>QNUK01000005.1:3860000-4187500 GCA_013621035.1 Clarias magur | reverse complement strand
ACCGCAGGAGAAATGCCAGCACAGGCTTCCAGTATCCATAGTTTCAGGTGCTGCACATCTCATATCTTCACAACATAGACAATTGCCTTCAGATGACCCCAAAGATAAAAGTCTAAGGGGGTCAGATCGGGAGACCTTGGGGGCCATTCAACTGGCCCACGACGACCAATCCACTTTTCAGGAAACTGTTCATCTAGGAATGCTCGGACCTGACACCCATAATGTGGTGGTGCACCATCTTGCTGGAAAAACTCGGGGAACGTGCCAGCTTCAGTGCATAAAGAGGGAAACACATCATCATGTAGCAATTTCAAATATCCAGTGGCCTTGAGGTTTCCATTGATGAAGAATGGCCCCACTATCTTTGTACCCCATATACCACACCATACCATCACTTTTTTTGTTCCAACAGTCTTGGAGAGATCTATCCAATGTGGGTTAGTGTCAGACCAATAGCGGTGTTTTTGTTTGTTAACTTCACCATTCACATAAAAGTTTGCCTCATCACTGAACAAAATCTTCTGCGTGAACAAAACTGCAAATTGTGTGCGCCGATCTGGATCATCATCGTTGAGATGCTGCAGTAACTGGAGTTTGTAAGGGTGCCATTTGTGAGTAGCTAATATCCGCCGAAGGGATGTTCGACTAATGCCACTCTCCAGTGACATGCGGCAAGTGGGCTCTTGCTGAATGAAGCCACTGATGTTTGTTCATTAGTGACAGTTTTCATGCGTCCACATTTTGGCAAATCCAACACTGAACCAGTTTCACGAAACTTAGCAAGCAGTTTGCTAACTGTAGCATGGGAGATGGGTGGTCTCGTAGGGTGTCTTGCATTGAAATCTGCTGCAATGACCCGGTTACTGCGTTCACCAAATTTAGAACCGCTCATTACGTGTTAACCTCTTCGACATGTCAATGGCTGTGAACAAAGAGAAACTTGTAAATAACTCATGAAAGAATAAAGTTACGTTAAAACCAAGCACACCATTGTTTTTCTTGTAACATTCCCAATAAGTTTGATGTGTCACATGATCCTCTTCCTATTGAAAAAAACAAAAGTTGGATCCATGATGGCCGACTTCAAAATGGCCACCATGGTCACCACCCATCTTGAAAACTTTGCCCCCTCACACATACTAATGTGCCACAAACAGGACGTTAATATCACCAACCATTCCCATTTTTTAAAGGTGTATCCATATAAATGGCCCACCCTGTATTTAGACTGACACTGGACCTCTTAAAGGAGTAAGCCATCTGGTCAGCTCACGTGGGAGTGGAACCTGCTACTGTAGCTCAGTAGCAGGGTCAGTAAAGTCATTTACATTTTATATAAGTAGTATTTCTATCATTTGTTCACTAGTGACTTGTGCTTGTGAGGAAGAAGCTCATAAAGAAGTACCATATTGTAGCTGTCAAAGAATTTATTTTGGCATGGTGTGTTTTGTCTCACTGGAGGAGATTAGCATCATAGGGTAAAACATAGTACTCTGAGACAGACCACATAGTAATCAGGTAAACATGTACAGGTGTGAGCTGTCTGGCATATTTTTGCATCTGATAACTCTAATCCGTTTTTAATTAATTATGTGACTGAGTTCATATCTCCCCTATAGAGTGAGATCAGGAGTACCTACAGAGTAGAGTTGTCTTTCTGTTTCCGTTCAGTCCTGCCATCATACATCCCTCTCTCATTAAAAGCCACCAGTCTGTGACCAAACTTGAAGAATTAATGACTCAGAAAACTAACCTGCCAACGACCACTAGCGGAGTGTGAAATGTTCTCAATCTCACTGGCTCTCTTTTCTGTCCCCAGACACAGAGCTCAACATATTTCTATCTTTTCATCTTAACTGTTTTTGGAGATTCAAATCAAAATGATTGAAACATAGATTTAATACATAAAACCTCAACTTTACACAGTTACATCATTTTGTAGCAAAGCCATGGGGCATTAATTATGGTATTTCCATATTTTAACATTTTAATGAAGCGATCATGATGGCTCTAGATTCAAATTGTATGCAAATGCAGTCAGTTTTAGAAAACTCAAATAATATCTAAATCACTTAAGTAATTATAGGCATAAACATGGGAAACTCTGCTTGGAATAAGCAAAACCACAAATGGTATTATATGTATAGTCTTACTTTTAATTCCTCACTATGCCTTTAACAAGGCTCCGTTACAACGTATGGTGACTGCTCACGAGCAAGGATGAACACGTTATGGGAGAGATTCAAGACCAGTAAAATGTTTTAACTCAAAGCAAAGTTTATGATAGACAAGACTTTGCATATGATCACACTGCCTAAGCATGTTCTTATCTAATGAAGCCAATCCCTGGTCAAGGATGGAGACGTATACACCACCTACAGTCAAAGGTAGCTCAGTGGTTAAGGCATTGGACTACGGTTCGGAAGGTTCGGAAGGTCCCAGGTTCAAGTCCCACTACCACCAAGTTGTCCCTGTTGGGCCCTTGAGCAAGGCCCTTAAGCTCAGATGTATAATTAGATAAAAAATGTAAGATCCTGGATAAGGGTGTCTGCCAAATGCCTAGATGTAGGTTTGGACACACCTTCCACTGTTGAGTGCTTGAGCAAGGCCCTTAACCCTATCTGCTCCAGAGGTGCTTAAAGCTGGCTGACCCTACTTTCTGACCCAGTCATTATAGTTACCAACCTCAAACATCACCAGTTAACATCACCTTAGTTTAGAATCATTATGAGGGGCTTTACAGAGCATAAGTAGTAAACCAATCTCAATATCAACTGTTCAAAGGGGATTATTGCATATTTTGGGTGATTAGAAGGTGCATCCAAACTTTTGACTGGTGTTGTATATAGATAGTAAACTCACACAGAGACAGGGAGTAAAAGAAACTTTATGCTGTAGCTGCAGGTTACTTGAAAGTTACGCCTTTGAATGTGTGGGCATAGTGGGGCCAGTGTTTCCAGGTTCACCTAGTAGATCTGCAGTTGCTAAGGAAAAGCAAGGTAGCAAGTTGCTGTCAGTTCCTTGAAAACATCCGCTTTGAACTCCACTTCCTACGATTTATTGCACTACAGCACAACACTTGTGAAACTCCAATTCCCATCAACATCGCAGACCAAAAACCATAAGCTATTATTCAATTACATGCTCAGGTCACCAAACTACTGATTTCATCCTCACCTGTTTGTAAACACACTCACCCGTAAATAATCTGGACCTTCAACTACTCATTGTGAAGTCTCACTCTTGTCCATTCCAAGCCTCTGTGTATACTATAAGTTTTAGCACATGTTTGAAGTTTTTTTCATTTGCTTCTTTGTTTTCATGCTTGCCTTGTTAAACATATTTGGCATCTCACCTGTGCCTAACCTTTGACCCTGTTTAAGGAATTGCAATTTTTCTTTTTTTCCCCTTTTTTTTCAGTGAACCTGCACATCACTATCTCGCTGACATATTATTTTCTGCTCTATTTGCTACACAGTGCCAGATTCGTTAAATTAAACATACAGAGAATCATTGGAACAATATGTCACGCTTGGTATAAAAAAACTAAAACTAAAATAAATAATAATAATTAATAATAAAAAGTCAGTTTCAGCCAATTATAAACCGCTTCCTGGATCTCTACGGTTTAACCTAAGTTTATATGATTTTTTTCACACAACATTTATTTTACATTTGTATGTGAAGTGTTCTTTTATGTATAACTTGCCATTTTCAGAAATTTTAAAATAGTACGAGTTTTCATTGTTTTTGGCAAGGTTAACTACTTAGGCCCATTGGTTTATCTCACCAACATGTTATTGCTTTTGTAATTTTTGTATTATTATTTTTTCTTAGCAGTAATACATCATATCGAATTAAATCAGCACTCTCATACAGGCAGTGCTGCAGATCATCAAGCATGCTGCAGTCTGAGAAAGAATCACTATTCTGCGTTTGTTCTACACAACCGACCTCAAGCACAAATTCGCTTTCTCTCTATCCATCTTGAGGCCTCTTCTGCGCTCACAGGTTCTGTGCGTGAAATTGAATTTTATTTCAGGCTGAGTGCAGACGCACGGTTGCAGAGCTGCCATGTGCCTGTGTGGCTGACCCCAGGCACGCACAGCTGGGCATCACATCTGCCAATTAGTGCTACGGAAGTTTCCGCTTCAGCTGACATGTGTGCCATGAGCAACCCACAACGGGTGCCATAGCCCCGTCCATCTGTATGCACTCATGTGGAGAAGCATATGTGATTGAGCAAGTGTTAGTTAGAGAGAAAGGAGGTTTATGCAGTGAATGAACAAACTGTTCTGAACAGTGTACTGAACAGCCATAACATTATGCCTCATGCCTAATATTGTATAGGTCCCCCTGCTGAACCAGCATTAACTTTTTTAGCAATTTGAGCTACAGTGGCTCTTCTGTTGGATCAGAGTACAAGGGCCACATGCATCAATGAGCCTTGACCACCCATGACTCTGTCACTGATTCACTGGTTTTCCTTCCTTGGACCATTTTTGATAGATCCTGACCAAAGTAGACCAGAAACATCCTGCAAGAGCTGCAGTTTTGGATTTGCACTGATCTAATTACCTAGACATCTCAATTTGGCCCTTGTTAAAATATTTTCCCCCAACACATCAACATTGTGACAAACTGATCATTTGTTGCAAAATACCCCCATTCCACTAAGCCAAATTTTTAACTGTCCTCTCCCAACATCTCCCGATTTGAAATTGCTTTAAAGTCATTGCGGTCAAAACAAATAGGTGTCTTGACCCCACATCAAGCAATGATTTAAACAAATTTGTAAGGACCTAAAGAACTGATAACAAAACTATACCACTGCTACCAACATGAGGCGAAATTACAACAACACTACCGACTATTACGGACTTTTACGGACTGTTACCGAGGTGATAATATTATGATAACCTCATACCGTCCCATTAACGGATAGACGTTGACCTGATGATGACAGCTCATGCCTTATTTTATCCTCGGTGATGACACTTTCGTCTTGAGGACTTATTTGATAAAGCCTTACAGTACACGTGGGCATGCCATCCTTGCCATTGACTATATTTTTGTGATTAACAATGTGTTTTTTACCTTTCAATGATATCTTTACGTTTCATACATTGGGGGACCCAAAACCGAAAAAAAAAATTCTTTCTGTCTGTTGATTTTGTCAGAGCGTCACCAAAACTGGCTCGTCAAAATTTTATGAAACTTCGCAAGTTGGGAAAGTTGGGGTATGGGTATTTGCCTGAAGTTAACTCTGTGCCATTAATTGATTAATTAATCAATGAAAGAAAGGAGGTTTTGGGCAGTTTGTGCCAGATAACATGCATTAATCCATTACATGCATTGACAGTGTTATGCATGTTGAGTGAAAAGTGATGTGTTGAGTAAAAGTGTCGAATGTAAGTACAACTTAGCGTAAACAAGGCATAAGATACTAAACCTTACAAAGTTTCCTTGTATTATTAAGTTATGCAGCGAGTTCTGCCGTACAAAGACAGGCTAACGTGTACGTGGGCTTCTATCTGAAATAATATCACTAATTACAGTAAAGCTGATGAGATTAGTTTTGCCTTCAACCTTTTAACTACTGTATTTCTACAAACTCTTTAAATCTTAGGTTCTATCACTGGTTGTAAATTTAAATAAAATTATGTAACTTGTAAAATGTGCCAGAATTGTAAATCTTATAAGATATAAACATTCATGAATTTTTTTTTAAATGTTTCGCAAAGTTTTGAATGAAATGAAATAACCAAACCACATATATTTTAGGAATAAAATTTATATGGTAAATTTGTCATCAGACTTTATTATGACATTAATAGAAATGATCAAACGACATAAATCTTAGATTAAAACATTTCTATTGTGCATTGTACTTTTAACATGTAATATATCTTTCAGTCATGTTTAATAATCACTATTTTCCTAAAAATATTACTTTGTTTATTTTTTATCATTACTTCCATCTACATCTAAGATTTAATAAAGACTTAATAATGGTGCTTAAGTATAGATACCGAGGTGTTACCAAATAATATAATCAAAAGGCGCCTGCCAAAATATTTGGACATGGTCCAATTTTCCTCCCAACACTAACGATTCTAACGAACATGACAGAATTCATACTGAGCCCAAAAGAGGCTGTAAGGAACCGTTAAGAATAATTTTTAAAGTGTATATTGTGCTGATTTGATATTAATGGCTTATAGAGACAGTTGAGGGAGGTGGGACAGATGAAATAGCAGGTAAAGCGTGTTTTATTCAAACAGTCAGTTAAATTAACAACATTATAATGACAGAATCCATTAACAGCTAAGATATTAGGAGGTTGACAGACAGCAATATACAGGTAAGGCAAACGCCAGAGCAGGAATGCGAAACAAGTCAAAAAATAACACAGACCATGTGAACAAAAAATGACTTGGTAAGACAGCTGTATGGAAGTAGACATTTTTGTACAAAGTGTACAAACTTACCCATTAATACAAAGTACACTTAAGGGTTGCAAATCACCAAGTCATTGGGAGTGGGGTGTGTGTGTCTACAGCATGGCCAGAGAAGGGAGCAATAATCCCAGCAAAACCATGGGGGCTGACAACAACAGCAAGGCCAGAGGGAGTAGCAACAATTCGGAGGAAAAGACCTCCTCAGCCTTTGGTCTGAGCTGGGTCATGGATTTTGTCTCCACAAGGATCAGGGTATTGAAGTTTAAAATCATGTTCAAAATCCTAAATTCGACTCAGACTGGATTTTGGGCAATCACTGCGCTACTGCATGCTGCTAGATCAGCCAAACTGACAGTCATAAGGTTCTCTTGTCAAGTATCATGATTTTGGAATTTTTTGGCAAAGCATGGCAATGGTTTGCTTGTTATCTGGAAATCTAGTCATACCAGGTGACAGTGATGGGAACCACAAGTGATCCATGCTGACTCCCCACTGGTATCACATCAAGCTATACTTGGTCTTTTTCTTCCTCTATACTTGGTGATCTCTTTGTGTGGTCAACTCTTCACATAGGCTTTCATAATACTGCTAGTGCAATGACACTCAACACAGTTGACACTCAACACATTTCCCTTTTCATCCATCCCCACAGACACTGATGTTTCCACACAGATCTCAGGATGTCTATCAGACATCTCATCATAGATGGCAACTCGGCTGCTGGAAAATCCCAGCACAACTAAACGGCTATTTATCCCAGGTGATTCATCTCCTTGTCAGGATCTTGTGATCTGCGTGAACAACATTTGTGATCTCACAAGGTCACTAAAAGAAACACTGGGGTCATGAACAGTGAACTGTCCTTTTCCTCTCACATTGCTTATGTGACATGGGAATTTTGATTTCTCCTTTACAACATCATAAGGATTTGTCCTTTTTTATTCTTACAGAAAAATCATGTTCTGGCTCAGTCCTTTTTATTTTTAGACTGGGCTATTGCATTTCTTTTCTGGCTGGTCAGCCTCTGTGGATCCTAAAGTCTCCCATACTACCTGTAAGAGGTTTTTGATAAAAAAAAAATGAGTTAATTCTACTGTCTTTCTCTCTTCCTTGTGGATCTGATAGAACTCTCCCACACTTTCTTACTTTCTCTCTCTCTTTCTGCCTTTCTCCAGACATACATCTGTACAACTTCCTTTTTGTTCTTCAGGATTTCACCAGATCATTAAGATGGTTTATGTTCTTTGTAGTAATAGATGTACACCACACCAGGCATTTGGTCAAACTTAAAACTGTCTTTGATTGTTTCAAACTTGATACCAACCTATTGCTACAGTATACTTCTGCTTTCTGAAGATGCCAGCATCAGATTTAATACACTGATACTTGCCTACAAACCCAAACATAGACCAGCATCCATTTACGTCAAAGCACTTATCTCACCCCACACTGCACCATGCTCCCTCTGATCCTCTAGCACTGATTGACTAGTCCCACCTTTTCACTGGGTGCAAGGAAGGCATGCATAAAGACTCTTCTTGGTTTTGGTACCAAGGTGGTGGAGAAACTTTCTTAAGGTTTTTGAAAAGTTGATCCCTGGCAGTCTTACGGTGTTAGAAAACCTACCTCTTTCTGCAGTACTTAAATTAGAATTCTAATAAAAAAAAGTTTTCTGGTTAGATAGGTTTAAGAAAAAGGAAACTTTTTAGGACCTTAAGACTTTTGGCAAAAAAAAAAACTATTGTCTTTGTTCAGCCAGCCACACCTGTTTTTTTTTGTTTGTTTGTTTGTTTGTTTTAAACAGCTAACAGCTTGCTGTTATGAAAGTGGTATGTATTAGTTGATTTTGAAAATCCAACAATTAATGAATAAAATAAAAATAAAGAAAGAATACAGTTAACTTTATTTAAAAGTAAACTTGTACTTATTTAAAAAAAATAAGTAATTTATTTTGAGCAACACAATTAGGAGTTTAATTAACTTTTCTATTAATTAAGTACGTGCATGTATTATATAGTCTTTATATGTAATATTATTATTATTATTAGTAGTAGTAGTAGTAGTATTGTTGTATTATTGATATTAATATTACAAACCTGTAATAATAGTAATACTGTAGTAATAATGTAATAATAATAATAGTTTTATTGCAAACCTGAACAATTGTTTAAAAATTCCATGATTATATGTGATAAACTCTTCTCCTTCTTTTGATGATGATGATGATGATTATTATTTTTACATAATGTTAATATGTAAAAGCTACTTGAGGCTAAAACATTTTTATTTGAATGTAAAGCCCTGCTATGCAAAATATTGAGCATGAAATCATGAAAACTTCACATCTTTACTATTCTTTATGATGCCAAATTGCTTTATTGATCATTAGAATAATTAGTGTTTACACAATTCCAAGCCCATCTCCCGTCAGCTAAAGAGCATGAAGTTAAACACAACAGGCCATTAAAAGTATAAACTGTACAATCACTTGATGCTAGTTCAAACCTTAAGGCCTACTGGTCACTTAAAGTAAATATAATATAAATTTAGTATATCAATTATTTTATTAAAAGGTTTCAGTAAAGAATAGTGATCATTAGTACAATTAATAATGGAGTTTCCCATTATTTTCATACAACAAAATTCCATTTGTATATCATGAAATATATATAAATGTAGACGAATGGTGTTTTATAATGATCTTAATATAATAACAAAAGCTTAATTAACCACTTACTTGTGCACACAAATCTCTTACAAATGCTGACTATAGGTTTCAAAGCAGCTGGTAATTTATGTTTGCCACATATCCAAATTAGGACAACTAAAAGAAAAGCTGTAACTTCATGTGGCTCTGTCGACTAAACAAATAAGATGTTTAATTTTAAGTGTACCACAAAGTATTAAGTAGAAATAGGAGCTGATTGATTCTATGTATATTTAGTGTAGTCACAGCAGAATTAAGTTATTACATACAGTTAAATGCCCCTAGACCTTCTGTTAATTTGGGCCAACTTATTTAAGTCCATTTTACATGCATAATAGGGGTGATTGAGAAGGTGCATGGGCAATACTATAGCTGATAGTATACTAAAGACCAATATAGCAAATAATTCATTGCTAATATATATGTTAGAAAAAAATTAATAAAGTAAAAAAAAAAAAAAAAATCAACTGCTTAGTAGCTCTGTGTTTGAATGTTATTCTGTAAGTCACTGAGGTGAATGCCAAATTAATGTAAAAACATAAAATGTAACAACCAACAGTTCACATGGGTAATTACCTCAGTTAAGCACAGAACATGCTGGGTTTGATGAGGCATTCTTTGAAGATGTGCATAATTAACAGAGCGTTAGCATGGCTATTTTAATATGCTGTGATTTAGCTTCCCTTAATTAGGGAAGGAAAAAAAGTATGTATTGTTTTGACTCTTGTTAAATCATTATGAAGAGGATGTTGTTTATTTAACTTTGCACAAATAAATATGTAATTTATAGACTAGGCAAAGCTGTATGTTACTGTAGGATAATAAATATTCACTTTTATATTTTGCTTTTCTTTGTGCATATGGTGTCGTCATATTGATCATGAGTTTTCAATGAACTTGAAAAACAGTGCAACATCTGGCACACATCCTTTAATTAAATCTGCCGTTATGGAAGTTGCCAATTGCCTCCAGTGGTTAAGTCTCATCATCTGTCATCTATGCTGGAGTCTTGTGTTCATTTATTAATTGTTAATTTATTGTGATCTTTAGTATTTGACTTATCCTGGTCATGGGCACAATATATATGGAGTGTGGAGGTATGAAAACTAGTGATGACAGGCTCTGACCATTCCATGATCAGTTATTGTTTAAATGAACCAATCTATCTATAATTGACTGTTGTTTTCATAATTGATTATAGTTTAACTGCACTGTACATGCTTCTTTCATAGTTAGATTTTTTTTGTTCAAGTCTGCCAATCAAAAACAAATCAATACTGAGGTGTATGTAAGGACATTCCAAAATTCAGCTGGACTCATATGAATCTTCCACAAGATCAGTTCATTTAATGTGTATTTCAAGCAAGTGATTATTTAAAATTGAAGATTTTGTGGAACACCACAAAAGGATCTTTTTTTTTTTTTTAGGTATTGTTTGTTTTTCTTGTTTAGTACTTCGTAATGATGAGCACCCGCGTTCACTTCACCTCACCAGTTATTTATGAAAGGGTCTTAAGAAATTAGAGTTGGCATAAGAACAGTAAACAAATGTAAAAAATGCCTACTGTGATATGTTACACAGTATAAAATAACATGTACTCCAGTACTTTTGCTTATTTGGCTGATGCTTTTAAGAAGACAGCCTTAATATTGTGTGCAACTGATGGTCCCCTTTGACCTTCAGTTGCACCCTGCATCAATTGTAGGAATTCTACCTAAGAGTCAGCATTTTTATTTTTACCATAGACACTAGAGAACTGCAGTATATCACATCTAAAAGCAAGACACGATTAATGCTTTGTTGTCAGCTGCAAACTAGAACACCAAACTCTCTTTTACTCCAAACCTTTGAAAGAGTGAAGAAACAGTGGATGTGTTTTTGTGGATGCAGGGGTATGACTGATCACTGAGTACAGATGGAGTGAGGTCAGTGAAGCCAATATGTTATATGTGAAACTTTCTACCCTTGAATCATGAGAAGTTTTTTCTTTGGGAGTCAGAAGGAGTCAGAAAGTTTGAGACCTGTGTCTGTAAGTACCAGCACCCCGAGCAGATGGTATAAATGTATGCTGAATACAAACCTTCAAATCAAGAATAATTAATTGTATTAGACTCACCAAGCCTGCTTCTAGCCCTTCATTTCCCAAACATCCTAAGAAGTGTCGCACTGATGCCAAACCCGAGGAGTGAACAATGATCTCCCAAGGAGAATCCTTGCCATTTGAGGAGCTCAACCAAACCCTCTATAGCACCAAATGCAATGCTATGCACTGAGCAAGACCAACCTGTCCAGACCCAGCCAGTTACTGTCTTCTGCATCAAAGCCTGCTGCCAGCCAGAGGTTCATCATCCTGGCTAAGATGGGGTGTTCTATAACCAAACATATTTCTATCATTTTCTTTTGATACTGTAAAGCTGCTTTGTGACAATGACCATTGTTAAAAGCGCTATACAAATAACATTTAATAGAATTAAATATAACCAAAAGGTCTACCTTGAGCTGTATAAGCACGCCATAGTCGCCCGACTCAAAGTGTGGCTTCTGCCGCTTCAGCTTGCAGCTTGACCGCTTTCCCCCAACTATGTATTGGAGTATCCCATACTGAAGAAGGCAGTCATGCAGCGGGAGGACTGCACCCCTGGACAACAACACCAGTGATTTAATTTTCCTGACCTTTTTTTAAGCATGGCGCCCAAGTGACATTTTCAAAGCAGCTTCAAGATACAGTACCTGCTGCTAATGATGCTGGAGCAGCTCATCTTGCAGCTGCCACAGATGCAATGTTATCAACCCGTGTCGCTCACCAAATCAACATAACAGGATGAGGACCACCTTCTAGCATATCTGGAAATGAGCTTTACCACTTCACAACCTCTAACTTTCCTCTCTTTCCTTGCACACATCCTTCCCTTTTCAGTGTTCCCAACAATTAGAAACAAGGGCCCCTTATCCTGAAACCATCCATGACCCTGTGCTTTGTCTTTTCTTTCTTACTCCCCTTCATCATCATTATTACCTTCCCTCATCCCTATCTCTCCAAAGGTGAAACATTCCATACCTGCCAGGTAATTTTGACTTGGTAGTGTACATCATGCAAAGCTGCATTAATTCTAAAAGTACTAAATTAATGGACTTAAAAGTTAGTCCAATTTGATCTTTCACTTTAATACAAATTAATTTGGTACTGAAATTCTGAATATGCAAATGACATAGTTGTAGGGATTAAGGGAGCATCAATGAATACCGTATTTATTCAAATATGCATGAGGTTATTTGTTGTATTTATTTATTGTATTTAGACAGCTAAGGGGATTAATGGATATAGATTAAATAAAGGAGCACCCAGGATAAAAAATAAAAATGATGCATTCAGTGTGATGTAATGTATCAAAAGCAGCACTCAATTCAAGGGAAAAGCTGGACAGGCTGCTAGAATTAACTCTCAAGTCAATATGAATTTAGAAAAAAATAATTCAGGGCTGTGTGAGGCACAACAATACGACCATATTTTCATTACTGGTGTTTCTCTTGACTAATAGAAGGTACTTCTCAAACATTTAGCTAGGAAATGGCATATTGGAGATCGGTAGTTATTAAGCACAGAGTAGAGTCACACAGGCCAGCCAATATATTTTTTAGGGGTACTTTGAAAAATGGCATGCTCTTCTGACATATTGACAATATTCAGGACATTAGCCACTAATGAGCTGAAAGAAGAAGAAGACTGCTTGAAGAAATAGGTAAGGGGTCAAGTTTGACATGACACCAGTAAGGGCAACATGACACTAGTTCGGAAATCAATAGGTGAAAAAGATGGTGGAGCTTTTTCATCTCTGCACTGTGGAGAAAGAAACCAGTCTAGAAGCAATTACTGGCTATGCTGCCACTTAAGTAGCAAAGTTTTGTCAGTATTCACACGAGGAAATTTGTGCACTTTTTCTACTCAAACACTTCAACCATTTTTCATGGCAAATAAAGAAATGTTAAGGTATTCAGTTCGCTCTGTGTCTGTAGTTCTCCAGTTTATTATGTAGTAAATGCTAGTTGCCTCTTAGTTGTAATTAGGGACAGGGAGGCATGGAATAGCAAATCATTGTTGTGTAGCTCAGTTTTACCTCTCTGTCATTTTTCTTCCAGCACTTTCTTTAGAGAAGGCTGGTACTATCTCTTCATATTCCATTTTACCTCTTTCTCCCAGTTTACTTTTTTTTTTCCCTTTCCAGGCCCCATCTTTCTTTTTTTTATGAGTCCCTCTCTGCTGTCTTGCTGTTATAAGTCAGTATATCCTACATCTCTCTTTGTTTGTCATCCTAGCAATTTGTGCTGTCCATTTGATGGATGCCATAGTGATTTTAGAGAAGTCGAGTATCAGCTCTAAAGTTTTCATTATTTGTGAGATAACTGAAGGGTTTGCATCTTAGCAAGCATGTATTTCTATGTTTGTATATGAAAATCTACACCGCTATAAAACTTGAGCAAAAGGAAATTAACCCACTTTTGTTTCTCTCGCTCTGTCTCTCTCTATATTTATCTGGATGATATTAAGGCCTGGCATTGTTTGTATACTGTTTCTGACTCAACATTGCTTATTAAAACATTTCCACCATGGGATTCAATATATAATGTGTCAAAAGACACTTTCAGTGTCTTTGCTCTTCATCAGCCCTGAGTTTGTGACAAAACTGCCCAGGAGAAACAGCTTCAGATCTGAGATTAGCCCTGGGGACAAAAGAGAGTATTTCTCAAATTATTACAGCGATATAACATGGTGGTACAGATTGAATGTGTGGGAACATAGGGCCTCACGATTGACTTGCATCCCGTCCCGTGGGTATTCCTGCCTCACACTCGATGCTCCTGAAATTTGCTTCAGATACACTGAACAGTGTTTACTCAAAATGAATGAATGAACAAATAATCTTCCCAGTTTCATTTAAAAATTTTGCATACATTTGACATATTATATTATGGCTTAATCTTCTGATTTTAAAAATTTTGGTTTTAAGAGGCAATCCACTTTTTATTTAATTTCAGCACCAAACATACACAGGTGAGTGACATCTAAAACCCTTCCTGAGCCTCAGAAGGGACATAGGAAGAGAAAAAAAAATATATATTTTTTAACCAGATGGGTGAAAATATATCTGTCAGTGTAAGAAGTGTCATTGCTTGGTGTCACTGTTTATGTGAGATTAGGAAATCCCTCTTTCTTCATTACGATTGGTTGTAAGCAATGTTTAGACCCTTCATGCATAGAAAATGTGAGCCAGTCCTACAGAATTTGATTCACTGTGTTTTAGCTCAGTTTAACACAGACTTTGTACAATAAATAATTATTATATATTAAATTTATTAATCAATCAATTATTAAGTAAATAATTCTTGAATATCAAATCTCAGTTTTATTCTAGTGTACACATTTACACATTACTTTTAGTTATGAGGAATATGTTGATACTACTATATAACAGCTTGTTTAGGACTTGGGGAATAACAGAAATAATTCAGTTTTCTTCTGCATATTTGTTCTTTCCATACCCTTTGGGGGCTCCATAAACACTAATACAAGCACTAAAAACGAATACAAATAGTATTTATAGTTCAATCACTTTTCACTAATATCTGCCCAAAACTGTATGTCTTCTTTTTGGGAAGATAAACAACAATGCAGAGAATATTCTGACCAAAATACACTGCATACATTTTCTGGAAGAATGAAACTGATTTACATATTTTTCACAATGATGTAACAATCTAAGTCTCCTAATAAAAATAAGGTAAATCAAAACAACAGACACTGCACTTCCATGTAACAAATATTCTGCTAAGATTAGCTTAGATTACGACATGAACAGGATACCACTTTTGTCCAACCTCACCATGAATGATGTGCTTTAATTTATATAACCATTGTAAATGTTATGGAGATAGCAATAGCATGTTACTAGGCTATTAAATCTGTTTACATAAACTGCCTTCAGGCACTTTTCACCCTTTAATGATTATTTCAATAAAAAAAAAATATATTATTTCACTTTTGTGTTTTGAAGGTTCAAATTTATGTATATTTCTTCTGCTCTTTTGACATCGCTCTCTAGAGAAATAAACGTAAATAAAGATGTCCGCAGAATTATTCAAAACCAATACAATAATATTTTTAAAGTATACACATTTCCAAAATGTTTATGCATTTTAAAGTCTAAATTATTAAACTAGTGTTTGCATTCACAGTAAATAAGTTAATGAGGGTGCACATTTGTGTCTAATTATATGCCTGCACACTAAACACAGTATCTCTGACTTTGGGACATCTTACAGCTAAAATGGCAGACAAATAGATAAAGCAAACACTACCAAATTTACCATTTAATCATTTATTCAAATTGAACGCACATTTAAAAATCTGCACAATGGCTTCAACAGAGTTACAGTATTCATTAGCTCAACTAGAAGACCCTGTGGAAACATTAATATCATCAGCCCTTCATAGCTTCAGTGTCTGTGAAGGAGTGATCAGAAGGAAGCCACATTTGAGAACAGCTAAAGTAAAGGCACACCTGAAATTTACTAAAAGAAATGTTAAAAAAACATCTGAGAACTTTTAGGGTAAAAAGGCAAACTAAGTAATATTTTGTGCAGACTGAACACCAACCCCAACACCATTCCACCTTTCAAGCATCATGATTGCTTTCCAGTAGAAAGAACTGAAATCTTGTTTCCAGGACCACATGGATGGAGCTAAATATTAGAAAACAGCATTGGGTTCATCTGTTCAGTCAGCCAGGAATTTGTGTCAAGGGTGTACAGGGTAGAAACTACAACTGGAATAGCATGGTTAAAAAGAAGGTTTGCATTTTGGAATGGCCAAGCCAATGGACAGACAACTAAAAGTCATTGGCAGGACCCAAAATTTCCAACATTCTCCATTTAATCAGTCAGTGATATAGAAAATTTGCATTGAAATTGGCAATTTGCATAGAAAATTCTTGCAGTGAAAGAAAATGGCAAAATCAGAATGTGCAAAGCTCAAATAGACTTATATAAGACAGCTCAAACATGTACTGACAAAAATGTACTGACTTCAGGGATAAAAGTAAATACTGATTTAATTGCAGTGTTTAAATTCATATATTTTTAAGTTATTAAGTTATGAAGACAGATAAATAATTTGTTACATTTTATTTCTCTGAGAATCACTTCAAAAGAAGCAGGGGAAAAATTGCCATTCTACTTAATTTAAGTTTGATGTAAGCAAAAAGAGCAATAATCACTAGGGATAAGTACTCAAATTCAAAATTCATAGTCAGATTTTATTTCACATACACAGCCATACACAGTACGATATGCAGTGAAATGCTTATACAACCACATGTGACCTAAAATTTGAAAAATAAAATAGAGTTTTTAAATAATAATAATAAAAGAAATAAATAATTAAAAATAAAATATGAAATTTATAAAAATATTATTATTTTTTAAAATTTACAATATAATAAGGTTTAGGTGTATGTGTACAATATGTATAATTAATAAGCTAGAAGACACTTTATGGAGACACTGTAAAAATATTTCAATATAGAAACAAAGGTAAAATGCTATCAAGCCCCAAGATACCACAGCTGCACTTTTAACTGATTTGTGTCTAGTCACTAATTTATAGATTTGTTTAGGTTTCACATGATAATATATCAACAGCTGGTTAAAATCCATGGTTTTAATTTCGTAAGGATTAATTATTCCGTTTTTTTTTTTAGTTTTTTTTTTTACATGTAGCCTCAAATACTGTAGTTATAAATGGATGATAATTGATTTTTCATGTCCTTATTTTTCTCTTCTTAATTTAGTCATGGCTAATTCTGGTGGTTCTCCCTGTCGAATGACATCTACCAGAAAGGAAGTGTGAAGGCATCTTTGTAAACATCTGCTTATCCAATGCATGGCGTAATTCGTGGTGGAAAGCACAATCAGCCACTTTCCTCCTGCATGAGCTCACAGATTCCCATGATTGTGAATAATCTTATCCCGATTTGAACAAAAGTTTAATAAGGAACATATTCTATAATTGTATAATGTTAACTAATAAAGCCATTGATAGTACAGGTTTTTTTTGACAAGTCTAAAAACATCTGCTGGAAGCCTTAAAATATTTAATTAAATTAATTCTATATTGTTGCCATGATAATGTAATGTGCAAAGACAGTTTCGTTTGTGACTTTGTTATAATTTAGACACAACGTTTAATATCATATTTGTCTTAACTAACGTTCATAGAGCATTCATTTGTCAGAGTTTTACTTTAATCAGACCTTAGCTCATGTCACAGCCTAATGTGGTCATATTGAAATAGAGGATGGGAGCGACAGTGCAGCTAAGATTAGCACATTTTTAATGTATGTAGGAGAGAACGAAAGGCAGCATAATTGTAGTTAGCTTAATTGCACTTGTCAGAAAGAAAGTGGCATGAGCATTCACCACCATGGCTTACCTTCTAATTAAATCCACATGTTGTGTTTCATATACTTTAGGAGTGCGCACGCATGTGTGTGTGTGTGTGTGTGTAAGAGAGAAATAGAGAGAGAGGAAGAGAGTGAAAAAAGAGTAAGTTCCTAGCTTAACCTCACTTTTGGTTGAGGAACCAGTGAAAAGGTATCCCAGCAGGGCCTTACTTTCTGTCCCTGTTGGAGTGACATTCATTCGCATCTGTTAGCTCATAAATGCAGGTAATGCCAGACAGTGTCCTTCCAAGTGTGCTGGCGAGTTATGCTGCCTTGCGACACCGCATGAGTAGCCGCTTAATACTGTGAAATGTGGTAGTTAGAGCAACCACATTTTGCCCTAACCACCTCCAAATGTGCTGCCTTGTTATGCTGCCCTGCAACACTGCAGGAGTAGCAGATTCATATCGGATTGGACAATATAGTAGTTAGAGGAAACACATTTGGCCTTCACCCCCTCTGGTTGGTAGCAGTTGTGTGATAGAAGAAACCTGGTCAATGAGTGGAAAACATATACTGTGGAAAAAAAAAAGAGCTGGACAAATCCTCTCTGATGTCACTGATACCGAGTATTAAAGTATTAAAGCAGTATTAAAGCTCAACTGTTAGAGCACTGGTCAAGCTAAATTCAACTAAACCCTGGTTAATTCATGGGCAAATGGCCAGAATGAAGAGGACCTGGCTGTTGATCGGAACACGCCCACGTACCTCAGTTACCACAACGTAGCTAACTTGCTGTTAGTATTATACATATAATATCTATCCATCCATCTAAGAACCTTTTTGTAGTCCAACTTTGGACCATAGGGCTAATGGTGATTACCATTGTATTAAATCTCATTCTATGACCATGGTACAATGTCTATGGGCAATTTTTGGTAAAACCAATTAGCACAAAAAGCCGAAAAACCGGAGTAACCTGAGGAAATTCTTAAAGCATGGGGAGAACATACACACTACATGAACATAGACCCTAATGCGGAATCGGACCCGGACCCTGGAGGTTCAAGGTAACGGTGCTAACCACTAAGCCACTGTGTTTATATTTATATTAGTATATATTTCTTTGTATGCCATAATCAATCAAAAGACAGTCAAATGAAATTACTTTTTGATTGAGTAGTATTTTCGCTCATCT
Source organism: Clarias magur (assembly GCA_013621035.1). Taxonomy (NCBI): domain Eukaryota; kingdom Metazoa; phylum Chordata; class Actinopteri; order Siluriformes; family Clariidae; genus Clarias; species Clarias magur. The sequence continues at coordinate 4,168,698 of QNUK01000005.1, read as the reverse complement.
ACAGTATTGGAGAGAAGTTCAATTCAACTTGAGTGTTAATGCATATTGAGGTCAACAACGCATATTAGGCCATGCTCAGACCATTCTTAATAAATCAGGGTTTTTATGTTTTTAATTCAGACTTTTTTTTAAAAAATCCATGTTTTTAAACATGTATATTCCCCGGGACTCTAGGAACCCCAAACAATGAGCCCATTCCAGTATTTTTGTCCTGAGCTGATAGGAGACAAAGATTAAAATACATTTAAAACTCACACCCATCTAAGCACACACCTATTACATTTTACTTTAATGGCCTTTAGGCATCAACTCAGTTCACTAAATCATACCAACATGATTTGTTCTATGTTTCAACCAAAACTTTGTGTCAAAATAATGCAGTATACATTGTTCTGCTATTACTGCATTCCTCGAAGGAATAAACACATCTCCTTTGTACTATAATAACGTGAGCATACTCACCTTCTTTTTTCTTCATTGGTAATCTTTCTTTATATGGTAGTACTCCCTCCCTGACTATGCACGTAGCATGTGCTTGTCACGTTTCTCATGCACCCCCTCATGCAACCCCCTCATGAGCATTGAACAGGGACTTATTTGTTTTATTTGTTTTGACTCCCTTATTGTGGTTGATTGTGCCTCTCCCAGTAGTTGCATGTGTGTCGAAGTATTGAGAATGGAGCTAGCAGGGCCTAGTTCGATTCCTGGGTGATGCTGTAACCTTTTGCAGCCACCCCCCCCCCCCCACTATAGGGTAAAACTACTGCGGAACATTATGCTATGGTTGGTGATCAGTGTGGAACATACATTCCCCCTAATGAAAATGTTGATGGTAATATTTTTATTATTTAGAAATCGTATGCATCATAAACAGATGCACAAAATTTCTAAATAACTGACTAGTGATGAACATGGCAATACAATTTGCCATAATTATTCCTGTATTACATATTTCCATTATTTCATAATATATGGCCTTATGTAATTTTAACCGATAAGTTACTGTACATACAAATTGTTTTCATCACACAGTCATGAATTGAAAATCTAGCTATAAAGACTAAACCCTTTGTTTTCCCCAGGCAATCATGTATATTTCTGTTGTGACATGGATGTTTTAACATAAGGACCTTATGTTTTATTTTTGTTTTATTAATGGTCATTTGAGAAACTGAATGTTTTGGCACTCCTGTGCTAGACTCATTTTTTCATATCAAGTTTGCCCCTTGCTGGGCACTGGTGAATGATGAAATTTAAATGAAATGGAAAATGAAAATGAGGGCAAAAAAAATCTTCCTGTATTCAAAAAGAGTCTTGTAATTTTTCATACTTTTATAGTGACAAGTAGTGAGTCAGTAGAATTAAACAGAAAATCTTCATGTTACTCCACAGTAGTAATGAATTGTGACCACACTTATATTTATGAAAAGTTATGATATGAAAATAAGAGCATTTCCACATGACCAATACAGCAACAAGTAACAGGACTTAGGGTAATTGCTTTGTGTCCATAACAAAAGCACTTTTTAGTGAAGCTAATCAGCACAAAATCTTTAATTTGCTATAGAACAAAAGACTACATTTATGAAGCAATAGAAAAGGATAATATGGTCGGTTGAGTCCAGATGTACTTTATGCCACAGTGTTGTGTGCACCAGATTAAGAAGGCAAGTGGTGTGACCATCAGTGTTACGAGGCAGTGTTATGATCTGGGGTTGGTCAGTTCTAGACAACGTTATCTGGCAATAAAATGAAGCCACCTGACCTCCTGAATGTACTGAATGACAAGGTTATCCCATCAATAGATATTTTTTCCATCCCTCATGGCAGGGTCATATTCCAGGACTCAAATTGTGAAAGAGTGGTTCTGGGAATCATCTCACAAATAAATTGGCCCCCACTTTATATGCCATAATCAATCGAAAGACAGTCAAATGAAATTACTTTTTGATTGAGTAGTATTTTCGCTCATCTACAGTATTGGAGAGAAGTTCAATTCAACTTGAGTGTTAATGCATATTGAGGTCAACAACGCATATTAGGCCATGCTCAGACCATTCTTAATAAATCAGGGTTTTTATGTTTTTAATTCAGACTTTTTAAACATGTATATTCCCCAGGACTTTAGGAACCCCAAACAATGAACCCATTCCAGTATTTCTGTCCTGAGCTGATAGGAGACAAAGATTAAAATACATTTAAAATTCACACCCATCTAAGCACACACCTATTACATTTTACTTTAATGGCCTTTAGGCATCAACTCAGTTCACTAAATCATACCAACATGATTTGTTCTATGTTTCAACCAAAACTTTGTGTCAAAATAATGCAGTATACATTGTTCTGCTATTACTGCATTCCTCGAAGGAATAAACACATCTCCTTTGACCTCCCCTGCTTTCTCAGTACTGAAAGGCCTGATGACATTTTGGGTTTAAAATTCTTTGCAAGTCTTTTATAGTTCTTGTGCTCTAACTGCTATTATTTTGTTTTTGCTGCATTCTTCTTTTTTTTTGTTGTTGAAAAAAACCAGAAAACAATATTAATTTGCAATTATAGACAAGCCTTCTCATTCAAATTGGTCATGGTAAAGGCATGTCAAGTCACAGTAGGATCTTACGAAATGCACCTGGTAATAATGAAAATTGAGGGAAAGATTGCATTGCAAGTCTGCGTGCAATTTCCCATTAGTTTGGTTCATTAGCGGCCCTGATTAAACTAAATGTAACAAGAGGTAGCTTGGAGCTGAACAACGGGAGTACAAGGGAAGAAATTCAGTATGCTATTATGTTAATAAAAATATTACAAGGTAATTCCAGTATTAATTTCCTTGCTAAAACATATTCAATTAACAATTATTTTTAAAAATGTGAATCCTTCTATTCTAGGATTTTACAGTACGTTCCATACCACAAAGAATCATTTGTTTAAGCTGCTTAACTTGCACAGTAAAAAAATGTTGGACAGTTCATTTATACCCATCACTGGGGTTACTCATATTGGGGAAGGTTTGTTTTTGTTATTGTTTGAGTTATTTTATTAGTTATTGAGTTAACTTGGTTTGCATTTATCATCTCATGACACAATTTTAAAATGTAATAGGCCAGCTTGTAATTAACATTACTTGTTCATTTGATATCCAACCTGTTGCAAATAAATCAATGATATATATCCTAAGTAGTTGGCTGATTAAAAAAGAAGAAGATTATTGGGTCATATTAAGCTTAGCGTATGAATAAAAACATACCCAATAAGTTAATCAATAACCCAGCACTATTTAAACTCTTATTGGATTACTAACTGAGAATTTTCACTTGATTAGCAGATTTTTGCTGTGTCTGGTACACCCTGTATATGGTGCATGTGTACTGCCACCTCAGAGTAGAAGACTGTATGTCCTGCATGTTTATAATAGCAATTTGGGTCAGTCCTGGTGACACCCTCTTTGTGTTGGCATCATTATTGGATAATTCCTGAAATATGAAGAAATTTTGATTTTGCCCTGTTTTGACATCATACTTTTTTTTTTTTTTTTGAGAACACAGCACATGCCTCATATACAGATGCAAAGCTATTTATACCATGTGTCCCTCTCCCAATTTGCAGCTGAGAGAATGTTATGAAATTTTGAAGGTTCACGTGTGAATCGGGACAGTGGCTTAGTGGTTAACAGTGTTGCCTTGCATATCCAGGGTTGGGGTTTTGAATCTCGCCTCCAGAATATGTGTTGCATTTGTTCTTTTTGTGCTTGGTGGGGGTGGATGGCCAGTTCCTGTAAAATATGATAAATATACATACAGCAGATTGAATAAAATGTGGAAACATATGGACTAGAATAGTTTTCTGTGTTTTATATTTTTTAACATTCATTGCTTATACAGTATGTATGTGTGTGTGTGTGTGTGTGTGTGTGTGTGTGTGTGTGTGTGTGTGTGTGTTCACACACAAGAAATGAAAGAGAATATAAAGAAGGTATAAGGAGAATACAGACCGAGAAAAGATCAGAAGTCAACATTTCTTTGTCATTTATTTCATGGTTACCTGTTTTTTCACTACATTTCCTTACTGTTATTACTTGTGGGTCCAGTAGACCTGAACATCTCATATGCAATATTGTATAAATTTGTAGGGGTTTGCACATGGGGCACTCAATAAAATTGAGTTTTTCAACATATTCTTCAGAACAAATGAGCCAAGGCCAACGAGTATCAGACTGAAATAAGAATTTATTTGGTTTTTTTCTTTTCCTTTTTTTTTTTTAAGTATAAAAAACATCAAAACCCAGCACTAAAACCAAGTTGCCACTGTTGGGCCCTTAAACAAGGTCCTTAACCCTCAACTATTCAGACATATAATGAGATAAGAATGTAAGTTGCTCTGGATAAGGGTGTCCCCAAATGATGTAGCCAGCCATTCACAGAAGTTACAAATCTATAGTATCCAGGTAAAATCCAGTGACGTGTCTATAATATGATCTATATACAAAACACTACTAGTGTACTTTTTTTATTCTATAACTGTAGACAAAAGTAGAAAACAAAAGGAAAGAAACTTGACAAACTGATACTGTTAATATTACAATATCGAGTTGAAATCAGAGTTAAGCAGCAAACACAAATATCCATACGAACGGCTGCTAACACCATATGAAAGATTTTCAAGCATTTCCTACGGGCTTTCTAAGTTGACCTTATTAGAGTCCAGCGTTTGTAACCCAGTCACGTGTTCATGGCCAGGTCGATGGTCTTGTCCAAGATTTTCTCCAGAGGTGACATGAAATGCACTCTTAGAGCCACCTTAGGAGTGCCTTCGGAACAACCTAACAACAACATACAATGTTCGTGGATCATTTACATTCAGAAGACATTTACAGAAGCCCATATTCCTACAGTGACTGTAGGTATGTTTCAAGAACACATTAAGTTCAAATGACATCCACCCACATTCTGTGTATCATGTTCTAGTACCAAAGAGAGTGTGAGAGATGCCATTTTATATATCCCGACAAAATGTGCTGACAGACAGGAGATGTTCCTACTACTTGAGAGTACTGTAAATTGCACAAATGGGCGCTGTACGACCACCATAAGACAACAATTTTCGCAGGATCGACTAGGAAGGACCTAAGGCAACCTCAAGGCGAATGTAATTACCTTATGGTCACCGCCTGTAAACATTAGACAGATTTAGATACATGTTCCTCAAATTAACACATCCGGTTCCCTTTCAGTCACTTCACCTGCTCTAGCTGAAGACACCTTTAGTCACACAGTAAAAGAACGCAACCTGTGATGATGGATGTGTAGCCCGGCCTACACACATACTCTTTACCACCCCTAGGAACACCCTTTTTACGGTGATTGCTAGCTGCTTCTAGTTAACTCTATATTGGCAGTGCATGGCGGCCTTGGCCAGCAAAGTTGTGGTATGCAGAGATAGCCAGTCAGCTAGCAGAGCCATGAAGGCTGTGGAATATGTATACTTATCTTTTGATAGGTTCAACTTGATGGCTAAGGGTCTTTCCCAGAACATGGTTGCACGGATTCAAAGTGGCCAGAATGTATCCACTATAGATTTATATGCTTGAGAGTGTTGGGTTTTTGAGCAGTGGTGTTAGGAATGTAATGTTCTTCCATTTCAGTGTCAGTGGTGGAGGTTTTGTCTTTTCTACTGGAGTAGTTGGAGATGTGCATTTATGTGACCAGTTGTTTGTCTGCCAGTCCAGTGAAGTGTAAGGCACTATCCAAACAGTGACTTTCCCACCAGATCGTGGATGCTCTTTCCCTAGATTATAGCAGCAGGGGTGTCCTTTTGCCTCAGGGTGTGAAGACACATTCAACCAGGGCTGTGGCAACATCATGGGCATGGTTTAAAGGGATGTCTGTGGGTGACATTTGTGCAGCAGCCAGTTGGTCTTTACTGTAAAACTTTGTCCGGTTTTACCATCTTTATGTAATGGCCCTCTCTGTGGCTCATTCTGTGCTCGCTGCAGGTCCATGATGCGCTAGAGTAGCTTTGTTCTTGAATTTAATGGCTGCTCGGCGGGGTGTGAATTTATGTCCTATACAATATGTAGTACAGAGTGAATCAACTGAAAGGGAACCAATGAGTATGTTCCCTGATGGAGAGGAATGATGCACCTTGCTGCCCTGCATCATAGCTGAGCTTGGCAAAGAGTAGCATCAGAGTGCGTGGTATCCCATACAATAATCATTGTACACATATTGTCCGGTTGGCACTGGGTATAATAGGTGCACCACTTCATCCACCCCTTTACTTACCCTGATGTGCCCATCATCCTGGAACAGGGTAAATCTAGATTCATCATAAAACATGACCTTTGTCCAATGTTCCACAGACCTTTCTTTATGCTCCTAGCAAATTGATTAGCTTTTATTTGATTTCTGATTAGCCTCATTACAGAGTCCCAATCCCCTGAGTTCTTTTAGCATTGTATGTGTGGAATGTTTTTATATTTACTATTAAGCACAGACATGAGTTCTACTGTTTCATTTCACTAAGCATTTACTGTAAGTGATCTCTCATCACGCTCAGTCAGTATGTCTTCTGACCACATTTGTCCTTAAATATGATGGTTCACCACTACCTCTCCAGGTTATAATAATGTGTTTTACAATTTTAAACCCAATTTTCCCCCCCGTAGTTTCAGTCATCTCCTTTGTTCTTTTCTTTTCTTCAGGGCAATAAGTTGACCTTTCTGAAACAGAGTAACATTTTTGCCATGACCACAGTATATGTCTTCTGACATGGTTGTTTACGAAATGAGAATGTCTGTACATTGAAGAACTCGCTGTTTCAATTGTATATTTACATTTCATACATTGGAAGACTTGAAATCTGTCTCTGAAAATTTCCTGTCTGTCTGTAAGTCTGTCAGCCAGATTTTGTCACAGCATCATGCAAAACTGGCTGGACAGAATTTAATGTAACTTTGGCATACTGCATCATAAATGAAATCAAAATGTTGAGTATAAGTTATAAGCAGTTGTGTGCCAGATAATGACACAGAATCTAGCGCTTTTTTCTCTCTTTTTTTTTCAAATACAGCACTAACTTTGAGATGGGCGTGGCTATACGTGGCACTCAACAAGGCAAGCAACACTGTAGTTTACAATGTACTATATGGGCAGAGGATGTGGAAGACATAGAAATGACAAAAGCCTTAAATTCTGTAACAGAAACAAAAGCAGAACACAGCATGAATTACTCCAAAAAAAAGAAAAAAGAAAAGTACACTGTGAAAACTGAACCTTCAAAGATGAATGGAAAAATAAAAGAATGCGTATTCATCTGGCACCATGGCGTTAGCAACAAGCAGTGATGTGAAGCACCACTATGAGATAAAAAAAAAACATGCTTTGTTAAAGCAAACATATATGCAAGGTTTTACTACTGTATATACATGAATTTGAACTAGTCTTCCTGATCAGTTTATGTAATTTTCTGGATATGGGATAGCAATAGTGTGACCCTACTGGTCACAAGGAAGGTATGGGAGATAAGCAGTTGTGGAAACTTTGGGGGAGGAAGGGTGTCATCTCCACACTATAGCTTCAAAATATCATTGCAGTTTAATGGATATGCAAGTCGGGTAAAAAGTACCAGGCTGTGGTCTGATCTACTAAAGGACAGGGAGAGCGCTCGAAAGGTCTGGCAGTTAATGAAATGAAAAAAGTTTTTTTGTTTTTGTTTATAGTCTCCTGGGATGTTTAGGAAAGCATTTGAATATTGTAATTGTAATTTAATTTGATATCCTGATATTTTGATATCTTCTTACTACTTGTACTAGCCTGCAGTCTCTATACTGACTAATAAATAGTGCGTCATGCTACCATGTTTACAGTAACTCCTGCTACTTTCAGTAAATGACTGTATGTTTCACCTGGCACAAAGAATGTTAAAAATTATTTGGACATTCTTTGGACATTGTCCATACTAGGTAGAAAAAGTTGAATAAAGATAGTGTGCAAGAGAGTAAATACTACCAAAGGAACAAGAAAAAAAAACATGGCACAGTGGAAGGGAACTAACTGCTACTAATACAGTCACATCTTGAAAATGATTTGAGGTTGATTTTAGAATTTTAGTTAAAAACCCACTTTAAAATAAAGTGTTTTTTTTTCTCAAGACAACTTATTCAAATAAAAAAAAAATTTAATGAATAAATAAATTAATGAGTCAAGTCAAAGTAAAATTTATTTTTAAAGTGCTGTACGAAAGTGCTGCACAATTCTAAAACAGCTGCAGACAAAGAAACACACAATAAAAACAGGCAATAATAAGAAAAAGAAAGAAAACTCAAATAAAACAATACACAATAATAAAAGGTCCACCCTTATTGTATAAAATAAGCAAATAAAACAGTAAAACAAAACAAAAAATATAAATAAAATAAAAGAAAAGAAAAATAAATAAATTAATGAATGATCTATATTGTCATTAAGCACACATAAATGTCTCTCTCTGGTGGATAAATTATAAAAATATAAGAAAGAATGAAGAGAGATGAAAAGTGTGTTAAAGTCTTATTCCTGTACTCATTGTCCTGACGGGAGGAAGTGATTCAGGCCAAAGCTCAAGGATAAAAGCTGTTTCTTAGTCTGCATGTTCTAGTTTAATTGTTCTGAACCATTTGCTGAATGGCAGCAATTAAAAAAGGGGTAACTGGAGTGTGTGCTGTCTCTGCTTATAATGTCTGCTTTCTTTATAATTCTGTTTGCATAGATTGAGTCTACTTGCGGGAGCTCCATCTAAGCGATGCGCTGAGCCACTTTCACCACTCTGTGCCGGCCTCTTCTCTCCATGGCAGTGCAGCTGGCATACCGCCCCATTGACAGTTTATCAAAGGGGATTCAATTGTACTCAACAGCAGTCTCTGAGGAAGTATGGCCTGCTTCAGCTTTCTGAGAAAAAAGAGCCTTTGTTGGGCCTTTTTAAGAAGATGGGTGGTGTTGGCAATCGACGTCGGCTGTTGGATGGTTACAAACTTGGTAGCAAGAAATATTGGGTTCTCCATAATCTCCACTTTTTTTTTTTTAAGTGGGTGGTGTTTTCTGTCCATTAACTTTCTAAAATCAATGACCATCTTTTTTGTCTTTGAGGTGTTGAGGGCCAGGTCATTGTTCTTACACAAGATGGAGATGATAATCAGATGATCCACCTTCAACCTCCATCTTCGTCCTCATTCAAAATTAGACAAACAATTTGGTGTCATCTGCAAATTTCATTATGGAATTTGATGCACAAGTATGGGTACAGTTATGTTTGAACAGTGTGTAGAGCATAGAGCTCAACACACAGCCCTGTAGAGTTTCTGTATTTAGGCTTGAGGTGGGGGAGATATGTTTTTCCTGTCTCTGACCTTCTGTGGTCGACCCATCATCATGTCCACTGACCCTGAAAATAAGGAGAAACCTAGGCCTAGAGTGTTCACTTGGTTGACAAGTTTGTAGGCTACCGGCTTTGAGAATGACACAAAAAGCATTCTCAAATAACTCTATGGTTTCTCTAGAAAGAAGGTGGAGCACTGTGAAAAGAATTTGTCCAACTGGCAAACTCGTGCTTGCCCTGGTCAGGAGAGATGATGGTTCTGACATGTGCAAGTACAAATCTCTCAAAGCACTTCATCATTATCAGTGTCAATGGAACAGGTCATTAGTCATTCAAAACATTTACATCAGACATTTTTTGAGTACTGGGATGATGGTGTATGATTTAAGGCATGCCAGCAATCAGCTGAAACAATGAAACAATTAAACATCAACAAATTGTAAAGGAAGGTTGGATATATCATTCAGCTAACTAATCAGCACGGGCTTTCAGTGCCCAACCAGATACTCCATCTCAACCAGATGCTTTGTGTCTGCGGATACCCTGTAATAAAGTCCTCATCTGATGAAGAACTAGTGTGGGATCATTGTTAGCCAGTTCAGTGACTGGGGCAGCTTTTCCTCTCTTGCTGTCAATGCAGACAAAAACAGTTCAGGGTATCAGGCAGTGTGGCATCATAATTTTTTGGCAGCAGCTTGTTGTTTTTATAGTCAGTCAGCACCTTGAAGCCATTGCACATACTGTGGGGTTTATTGTTCCTGAATATATTTACATTGCGCTACAATGTAAATGTCCCTAATGCCTCTCTGAAGTTTTCCCCCATGCGTCGCTATATTCTTGTTTGTCTACTAAAGGCAGCAACCCATTCCTTGAGCAGTTTCCTTACTCTGCTGTTATAGCATGGTTTCTGGTTAGGAAACAGCTTTATCATCCAATGAGTTGTCGCAAAAGTGCATATGAGGTCTGTCCAGAAAGTATCCAGCCATGTAACATGAAAAATAGAGACATTTATTGAAGAAGATCTTTCAATAGATTCTCGACCAGCTTTGAAGCATTTGTGCTGCGCTCATTGCATCGTCCCTGAAAGCCTTCTCAATCAACAGAATAGTTTTCTGCAGAGGAAGGTTCAAAATTAATGCAAAATTTGATGCAGATTTTTGTTCTAATCGGACAGTCATTTTGAACTGTTCACACATGTGCATTCCAGTCCAGTTTCAATGGCTGTGAGGTTACACCGACGTCGCACAAACTCGTCCTCGCTATATTAACAATGGCTGAACTTTTTCTGGACAGACCTTGTATATCCCAATAGTGAACTAGTTTATTCCTCAAGGTTCTTTCCTCCTGCAAAAAAAAAAAAAACCCTCCCAATCTGTATTTCCAAAACAGTCTTGAAATATTAAGCTGGCCTCCTCACTCCATTTTTGTACTTGACTGTTTGATCATTGATTTTTCTATATAGCTCCATGGTCTGTAATCTGAGGTTAGAGTGAGCAATGCATAGTATCTACTGTATGGGGGGGGGGGTTAAATTGTAAGGTGTAACATTATAAATGGATAGGCAAGTGGGTTGACAGCATTCAAACATCTCAGTTTAGCAAAATCCTCTATATATCTAAGACCCATACAGACTTCTGTCTTTAATGAAGAGAAACCTATTTACAAAGGCTTTGAATGAGCCTAGACTTTAAAACTGATGCTGTGTCTGAATCCCAGGCAGCTGTCACATATGGGCCATTTAGTTAGAAGATTTGCTCTTATTAGCTAATGAGATGCTTCTACTGCTGCTAAATTGGTCTAGCTATGAAGGCTATGAACCATTCCCTACTATGACCAGACAGCTGTTGAGTACTGCTGCTTTTTTAAAGGTATGATATTTCCCCCCGTCCTAATAGAGTATGGGCCTTCCCACAACAAGGGGGTTTGGAAAAAGGCAGATGGTGATGATTTGCCTGGTTAAACCTCCAAATTGGGAGTATCAGTATTAGGTTGCATTACTGGGACATGAATTAAGTTCCACAGTTGGCAGATTGTGTTTTCTGTCCCCTTTATCTTGTTTTAATAAAATCTCACTTCCCACCGGTTTCACAGAACAGCTCATCATTCCTTCTCTATCTATTTTTCTACCTTTCCTTATTCCTTATTCTTTATTTTAGCATACTGTATGTTTAATATGATTGTCCTGCTTATAGCTGAATGATTTTCTAGTAATATGCATTCCAATAGTTTGTTCATATTAGCATGTTATAATTGTTAATACACACAGTGTATATTTAATAAGCTGTGTTAAAGATGTTACCTGTTATCATACACATTAACATCTTATGGATGAGTTTTTAAATGATTGTTGTTCTTTTAAGAAAAACACATGCCATTTAAGCACAATCATGTGTAAAACATAGTGCACCCTTTTTTAATTTTATGTGGTTTTGTTTAAAAACATAATAAAAATTATCTGGTCATAGCGGGTCTAAATATTAGCCAAATACAACCTCAGACTAACAACAAATTATAATAATTTGTGCCAAAATGCCATTATTTTAGAATGTGCCATATCTGCTCCCTATGCAGTCTACTTCTCAGGGACTTACTTGCACATTCTAATTAACTGGCTGGGTTACCAGTTGAGGGGCAGAAATTCCACCTTTGATATGGATCGCTCCCCTTCACCATAATCAGTCTTCAAAGCAAAGCTCTTTTTTTCATATGCCATACCTAAGCATTCCATATGCTATTACCTTAGCATAGTGCTAGGTAATTTGAATACAATCAATTTCCTCAACAGCCTCAACAACAAACATGTTGTTGACACTTTGTTGAATTTATATTGCTTAGAAATAATGGTAACCGTAACGTTGTAATTAGAGAAAACAAGTAAGTAAAGTAAAGAAGTTCTTTTTTGTTCAAAACCTGCTGGATCCAGCTAGGCATAAGATCAAAAAGATGTCTGCAGTACTCTGGTGTCACTCCCTCAGATCATGCACAGACATTTGCCATACTAAATTAATCCCATCTTGTTAATTAACATGACTTTGTTTGCTCTACCAAGTGATGGGGAAAGGACATTTTTTTAAACAATTGAATATATTTTTGAACAGCAACTTAGTAAGGTCAATATTTATGCATAGAATTTTAAATGCTCAAATTACATTTTCCATTGAAATATACAACCACAATAATTTGCTGTGCCAATTTCAGGCACTGTAAATTCTGTAAGGATTCTTTCCATTCAGATAAAATTGCAATTTGGCACTGTTATATCTATTATGTCTGGCCCTTGGAAAGATGCCATGGAAAGATGGCATTCCTGACACAATAGGAACATACAGTACGAAATATTTGAAAATCTATTATGTCTCCGTCCCACCAGTCTCACATTTATTTTACCCTATTTGAGTGGTAGGACGAGAAGTAAGTGGTAATTTACTTCTGTATTACTTAATGTACATATGAATGACTAGATAAGGTTGTGCATCTCTGCTGTATTACTTAATTGACAAAACTTTATTGCATAGCAATCCAGCACTGTCTTTGTTCTTGTTGTGAATGTAAATCTGATGCTCTCAACTGTGCAAATGAATGATTACTTGGTTCAGCGTATGGAGGAGGTACATTTTAGGGTTTTGTTTCTTATTTCACATGTGGCCAGTTTTGAAATGCAAGATGACATACAGGTGTGTGAATGTATCAGGATTTTTCCCCCTCCTAACACATAAGAGGAATAGCAAAATTGACAAAATTGTTTGATACTGTAAAGAGGACTGTAGACCTTTAATGATTTCATGATTCAGGAAGAACAGTTTATATGCAAAAGTGAGTCACAGACTGATTTCTTAAAGAGAAGGTGACTGTGAGATCTGGAAGTAGCTGTTAATCAAAGCTTGTGTTGCTTATTTTTGTATTATCTGAGGAACATCAGATGGTACTTACTTGCTGTATGCTATAGTTACATACAGTATGTCACAAAAGTGAGTACACCCCTCACATCTCCGAAAATATTTAGTTATATCTTTTCATAGGACAACACTGCATAAATGTCTCTTTGACACAATGAAAAGTAGTCAGTGTAAAGTTTGTATTGCAGTGTAAATTTATTGTCCCCTCAAAATAATAGCTGAACCCCTGGCAACAAAAGTGAATACACCCCTAAGTGAAAATGTGAAATGTTAATATTTTGTGTGGCCACTATCATTTTCTAGCATGCCTTCTCTTGAATTCTTAGTTCACCAGAGCTTCACAGTAATTCACCAGGCTTCACTGTAATCCTCTTCGACTACTCCATCACAGCATCACGGAGGTGGTGGACATTTAACACCTTGTGCGCTTCCTTTTCAGGATGCCCCAGAGGTGTTCTATGGGGTTTAGGTCTGGAGACATGCTTGGCCAGACCATCACCTTTGGCCTCAGCCTCTTTGGCAAGCCGGTGGTCATCTTGGAGGTGTGTTTGGGGTCATTATCATGCTGGAACACTGCTCTGTGGCCAAGTTTTCGGAGGGAGGGGATCATGCTCTGCTTCAGTATGTCACAGTACATGTTAGAATTCATGTTTCCCTCAATGGATTATAGATCCCCAATGCCAGCAGCACTCAAGACACTCCCACCACCATGTTTGACGGTAGGCTAGACATACTTGTCTTTGTACTTCTCACCTGGTTGCCGCCACACACGCTTGACACCATCTGAACCAAATCGGTTTATCTTGGTCTCATCAGACCACATGACATGATTCCAGTAATCTCGGTCCTTAGTTTGCATGTTTGCAGCAAGTTGTTTGCGAGGTTTCTTGTACATCATCTTTAGAAGAGGCTTCCTTCTTGGACGACAACCATGCAGAGCAATTTGATGCAGTGTGTGGCGTACGGTCTCAGCACTGACAGGCTGACCTCCTATCCCTTCAATCTCTGCAGCAATGCTGGACGAACTCATCCGCCTGTTTTCCAAAGCCAATCTTTGGATCTGATGCTGAGAACATGCACTCAGCTTCTTTGGCCAACCCTGGCGAGTCCTGTACTAAGAAGAACCTGTCCTCTTAAAGCGCTGGATGGTCTTGGCCACCGTGCTGCAGCACAGATGCAGACTGTTATCTTCTTATAGCCTAGGCCATCTTTATGTAAAGCAACAATTCGTTTTTTCAGGTCTTCTGAGAGTTGTTTGCCATGAGTGCCATGTTGAACTTTCAGTGGCCAGGTTGAGAGAGTGGAAGAGCTTTTATACTAAATTTAACTCACCTGCTATCTGGAGACACCTGAGACAGTGTAACACTAATGAGTCACATGACAAAGGGGAAGGAAAACGACTAATTGTGCTCAATTTGTACATTTTCACTTAGGGGTGTACTCACTTTTGTTGCCAGGGGTTCAGCTATTATTGGCTGTATTTTTAATTATATTGAGGGGACAATATATTTACACTGCTATACAAACTTAATGTATAAATTGAAAAGGCTACACTGGGCAGACAGATCTGTTAATATAATGTCATTAAAGGTCTGACACTGAAAAATATTCTCATGATCAATCAATATGCATGTGAATCAGTTTCATTAGCGAGATCTGAATGGCTGTGAAATAACAACTGGTTTGAAAAATAAGTAAATCCAATAAGGCCATGGATATTAAAGTAACAGGATAAAGTCAAGACTTTTTTTATTCATCGTAGTCTGATTCACTGATGTTGTAATAGCAATGTTTTTTGTTTTTGCTATGTAGATAAATCTCCTGTGCATACAGGACTACAGTATTTTTCTTTTAGCTGCTCCTGTCAAGGTGTCGCCACCGCAGACTCCACACATAAATTGGTACAGGTTTTACATTGGATGCTTTTCCTGACACAACCCTACCATATTATATGTTTTATACAATGTATGATATTTTACGTTAAAATGCAATAGAAAGTTCCCTAGTCTAAATAGTCTCCTACAATACAGCTATTTAAAAATGTAATTACATACAGTAATTAATTTCATTTACGTCCTTCCCATCTGTCATTTTTTTTCCATGTCATGATGTCTGGGCAGTCATGAACTCAGCCAGTGCAGAAAGCCTAGTGGGAGAGCTGCAGGATTAGGTTGGTGTTATGTGGAATCACAACCAACAACCTAAGGAAGTACAAATTCAGGAGCTCTCATTCCAGGCCACTATACCTTGGGAAGTGTCACCAACTCTGTAACACGTCTTGTTTAACACTAGAATTTTGCCCACTGACGGTAAGTACAGTATGAATCATGCCCCTCCTTTTTGACGCAATGTTCATTGACTTTTGCGCTTTAGTTCCCTTTCAAAAACTACACTCGATGCTGCGTGAAAACGCTATGGGAACATCTCTTGTTGCCCGGTTGTGAAGCCTGTGCATGTCAAAACCGCCGAATACCTTCGGCTTATAACCTGTGCCAGGCATGACGTCACCGAATAAGGTGCACCTGCAGGTTATAAATAGGAGTGAACCAGAAATATCCTCAGATCTTTTTGTCTTCAGGACCGCTTTGTGTTTGCGTGTGCATGTGCAAGCCATAACGAAAGCAAAAATAAAATAACAGCATTAACTCACCGATATGGTGGAGTTGCCTAAGAGACGCGTGCCTCCGTGCGATAGATCTCTTTCGGAGGGCAATCTTCACGAGTTTTGTCTCGAGTGCTTGGGGGAAGAACACGCTCGCCTCGGGCTTCAGGGAGACTGTGAGTACTGTGATCTTCTCCCTATTAAGGTGCTTCGCGCGCGGCTCTTTAAAGAGAAACCGCGAGCCGCGGCGCATTCCTGGGGCTCGCGTGCTGATCTGGCAGACGCACACGAGATGGAATTTCCGATTTCTCTCTCGCTCTCTCTGGATCAGGAAGTTTTAGCTTCCACTTCGCAAGCGCGCTCCGGCGCTTCTTGCAAAGGAGCAGAAAAATCCTCCTCTCTCGCTTCCATGGAAGTAGCCTCCTCACAACTCTCCTCCAGTGCTGACAGAGCTTATGAGGAATTATTAGAGATTATAACGCGTGCGGTCGAGCGATTGCATATCGACTGGCCACAGAAGCCAGATTCCCCCAAGCGTTCAAGATTGGACCACAGGTTTCTGTCGGGTGGCCGGGGGGAGGAGCCTCAACGTCTCTCTCTCCCCTTCTTTGGTGACCTCCATGATGAATTAACTCTTTCATGGAGCAGGCCTTATTCATCGCGTGTTTTTGTACCATCGACTTTGACTTATTCGAATATTGTTGATGCGAAAGCACGCGGTTATACGATGATGCCCCAGATAGAAGAGACGCTTGCGGGCTATCTCTCTCCTGGGACATCATCTTCCCTGAAAAAGCCTACCCTTCCCTCCAAACCGTGTAGATTGACATCTGCTTTGGTGGGGAAGGCTTTTCAGGCAGCAGGTCAGGCTGGCATTTCACTGCACACCATGGCAGTTTTGCAGGCTTACCAGGCTGACCTACTGAAGGACCTGAGCACCGGCGGGGTTATTGATGACAAGGCGTTTGCAGAGCTGCGCCGAGCCACCGACCTGTCTCTCCATGCAACCAAGCAGACGGCCCGCGCTGTGGGCCGTTCTATGGCTGCCATAGTATCCACGGAGAGGCATCTGTGGCTAAACCTCACGGGCATCAAGAATAAGGATCGTGCTGTCCTCCTTGATGCCCCTGTCTCGCCTTCCGGCCTCTTTGGCGACGCTGTTAATTCCGTCGCCACTAGGTTTCGGGAGGCGAAGTTATATGAACAGGCCTTTGGGAGGTTCCTTCCCCGCCGTGCTCAAGAACCGGGACCGTCGGCCACCCGGCACCGGCCAGGTCTGGCCCCTATCAGGCGTGAGGTGCAGAAGGAGAGCGTGACCAGCCGCGCACCCTTCTCAAAAATCTGCTTTGAAAAGACCGAATCTGAGGAGCTTCCTCTCTTCAAAGAAGAAGCCCTGAGGTTCATGCGCCTGGGGCTGTGGGGGTGTCTCCCCCCAGGGAGGGGCGCCTGGATTTTCATCACAGAACAGGGCCTCCTCCCTGGCACTCCCAGGAGGCCGATGTTCAATCCCCGCCACCACTGGTGTTTCGGGGAGCGCCGGTCTTCAACGAAAAGTTGGGTGTTTAGGCATCTCCTGCCATACTTCAAGATACCCAACAACTAACACCCCCCCATCCAGCCGAAGTGTCAAAACTCGTGCCCCTTTTGGAGAAGCTGGCAGCGTGGGAACTACTGCCAGGCATATCTCCTTGGGTACAAAAGACTGTAGGCACAGGCTACAGGATTCAGTTTGCACATCGTCCTCCGCGTTTCAACGGCGTGGTCTCCACTTCTGTGAAATCGGACCGAGCACATCTGCTGGCCCAGGAGTTAAAGACTCTGCTGGGCAAAGGGGCCATAGAACATGTTCCCCTTCCAGACAGAGAGTCGGGCTACCCAAGAGAGGGGGGGGGGGTTGCGTCCGATCTGAACGGGACCAGCGTAATTGAAACTATTTTAAGTGCCAGAGCTCCCTCCACTAGAAGAACTTATGCCCTCAAATGGAGTGTATTTGAAAATTGGTGCATAGCAAGACATATAGACCCAGTTCACTGCCAGATTGTTTCAGTGCTGGAGTTTCTGCAAGAAAAGTTGTCCTCGGGCTTATGCCCTAGTACACACAGAACGTACGTAGCCGCTATTTCGGCTTGTCACGCTCTGAATAATGGGTTTTCTGTGGGCAAGCACCATTTGGTTGCCCGTTTTATTCGTGGAGCTAAACGGTTGAAGCCGCCCACTAGAGCGACGGTCCCTTCATGGGACTTAACTATCGTACTCGAAGGCCTGGCCGACACCCCTTTCGAACCTCTAGAGTCAGGTCAGTGCCTTTCAGGCTTCTGTCTCTTAAGATGGTTTGATGGCTATTACTTCTTTGAAGAGGATTGTGTCCAGTACGTGCTCTTCGGATCTCCGTCCACCGCACTAGCCAGTGGCATAAGTCAGATCCCTTTATTTGCCATGGGGGTCGCAACCGGGGGGCGGCTGCCACTAGACAGACTCTGTCACACTGGGTGAGAGATGCCATTGCCCTAGCCTATGAGGCGCGTGGTCACACTTCGCCTCTGGGAATCAGGGCTCACTCAACCAGGGGGATTGCCTCATCGATTGCCTTGGCAAGAGGCGTCCCCCTGCAGCAGGTGTGTGATGCGGTGGGCTGGTCCTCTCCACACACGTTTGTTAGATTTTATAGTCTGGATGTCAATGCTACTCCGGGTTCGCGGATCCTTGTGTCAGCATCCCAGAGCTAGATCTGAGACCTCTTCGGCTTGTGCGCACACGCTACACAACCTCGGGGTCCAGACACTTGCGGTGCGGCGGCGTTGGTATTCTCGTTCCCATAGCGTTTTCACGCAGCATCGAGTGTAGCTTTTGAAAGGGAACGTCTCGGGTTACTTGGCTGTAACCCTGTTCCCTGATAAAGTGGGAACGAGATGCTGCGTCCTTCAGACAAAATTGACCTGAGGATGTTTCCGGTTCACTTCTATTTATAACCTGCAGGTGCACCTTATTCAGTGACGTCATGCCTGGCACAGGTTATAAGCCGAAGGTATTCGGCAGTTTTGACATACACAGGCTTCACAACCGGGCAACAAAGAGATGTTCCCATAGCGCTTTCACGCAGCATCTCGTTCCACAGGGAACTTTATCAGGGAACAGGGTTACAGCCAAGTAGCCGAGACCCTCTCCACTTTCTACAGAAGATGCATATATCATCTCACTGTTCATGGCAAGTCTTTTGCCAAAGCAATGACAAGAGATTTTGCGAATTCTGTGACTGTAAGGAGGCACCATGATGATTATTAAGCATTACTCAAGGATGAAGAAGTCTGGACGAGTATGCAGTGAAATTCAGAAGAAATGCTGCACAAAGTAAGGTTTGTCAAGGTTTCTATCCCTCTTTAAAGGACGAGCTCACCACTTGTGACCTGCCTGAGAGATGGAGGGACTCTTCTCGTTAACTAAATGACTGACGACTCCAGGAGAGATATACTGAATGAACTAAAGAGGCACACAATAGGAGCTTAATGATGATTTTGTACTGCTTTTCCAGTGTGCCACTCTAGTCAATTCACATGCTGCTGCTGCTTTCTGTATTCAGGCCCCCTGCCTCCAGCCAACCCTCAGCTTCTGCACAGAATCTCCCAATTCTCACCAGTGCTCTTCTCCCAAATCCTCAGTCTTGTACTTTTAAGTTACCTGCATTGTCCTATTCATATTTTACAAAAAAATATCTAAAAACTTTGTGATATTTTGTATTTGGGTCCTTTTAAGTCATTTTACACAGTATAATCTGTGCAAACACTACATCAGATGAGACCGAAAGGAACAGGTCTTTACAACAACCTCTAGAGAGCAGTTATGAATTGAGTGCTGTGAATACAGGAGGAAATAAACTATTCTCAAATTGTTTTAGTTATTAACTATCTGAATCTTTTGTTTGATATGACCAAATGACATTTCCAAAAAATCTTTTTTTAAGTTTTCAACAGACAGATTATTATTTTAATAATAATTAAAATACTGTCCGTTCGTGCTTCTTCTTGAGAGTCATTATTAGAGTGCACTTTTTGCTGTATCAGCTGAGCTGCACCCTCTTTATTTTATACAGTATGTGAGCTTTTTTTTCTGAGGAAGTAGAATACTGGTTTTCTTGCTGGTTTCTAATGTTAATTTTGTGTTCATATGTTTTTTTTTTTAAACTTCCCATTCCACATTTAGTGTCCCATATTTACTGCTGTTATAATAACCTCCAGAAAGACTTTTCACTAGAATTTGCATTGTGGCTGGGAGGATTTGCTTATTCAGCTGCAAGAGCATTAGTGAGGTCAGGCACAGATGTTGGGTGAGTATTCATGGGATGCAGTTGACGTTTCAGTACATCCCAAAGGTTTTCAGTGGGGTTGAGGTCAGGGATCTTTGCAGGCCATTCAAGCTCTTCCATGACAAATCCTGTCTCATGCTGGACATTCTGGAACAAGTTTGCAATGCATAGTCTCATTTAAAGAAAATCATAATAGTAAAGCATATACAGTACAGTGCATACAGTACATTCAAAACAATTGTGTGCCTCAACTTTGTGGCAATGATTTTAGGCAAGACCAACACTAGGGTGGTCAGATGATCGGAAACTTTTGGCCATATAGTGTAAGAATTATTGTCTAAGCATTAAGTTTACTACACCAGTTAGTAATTTAATGACATATCAGTTAATGTTTTTAGCTATGCCTATCCAGAAATACGCATTTAATAGAACCACCATTTAAACATTATCTTTCTTACTAAACTCACATTACATCTTTAGTATCTTTTTTTACGGCTCTATGATTGACCTTTTCTGCCACTTCACTCTGGCTTTTAAACCATCATTTGTGCTTTTTGCAAAGTGCAGTTAGTATAGTGATCTAGAGTCTTAGGAAGCTGAATGATTATTTTAGACGCATTTTAAGTGCATTTTGCAACCACATAAAACAACATTTTACTCTTCACTTTCTTAGATATGTAAATCTGGCCCATGCAATTTGACAATCCTAGCCACACCTGCTGGACCTGTTAAGATGGTAAACACTGTTAATTGCTAAATGTACAGTTATATATATAATATTTTAGACTGTTGTTGTTCAGGCCACCAGTACATTCTGATTCTTACTTTCATTTCTTGGCACATTCCGCATGTACCAGTGGCACTCAGCATTTGCTGGCAGAGTCTGAGACACCATAATAACAATTGATTTGTGTTTTTTGCTCTTAGCGTTGGGTTGACAGTGGATTTAAAAAGGCTGTCTGGTCTGTTTTCCATCCCCATACTAAGGATTACAGCCTGCACCTTTCACAATACATCACAAGGCTGAGGTATGTTGAGGCAACAGATCAATACTCATCTTATGAGGAGCCAGAGCTGAACTTTTGGATTTATCCACTGTTTCCCTCCAGAAGAGAACAGAAAGTATGGGCGTGTGGTTATAGAAATGGATTAGTGGTCACATGGCAGCTGTCTAAGGACAGGCTCACTGATTTGCTCTAAAAAGCAGGTTTGAAATGTAATTTCTGAAGAACCAGTCTATAGAGCCTGCCATTTCATTTTAATAATCAACTAGAAATTGTGTTTTTAATTGAATTTTCTTTATATAGCACATTTATAGAAGTATATATATATATATATATATATATATATATATATATATATATATATATATATATATATCAAATAGCAGGGGTTGAGTGTTAAGAGGCTGGAAGTCCAGTATAACAAGGCCTTTAAGTTAATATGGAGTCCACTTCCATTATTGGAGCCTCATGCACAAAACTGTTTGTCCTGAACTATTGAGTGACTGCATCGGCCAAGACTCCATAGTCAAGTGCAACTGTCCCCAGTCACCACATGTATCCCAAACAAACCACACTGTGACTCCATACGAAGAGATCTCGAACCAGAAATGGGGCAGCAGGATGCGTCAGACAGAGGGTGGTCTGGATCTCTGGCTTCCGCCATGTGTACTATAGCTCGACAGAAAGAGACAGACTATGTTTTCTGCACTGAATTTATTATAAATTTTATACATTTAGCAGTGGTGGCTATAGAATAGGAGAATCACAACACGCACGCACGCACACACACAGAATCTTGTTGTGTTTCTGCTACTGTACCAGCCAAAAAGTTAAAACAGTTCTGATTCATCGAGGCCTGAACACCACCTCTGAACTCTAAAGGTGTGTTGTGGCATCTGCTATCTAGCAGATATGGTTCCTACCTGCTTGTCCAATACATACAAATGCCCAACTGGATAATGATATGAGGATTTTGTAGGCCAAATCAACACCTTTAACTATTTGTCATATTCCTCAAACCATTCCTGGACATTTTTTGCAGGGTTGCAGGGCACATTATCCTTTTAAAAGAGGCCATAGTCATTATGGGATACCATTGCCTATACAACAAAATGTTCTACAACAAAATGTTGGTATCTAGGATCTGTCAAAGTTACATCCACATGAGTATCAGGATCCAAGGTTTCCCTGAAGAATGTAGTCTACACCATCACACTGCCTCCACTGTCTTGCCTTCCTCCTGTCGTATCCATATCCCTATGGTTGTCAATTTATCCTATATTCAACACATCAACATTGATGAAGTAGTTGATCATAGTGAGTCTTACAGTAGTATTTGGCAAATACAACCTCATAACAGCATATATTGCCAGAATAACAGCATTTATTCACATTACACAATAGGACATTATTTATTTAACAAAAACAAAAACAAAAAGAACATGCCAGCAAAACTAAGTAACCCTTTATTCGAAAAATTAGAACAGGATTTAAGAGGGTAAGTTGCAGCTACAGTAGGTGCTACTAATCATCAGTTCTTGATTAAATGATCATCAGCAGGTGTACAGACCTCTATAAAAACACAAGTTTAAGCAGTTTGCTAGTCTGGAGCATTCAGGTGTGTGTTAACACAAGTCCAAGAGGGAAAGACATAAGCTCTTAATAAGATCTTAGAGAAGCAATTGTTGCTGCACATCAATTTTGATAGGGTTAAAATTAAAGCGATTCCAAATCATTTCAAGTTTAATGTTCTACCATGAGAAAGATAATTCATAAGCATTCGTGACAGTTGCTAATCTTCTCAGAATAGGACGTCCCAGCACATTCACCAATACAATTCTCCGTACAATGCTCAAAGAGTCAAAGAGAGCCTAGTTAGAAGAAGACTGAACAAGTACGGTTTGTTTGGAAAGGTTTCCAGGAGAAAGCTTCTTCTGTCTAAAAAGAACATGGATGTACAACTGACGTTTGCAAAACTGCATGTGAACAAAGCACAAGCAAAGCACAAGGCCTCTGGAACAATGTCCCATGGACAGGTAAGACCAAAGTGAAGTTGTTTGACCTTAAGACCCAGCACCATATATATACACACACACACACACACACACACACACACACACACACACACACACACACACACAGTGCCCACCATAATTATTGGCACCCCTGGTTAAAATGTGTTAAAAGCCTTAAAATAAATTCAGTTTGAAAATTGTAGAAAAATATAACATGAATATAAAGTGAATTTTAAGGGAAAATCCCTGACTAACAAATAATTATTTTTCATAAATCCACAATTATTGGCACCCCTAACAATTCCTAGAAAATAAATGTAATTGAAATATTTCTGTCATTTCTACAGTAGTTTACAAAGTTGATCAGAGTATCTAGGATCTAGGAACATTTAATTAGTAATTTATCACTTCCTGCTTCCCTGGGGTATATATATGGTGTGAGACAGAGGCCATTTCTCTTGTCCACTCTTCAACATGGGAAAGACAAAGGAACACACCATTCAAGGAAGGCAGATGTGTGTCGACCTTCACAAGTCAGGCAATGGGTACAAGAAAATAGCCACCCGCCTGCACCTGCCCATATCTACTTTGAGAAGAATCCTTTTCTCAACCATAACCACAAACGTTTGGAGTTTGCTAAGCGGTACTGGGGCTTCAAAATTCACTTTATTTTCACACTATATTTTTCTACAATTTTCAGTGTGACAATATGCTTCTGCAATAAAACCTGAAATTATTTTAAGGCTTTTAAGAGATCTTAACCAGGGGTGCCAATAATTATGGAGGGAACGGTGTGTGCGTGTATATATATATATATATATATATATATACACAGTGGAACCTCGGATTGCGAGTA
Source organism: Clarias magur (assembly GCA_013621035.1). Lineage (NCBI taxonomy): Eukaryota > Metazoa > Chordata > Actinopteri > Siluriformes > Clariidae > Clarias > Clarias magur. Next base: position 4,144,671 of record QNUK01000005.1, on the reverse strand, counting down.
ATGTGGTTTACGAGTGTTCCGCAAACCGAGCAAAGATTTTTAATAAATTTTTAATCGGAAACCGAGCAAGTATTAGTTTACGAGCGCCGAGTATCGTGTATCACGCATGCGACTCTTATTTTGACACCGAGCGGCAAGTGATCACAACTGAGCCAATGATTTTACTCTCTCTTGCGCTGCGGGAATTATGGGTAATCGTCTCCCCTGCTGCGTCCCCTGTGTCAAAATAAGAGTCCCTTGCTGCGTCTTACTGCTCGTCTCTTATAATCAACATCTCCCTCTCTCTTCACACACACACGTATATATATATATATATATATATATATATATATATATATATATATATATACACGGTGGAACCTCGGATTAAGGAAAGTGTGTGTGTGACACACACTTTTTACTCACACACACTTACTTTGACCACACCGACACACACACACACTTTCCTTAATCCGAGGTTCCACTGTGTTCCACTGAGAGAGAGAGAGAGAGAGAGAGAGAGAGAGTATACTGTGTGTATATATATATGAACTCCTCTGTATACAAAAATATTTTACTTTATAATTCACTTTTTATTAACCAATTCAATGGATGTAAAAACTTTGTTCCACAAAAACAGCAAATGCATGGAAACTTAAGCACTAAACAAAGCACTTGCTTCATTAGCTGTATATCTATCTACATGTTTATCATATGTATTCATATGATGGATACTTGTTGAAAAATTTGCATGTCAGCTGAAACATGTCTCAGGTGGTTAAAACAGTTATCTCCTGATCTGCTGACTTTAGAGTTATTCTGCAAGTTTATAATGATTTCTGTTTCTGTGGGAAGAGAAAAAAAACGCTTGTATATTCAGTGCTGGAAAGTGTAGAGTTTATTAAGTAATTTGTTGAAGGAGGCTAAAAAAAGAGAACATCTGTAATGCAGGTGAAATCTCTATTAGCCCTCAGAGTGCCTTGGCCATTCACGGCCATTTAAATGCAAATACAACTGTAATGTTGTCTTAAAGTTAGGAGGTAGAAGATTTGATGTGAATATGTTGAAAATAGGCAGGTCTTTGCACATTAAAAGGAAAGGGAAATGACCATGGATGATTGTGCTGTGAAGTCAAGGCTAAGCTTAAATCATAAATAAAGACAAAACCAACAAACCACTATACCATAGGCCTTTGAGCAAGGCATTTAGTTTCAAAGTACACCGTTCTTTACCAGTCTTCAAAGGAGTTGGTAAAAAACAGAAGGTTGGCCAGCCTGGTATGATAATGATATAGCTATTTTGCTATACTGTATGTATGTATGTATGTATGTATGTATGTATGTGTATGTATGTATGTATGTATATATATATGTATATATATATATATATATATATATATATATATATATACACACACACATACTCATACTTTATGCAGACTTTTTTTTTCTTGTTTCCTTATTTAGCCATCCTCTCAATCACCACCTCCTTTCTGGTCCAATCAAAAAAATCAGTGAGCAAAACAAAATGGTAAAACATTTGAGAAGTCATTTGGGCACAGATAGAAGCTACCGTATATGGAACATACGAAATTCAAGATCTTTTACATTTAGAAGCTAAATAAAGTTGTTAAAATGGTCAGCAGTGTCTTATTATAGGCCAATTTATGCCAGACCAGATGGTTCAATAATGATTATCCTCCGACATTTTATCAATCGATGCTTGTGGGGATAATCTTTCTGCATTTAGAAATGGTTGCAATAAGAAATGGATAAGCAAAAGCCCCATTAGATATGTGATATACCGTAGTAACACAGATTGCTTTCATTAAGAGTAGGCAGACTGAGAGAACTGGGGTAAAGCTGTTAATAAAAGATTCCCCTGCTGAGGTTTGGAGCACCTGGGGAACTGCAGATTGAATTGTGGCCCCATCTTACAATACGGGTCATTATTTAACTGTCCACAATAGGTGTTGTGACAATAGCCCAGCTTTCCAGCCTATCACCATTCGATTAACTTCCCTGGCTTTCTTTGTGCTTGGTAAATTGAATGTCGCACAGAAATACCTGTACATCCCACCAAGATGGCTATATTTAATTATTCTTCACTCATTACTTTCCAAATGTTTGGCAACATAATGACATTACATGATAACAGAAAAGTGCTGCCTCGTAAGACCATCTGCCATGTTGGTGTGGAATAAAGCAGTGATTCCAGCAACTATGTAGACAGCATATATTGTTTCCACTCATCCTATTTAACTGCATGGACATTGAGGGTAACTTATGGAATATACAGTGCAATCAGAAGGTGGATAATTACATTGTGCTGTAGGGCTCTCTAGGGCTGTAATGCAATCTGCAATTTTTTATATCACTCTCTCTCTCACTCACTCATTCTCTATACTGCTTAGCCTGTACAGGGTCGTGGTGGCCTGGATCCTCTCCCAAGGGACTTGAAGCCCTACGTGGGGTACACCCTGTACAGGGTACCTATCCATCACAGGGTCCATGCATATACATGCACAAGTCCAAATTGTCCGCCAGAATGGGTTCATAAAAGGGTGGACACAGTCAGCAACAATACCCAAGGAGTCTGTGGCATTTAAATGATCCTCAGTTGGTACTAAGGGGCCCAATACACTTTGTGCCAAGAGAATATCCCCCTGAACACTACTCTAGCACCAACCCGAAAGATGCATCCATGCTGTCATGTAGTTCAAATGATGACCCTATTGAATCCTGCAGAAGAAATGAAGACTTATTGAACCAGACAATGTTTTTCCAATCTGTTATTGTCCAATTTTGGTTAGTCCATGTATAGTACATTGTAGCCTTGGTTTCTTTTTCTTAGCTGACAGGAGTGCCACCCAATGTGGTGTTCTGCTGCTGTAATCCATCTGCTTCAAAGTTTGACAAGGTTGTGCATGCAGAGATGCTCTTTAGCGTACCTCAGTCATAATCAGATGCTATTTGAAAGCCTGTTGCCTTTCATACATTTACAGCATGTGGCAGAACCGCTTATCCAGAGCGACTTAGATTTTTATCTCATAATACATCATTAAGGGCCTTGCTCAAGGGCCCAACCATGGCAGCTTGGTTGTGTTGGGATTTGAACCAGGGACTTTCTGATCAGTAGGCCATCCCTTTAACCACTGAGTTATCTCCGGTTCTTCCAGCTTGAACCAGTCTTGCCATTTCCCTCTGACCTCTTGCACCAATAAGACACTTTTGCTCAAAGAATTGCTGCTCACTGGATATTTTCTCTTTCTAAGACTATTCTTTCTAAACCCTTGAGATGGGTGTATGTAAAAATCATAGACACTAGTCTGTCGTGCCATGTTCAAAGTCATTTAAATCACCATTTGCCCCCATTCTGATACTTGGTTTGACCTCCAGCCGATTATCTTCACCATGTTTATATACCCAAATTCATTGAATCGCTGCCATGTGATTACCGGATTAAATATCTGTATTAACGTGCAACTGAAGAGGAGTACCTAAAGAAGTGGCCGGTAATGGTATATTGTTAAACAGACTTAAATAATTTTATTATCCATTATTCACAGAAGTAAAAATAGTCTTAATTCCATTTAAGAAAGAACAAATTCTAGCAAATCTATGTGTCCTTTTACTTATCCATAGAGATATCACAATCCAAAATATGCGCTATTTATAACATGGAAACAGGCCAGATAATTAAATTATCTATGTTGTTTGATCCAAAGTAAGTGACTACCACATAAAATATTGACTGACTCTTGGCAGAAATGCAGAGAAAACTCTGCATACAGTACACTCCCACTTCTGAAACACAGTACATGTTATTTGATGTCTTTGACATATTCTTTGTGGTTCTATGAGGGTAATAAACTTCCTCTGACCTCCAAAACATTTCTACTAGATAAATCCAAGGTGTTAAATACAATGACAGCTGCCTATGTGAAAATGACACCATCCAAACTTCACTGATTTTGATTGTCATCGGTTCTCTTTTTCACCAATAAAGTGTGAAAATGAATGAGGATAAAGAGTGAATAAATCTTTCCAACAATGCAAGACACAAGGGCAATTTAAATAAATTTTTCAAATTAATAGTCAATGCTTACTGTTACTGTATATCTGCACTTTTTCTATAATTTTTTCTTAGGCCCAATAAACAAAATAAAAGACTTGTTTGATTTTAGTCATTCTGTATGAATTATCTTTCTTAATGGCCAAGATTATTACTGTAGTTGAAGTAGTTTTAAAGTAAACATTTGATATTCAACCTGCTGTTTTGGTTCCTTTTGGAGACTGCTTTTTTTCCCCCAGTTTTTATATTATTGTGATAATATATACACAGTTAACCCTTAGACTGTAAACGTAATTTGTTCTGGAAGTGTGCTTGTATATCAAAGCAAATTTCCCCATAATAAATAATGGAAACTCAGATGAGTCATTCCATAACCCAAGCTATTCTTATGAAAATATTTAATATAAAATGTAAAGTAAAAAATAAAACATATTAACCTGCACTTTTCAGGATCCCCCCCCCCCCACACACACACACACACACACTTACGGAAATACTGCTCTATCAGGAAACTTTTTTAACAAGGAACCTCGCGCCTGTGCACACACAAACTAAAGGAATCACTGTTCTTAGACAGACTGAGACTCTGGAAACTATATCTTTAACAAGGAACCTTTCTACATATATACATATATAGGAGAAAACCTTTAGGGTGTAACCTTGCAAATGAGACCAAGATCATGACCATGTAACCCAAAATATGTGGGGTGACAGTTAACAGAGAATGCTGCTGACTGGTGGGGAACAGCTTGACTGTTACAGTATGCACTCTCGCTGGCGTCGGCAGCTTTTTCAGGACCTCAAAAACTGAGAAGGCATCCCAATGAAAACTCAGCAGGCTCCTCTAAATCACCAGATGCTGGCTTCAGCTGGACCAGTTGACAAAAATGGTCACACTGGAACGACAGTTTTGTTGCATCCCACATGATCCTAGACCCCATACGAGCCTACCTCGCCTCTACTGGAATCCAGATTCCACCTCCTGTTCATATCTACATTTGCATTTTTTTAGAAGGCACTATCTGTACAATCCCTCATAGAATTGTAAAACAGTGCTGTATTGTAGTTGTTACATACAGTAGCTTCTATACTTCTATACTTCTATTCTAGTAGTAGTTTCTATATTTCTTACTGGGGTTTCTTACATGTGAAATGATCATTCTTAAAGCCTAAACTTTATTTTCTGAGGTGTGTGAAAATCCAAATCGAAAAGAATTTGAAAAAGATTTTTTTTTGGATTTTTCCCCGATTTTCTCCCTAATTTAGTCGTGTCCAATTCCTCCCCGTCACTAGGGGGCTCCCATATTAGGCTACTACTACCACTCAGCCGGGAGGGCTATGACGTGTTTCCTCCGAACCACGTGACGCCAGCCGGCCGCATCTTTTCGAACTGCTCGCTCACGCACCGTTGGGAGCGTCATAACACACTCGGAGGACAGCGCTAATCGCTCCTTCTGTTGCACGAGCTCACAGACGCCCCTGGTTTCCTGTAGAGCCGTGATTAATGTGTGAGCACTAAGTACCTCTCATCCCTCCCCTCTGAGAGAGCTCGGCCAATCAGCTCTCTCTAGACCTCCGGCTGCGAGAGGTTACAGCATCACCCGGGATTCGAACTGGCGATCTCCGGATGATAGGGCGAGCATTTTACCACTGCACCACTCGGAGGCCCGAAAAAGATTCTTTTTGTGTGAAAAAGAATCGAAAACATGATGATGGCAAAAAAATAAAAAATAGAGTCCTTTAACTGAACATAAAATCAAACACAGATCAAACCTTTGTGGGCTGCACCCGGGGAAATAGTTAAAAATGATCATGTTTTGTAATGCCACTTCTGTTTATTATTCTTGTTAAGATGCATCAATGATGGGTTTTTAAACCATTGTGGAAAATGGTCTTATAAACACCCAACTGCAGAAGGTTTATGTTCTATTTATGTTCATTCAGAAGAACAGCTTTTTAAATGTCCTTTTCTTCACTGCCTTAGGTGGCATACTGCCTTGGCACAGGTGTGGTATGATAATCATGAGCAGAGAAAAACATCAAATATATGTTTAGGTAAGTTGAGCGCATCCATGTTTTTGGTTGTATGCACTCGACACATACTCATAAACAGTTACAGTACATGATGCATTGCAGTATTTGATATTCAGAGAATATATTATAACAAGAACATGAGAAAAAATATATAATTGTCAGTTCACAACATTATTCTATCATATTTAAAAGTCAGCATTAGGGCAGCTGTCTTATAAGATTCCATACATCGGATACATATAGAGACATTGTTCTTGTCAGAGAAGACAATCTGATTATTCTACTTTCTGTTTTTGTTTAATTTGGTTTGATGCATGAAGCCATGATAATCTTAAAGAACTGAATTGTACTTGTGGGAAAATTATACTTTAAAAAGTTTAAATGACCTACATTTGTAAAATGACTCCAAAGTTGACCTCCATAGCAAATTGTCTCTTGTATCAAAGGTTTCACTACTGTAGTAACGGACTGTCTTAGCAATATGGATGGTTCATAATACACATGGCACATAAAGGTAGCAATGTTGATTTGAAAAATGTGTGTATGGTGGTGATTTTTCATTACAAGGAGATTGTTTTAGCAATGGCATTTATATGCAGCTGTGAAATCTAAACTGTCTATCAGAACAAAACTTTAAAATTGAATAATAAGGCTTGTAAAGTGAATGTGGATCATCTTTCAAAATATGAAAGAATATTAGGTGATACTGCTACAATGATATAATATAGCACCACAGGCCTATTGGAACAGAAAAATCTACCGATTATTTATTTTTATGTATCTATTGTGATATATAAATGGGGGAATAGAAAGGTAAATACTCCGTATTAATCAAGTAGATAAATTGTATAAATAAGTTCTCATCCATTTTTTAAGTAGCTGAGGGAAAATCATGGATATGTAACTCAGATTGTGTACAAATATGTGAGTCCTCCTGTTACAAATGAGACAATGTTATAGAATATGCTGTGCTTTACACTTCATAAAATGTTGTGCATGTAATTAATACTGAAATGTCAAGCTTTCTAACTAATAGCTACTGTAACTAACTATTCCATGGTTGAATTCCAAAAAGTGTCAAATGTAAAGTTAGGGTATTGAATTCTTTGTTACACTCCAAGTATAGCTCTTTTATACAGAAGTTAGAAAGGTATTTGGGATTCAGCCTTTTGTTAGAATCTAGTAAGTATTGTACAGCACGGATGACCCAGGCGGGGTGAGTATACCATCATTTTCTAAATAAATCAGTTTCTTACCCAGGAGTAGTATCATACAGAAAATTTTCAAAAAAGAGCAATGAATCTGTTCACAGAATAAAGTTTAGTTGATGTCAAATGTGGTTTTATGAGTCATGGTTTTATGAGATGTGTGTATCATCCACTGTTCTTAATGCCATTAATTATTGAAGTTCAAAAAGGCACAAAAACTGTGCTGAGAAATGGAATATTTATTGTTAAAGGATTGGGATGAAAAATAACTTAATTGTCAGTAAAATTAAAAAAGATTTTTGCAGTTTGATAGGCCCCAGAATATTTATTAGACTTATTGCATATGCCATATTCACTGTTAGTTTATTATGATGAATGCTTGCCAATTAACTGCTAACATGAAAATGTGAATCTGGTTATAATTGTTCCCGGGAAGTGTATGAAAATTGGTTAAATAGACAGAAATGCAAAAATGATTAATAGTGCCAATGGGATGTGTGTGTGTGTGTGTGTGTGTGTGTGTGTGTGTGTGTGTGTGTGTGTGTGTGTGTGTGTGTGTGTGTATGTGTGTGTGTGTGTGTGTGAGTGTGAGAGAGATAGAGAGATGCATTTCTGAGCTCTGTGTCTGTTTATCTCTTTTTTTTTTACTGGTTATCTATTGGTTGATTGCATAAATGTGTCTATATGGACCCCTGATGCAGTTTAAACTCCTTGGAGTGACAAGACTCAAGTAATGGCTTGGAGTTGGGGCACTAGGTCACCTAAAGACCTTGGCGATCCATGGCATCTATCATTCAGTATTCCCAGGTCAATTGATTTATTTACAACTAATATGCTGATATCATATAAAATATATGTTCTATTTTTTTTGCTGAAAAAGAAAAACAGATTAAAACTCTCAGAGGAGTAATATTTAAATTAATATTGGCAACTGTGTTTTTATTCACATACCAGGATACACATATAAGGATAGTTATACAACGGTTAGTTCTGTTCGGGCAATCTGATTGGACAAGAGACATTCAACGAGTGTTGACAATTGTGTGTTCTAATAACCATTAATTACATTAATTATATGTTTAAGGATGTGTGTGGTGGGGCAAAATATCTGGTTAAATAAAGAAACAAATCCTAATCTGTTGATAATAAATGGTGCATGTGGAACTGTTGTATAAAAGCTATATTCAGCAATACAGCAAGTCCCTCTTATGTGATATTGCTTAATTCAAAATAATGTATAATTTCCCTTTCTAGTGAGAAAATAAGAATTTTGTCTGAATGAAGAATCTACAGTAACAGGCCCAAATGAAATTAATTCCGTGAATTAATTTTTAAATCAATGAGTTACAAGTTTTGCATCTTATTTTTTCAGCCTTTTTTGATAAGGTCTCCTCCTCTTATCAAGAAAATAATAATACCCCAATTAAATTATTGCTAATCTACTAATACTATAGTAATCCCAAGAACTCCTACACAATACTTGTATCAGAATTAGAATGACATGAACCACAAAATATATTCAGATATTGCAATAATTTGATTCTATCATCATTCACTACTTTTGCTATATATATATATATATATATATATATACTTACACACACACACACACACACACACATTGGGAGAGAGAGATAATTGCAATTAGGTCAAATTAAGAGATCAAGAGATCTTTTTGAGTATTCACAACTTTTTGGGTATTTATGAGTTTGTAGAAATGACACTTTTCAAGTTAGCTGAACAAATTTGATAGTTTATGTAATTGTGACAGAAACTGTCACCTTAAAGTTCCATCATCTTAATATCTATAGAGCACTTGTGGCACAGTGGTAAGTGTTTCGCCTGCCATGCGGAAGGCCTGGGTTTGATCACCGGGCCGGATTGTCAAAAATTAATAGTTCTGTTTACTTAAAATTGGAAACATCATTAGTTAAAAATGTTTATGTAACTGATTACCTCAAATATTTTGAATTTTGCCAACTTAGTCGGGTTTACAGTGTAGACCACTACTGTTGTTCCACTACTTTTGCATCTCTGAGGACATTGTAGTGTGACCATAGCAGTCAATTCACATGACACATCTGGTCAGGAAAACTAGGAGTAACAGTCAGTTTAATACCCAGTTACCACTCACAGAGCAATGTGCAGGTCAAAATGGCCAATCAAGGAATCAGCTGCTTCATAAAGACGCTCTGTGCCAGGTACGTATCGAACTCTGTTTTTGGCAATCTGACGCACATACCTTCCAGTATACCTTCCTTAGTTGTCAGCCTCCCCTTTTCCCCATGTCTATGAGTACAATGGCCATGGATACCATGCCATCCTCTCTTCATGTGTTGGGCCTTAAACCAAAGCCAACAACATACCCTCCATAACACCACAGTTACAGCTGGACATTGAGGCATAGCCTGCATACTTAGTTGAAGAAATTCTCACCTCCTGACGAAAAAATGGTAAAGATGAGTATTTATTAGGGTGGGAGGTTACAGCCCAGAGGAACAATGCTAGGTATCTGCCCCAGATCCAATCTTATCCAGTTCAAATTTGCAACCCAAAACTCCCAGCCCCACAGCACTGGGGAAAGGAGAGATGGAAGAACAAATGTTTGTGTGTAAACCTTTATTTATATTATTTGTTATAAATAATAATAATTAAAAAAAAATGTTATTCATGCCTAATGATAAATATTGAACATAACAATGCAGTATTATCAGAGCAGGACTGAAGTCTACAGAAAATCCCTCACAGTCTATATAAATGAACTCTGGACTGAAATTCATTGCAAAGTAAAGATTCAGTGTACCTGTGCATGCCTTTATTGAGCTGTGTAACTGTGTTTGTTTATTCTTTGATTCTATATTTCTTGTTTAATATTTTGTCGTTGAGTCTAGTTTGTTGTTTGCAGTTTACCTGACTTATTGCCCATCTAACCGAGCGTGATTTTTGAACACACTTTTGGGTTTGGCTGCCTTCCTTTACATTAAAAGTGACCAATCTGCAAAGTCTCGTCCTGTATATCATTTGTGGCAAGCTAAATACCATAGATCACAATAGTCTTCTTAAAGATGTAGGAAGTTTTATTGTGGAATAATCCCTATTTAACTAATTTCTCGTATGCGTGACTATCAATTTGGAAATGTTAACGATGAATTCTCTACAAATGTAAGATTTGAGTTAGCTTCCCCCCCCTATACTGTACTGTATATGCACTAAGGTTTTAGGAATTCTGGAATGTTGCTTGAGGTCAGAGCAAAAGCCTACATACTGTAAGTGCTTTGCTTCCACTGATTTAATTAGTTTCATCTATAGTTAGCTCACAACTTTATCAATATGCAAATGAAACAAAGGAAACTTGTACAAGAAAACATTAAGATGGCTGAGTAGCTCCGTTCTGTCATCTTTTAAAAGCAGTTGGTACAAATGTTCAGTTAAAAGATAAAGGTAATGAAAATATATAAAATCCAAATAATGCTATAGACCCTAGTTGACATTTCTATTGCTGCATACAGTATCATCATGCTAGAAGGCGGAAGGTTTATCATTGTGGCGGAGCGCTGAGAAACTAAGATTTAAATATCCGATTACACCACCCTGGGTAAGGCCCAGGGACCTTAACTAATCAACTCTCATTGTAGGCTACACAGGTCAGTTCAAAAGGAACAAGGCAGGAGACATGGATATCAGAAAATCTGAATTTTATTACAAAATATATTCCAAAAAATGACTTGCATAAAAAGTCAACAAGCGATCATTGGGAGCTACAATGCACATATGACACTTTAGGTACCGGAACCGAGGCCTAAGAGCAGGGCATAAGGGCACAATCGGCCTACACAGCAAAGCAACCTCCACTTCAACCTCTGACACACAAAGCACCGGCACCAGGATTTCACCCCTGCCTCAGGCACTCGGCTTCTGTACCAACAGAAATCTAATTCTGCACTTAAACATAATACCATAAACACAACTAGAAAAAAAGACAAACATGGACCCACATAAGCACACCATTATCCCAGCGCGCACACATTCACAACTCCAAATCACACACACACACACACACACACACACACACACACACACACACACACACACACACACACACACACACACACACGTTAGAAAACAGAAATACACAAAGCAAAACAAAGCTTTGATGCAACCAATGCAACATTTAGCATCAAAGCTAAACAAGAAACCAACAAAACAAAAGACAACAAAATGAAAAGTAAAAAAAAATAAAACACAACTTTAAGGTAAAACTTGAAAGCAAAACAACTTCAAGCAAAACAGCAGTGTCTTGCAGTAGTTCCTCCGTAGCACATCACATGGAAGCTAAGTGCATGTAGCTATGCCACCAATTTAACTGCAATAAAAATTCCTTTTAACATAAAATAGGCAACCCACAACGAATGCCCACTAAAAAGAAGCAACTTCTAGACAGAATAAAACATACCCTATGAGTCAGTAGGGCAGACTAACCATGAACTGGAAGCTTAAACCTCTTTACATCTAGCTGGGAGACAAGGAATTGAGTGGTAGCGCCAGGTAAACACCAGCATCAGTCAGGCTAAATCAGTCTTACTTGATGCACAGACTGCACAGGAACAACCTCAGCCAAGTGCCAGTCACGAGGCTCCTTCAATAGGCCGTCCTATAAAAAATACACTAATATATACACTTCCGTGTGTAACTCTCAATTCAGCAAACAGAAACCCACACACCGGGTTGACAACCAACCATGACGCCAGACACAAAAGAAAAGGGGCGAGACTCATGACCCAACCTACCTTACTAGCCACTTTATATAGGGCTCCCTTGCCCAATGATACGACAAACACTGAGCAGTCAGCCAATCGAATGCCAGTAAGAAGAGTTTCACTCATCCTGCCACATCATGATAATTCTACAATAATATATTTATAGTGATTGGTTTTGTTTCTGTATGAATATGAAACAGATGAATACTTTTCAACAGTGCTTAATAGTATTGCAGCATGTAACAGTGATAATTTAGTTTTGTATGAAAACAAGAATTACATGGATTTTCCACTTATCCCAAAATTATTTCCCCAGCCATATCATGTTTATTGTCTACAGTAAATGAATGAGCAATAGGCCGAGTGAACATACAAAATAATAATGTATTGGCAGGAACCCAGAACAGTCTGTTAATTTGTTTACTATGAATTTAGGCTCCTCCACAAGAAACATATTTTCATACAAGGTATAGTTTATAATTCCTGTATCTTATTTAGACAAACAATTCGAAATTAAGGCCAGGGGGACAATACTGTACTTCCCAGACCGGGCCCCACATCCACACCCATTCCAGTACTGTTTTCCATACATACAGTATAGTTGATTTAATGATAATGCACAAATGCCTATAGTTAGCTATTTCAAAACACACACACACAAAAACATTTTCATATATATGTATACAGTATATACATATAGGAAATTGTCGTTTATGTCATTTAAGGGTTCTTTGTATGTGTCCCCTCTGGAACTTGGACCAGGATCATCTGTACCTGTTGGCTTCCTCTGATGGTGAGGATAATCGTATTTATTACATACTGTAGTACTGTACATTTGCAGTTGCTTCATACAGGCTTCTGTTTCTCTTTCAGGACAACCAGTATTTAAAGTACCAAATTTTATTTTGGTTGAGACTTACAAAAAAGGACATCAATATCAATACAGAAAAAAGGAACTACAGTATATACTGTATACAGTAGTAGAAAATGTAAACAGTTTTCTCATGGCACCACACATATGACATCAGCTTTGGATAACATTAAAAAAATTAAGAAAACACATACAGTAATTAACTAATGAAGTAAAGAAGATATTGAACTATGACATCTCAAAAAGATTTTTGGCAAACACTTTTGAAATTATCATCCATGCTCATATTTTAATGTCAGATTGGAACAGTTATGTTTTCTACTGTGCTGTTATTCACTAAATGCTTTATTACCAAAAAAAAACTTTAACTCTGTCATTTTAAACTAGCTGAGATTGGTAACACCTGTAATAAAATACATTGCAAATCTCCTTTGTAACAAAACTCTTTTATCAGGATGGCTACAATAAACCAACCCTATATAGAACACTTCAAACACTATATTGTGGAATACCAATTTGTGACATAGTGCTCTCTCTTTTGTTTACATTTTAATTTTCTTATTATAACTTCCAATTAAAGACAAGACATAATACATGTACAGAACTATGTTTTAGAGTCTTATAACAGACTCTTATACTGCAGTTACCTTAATTGGCAGAAATATTTTCTCTCAATCGAATAGATACAGCAAGCTGAATGCAAGAGGTTATAAATGCATGTATAATCAAATCTGTCTATTTGGTTTGAAAAAAATATATATCACTGCTGTAGGGTTTGTTGAAAACAGATGGGAATGTAGGTTGTAACAGGAGTAGGTTGGTTACCAACTTCGAAGACAGGAATTAGATTCATTTATGGTTTGTAAGATTTAGGGAATTTTTAGGAGGCTCATAGCACATCAAAGAAATACTTTAAGAATAACATGTGACATTTTATTTTTTACAAAGCCAAAGGTTATTGAATAGCCTTCCAATTACATGACCATTGTCCATTGCTCCAAAGGCCAATCTCTTTGCACCCTTTTTCTTTTAAAATTAGCCTCATTAACAGTGGGTTTTCTAATGGCCACATAGCTCTTTAGTCCCACCCCTGTTAATTCTTCTCACATTTTACATGTGGAAATGTTCTATTAAACAGCTGAACATAGATATAATTTCTTTTGTCAACTGCTTATGATACAACTTCACCAAGCATTTATGTGGTCTCATATAACGGGCATTCATGAGTTGTTTCCGACCACATTTCTTCCATAAAGTTAACAATTCACCACTATCCTACAAGGTTTTCATAATGCATTGGACAGTTATTAACCAAATTTGAGTAATTCTATTCATTTCTTGATGCAGACCATTAATTTGACACTTTCAGCATCGCTATTAGCTAATAGCTATATTTGGATAAACAGTGTATATTATCACTTTGCCTAAAATTTGTTAAGCTTACCATACACCTATACCCTAAGCTGGACCATCTTGTTAATGCCTCAGTAAGACCACCCTGTTAATGTGTTTCTACCTCCCTGGCTTCCCCATAAAAAAAAAAAAAAAATCCTAGAATCTCCCCTGCTGGTCCTCCAAACTGCTTTCAGTGTGGATGTGATGGCAGGAAGCCATAACTGAAAGAAGAAGCCAGATGGTGTTTAGCAGAAAAACACAGTAGTGGATTTAGTTGGTTCCTATTCAGTTGTCATAGAGACAGCTTAGCTTTTATGCTGAGATACAATTTTAGTGCTGTACAGTATGTTAAAATAGGAATTGTTTGATGCGACAACCAAAAAACCTTTACTTTTTGGACTAGGCAGATATGAATAGCCCCTAAAAAAAAGACAAGAAGAAATTGAAAGATTTTTTTTTTTAGCTATTTTCCACAAGCCTGCATTTTATATCTGTATGAGAAGTATACACTCAAACTACCCTTAATTAGGAACACCTTTAAATCTGCACATGTATGCAATTATCCAATTAGCCGATTATGTGGCAGCAACACAGTGCATAAATATCATGCAGATATACAGTAGCTAAATACAAGTTATAAATCAGATAAATGTAACATGAAATACCAGAATTAAGAAAACTAACAGGGCTAACACGAGAGACCTCTGGGCTAATGGTTCTAACAGGACTTAGCTCTCAGCTAACAAGACATAGCTCAGCGCTTATAGGGCTTGATTCGTAATGATGTGTGGTATGGAAAGCTTCATTTTCTTGGATATCTTTGAGCTCAAAACCCTTGCCCTTACTGGTCACATGGTATGGAAGACCTGATGGACACCTTTTCGTTCCGTGTTGTTGGCCCTTAGTTGAAGCGTGGTATGGAGAATTCTCTTTACCCTTGATACTGTTGCACTCCTTTGCAAAAAACTTGCAGCATTTCACGGACCAGAGGCCTGGACTTCTTAGCTAATACTGAGCTGCCAGTCTCTCCTCAGTGTGCCATGCAGGATCTTGTGCTGTTAGTCTCTCCTGCACCATGCTAATCGCCATGTAGCCCAGTTTAGTATACCCCTGAACAACTCCAGCCAATGTATTAAACCAGATCCATGTTGGTCTTGTTTTCTGTCACACATACAGACACTTGCTTAGATTTTTTTTCCAACACAATGTCAGTTCTTCATGTGTTTAATAAATGTGTTGAATAAATTGTTTTTAAGAAGGTTTTTAAGAACTCTATAAACTCTACAGGGTAAATATGCAATAATTGCTCATGTGCATCTGGAAGCTGGGAGTGGCCTGATTAATTTTGCTATCTGGAAAAACAACACAACATTAACAACACAGATATAAAAACAGGTGAAAGACAATAAACTAATGAAAACAAGGAGCTTCAATACTAAACATTTTCATAACAGAAACAAACAAACAAAAAAACGTTTGGAACAGAAATGTGAAACTGGAACAAATAAACACCTAAAAAAAACTAAACATAAAAAGTCACAGCCACAATCCACTAGGGGACAAACCTAACACATGCAATAACCCATGAGTAAATGTGTGCTGTATGGATAAATGTGCAAATGTTCAATGAGCTTTGAAGTTATGTAAGTTATAGTGATATTAATATCTATGTCAATTTCAGCAAATCCCACTTTTTGCAATCTATTTGGTTACATTTATGATTCGCCAGAGCATAAACGCATTTGAAATGCAGGCTAATTAGTCACCCATCCTCTGCCAGAGCAAAACCTGGTAGGAGAAAGCTGTTCAGAGAGCAGAGTTTATGGATCAGACACGGAAGCAAAATCTTCCTTCTGGAAACTTGTCACATCACCTAATATCACCCCCCATGTGGGGCAAGCATGCACAGAAAATATTTATTCCAATAAAGGAGATTGGATCAAGTGTTTTCATGGCTAATATTTTACTCTTGAACCAAAGCTTTTGACCATCCCTCACATTCTGATTAATAATTAATTCCAATCGGGCTGGATCAGGCAAGTCTGTTTCATCTGAGGTGTTTATATGCTGCATTTTAATTCTAAGTGGAATATTTATTAATTGTATAATAGGGTCCATGTAAATGCAGCTGTTAAAATGTAGCTATGAAATCATGAAAATGAAACTCTTTTGAAAATTTAAATTAAATGTTATGTTACAACAATTTAAAGGCAGGAAACAATTGTATAAGCTCTAATTATGCTAACATGTAGAAACGTATACTGTACAACAGTGGTCTTGGAAAGGTTTCTCCATATTGAGGTCTTACATTTAAAAGGATTTTCCCTCTTCATCTTTGACATGGAAAACACATGAAAATGAATGAATTTATATAACCATGGATGAATAATGGATGTCTTCTAATTATTTTTAATAGCATCTTATTAATCTATTCCCTTAGTGGCCAACGATTCCCATGTGAGTCTTGGGATCTAATGAAGTGCAAGGGTTTAAAAGTAGTTGGATGATGATGCTTACTTGTTTCAGCACAGACATTTTAAATTTTTTAATTTTTTTATAAATTATTTTTAAAAAATGTTTTATTAAATTTTTTTTTACAACAAATAGAACAAACTTATTAAGTAAATATTTTTTTTAAGTATCACTTTCTGTTTTTACCCTTGACCATATCATAGTTTATAATTCATAACTCATAATTTGCTGTATTGATAAAACAATGATTGATAAAACAATAATTGCTGTATTGATAAAACAATGATGCGGAATAATTTGTGTTGCTAAGATATATTAGCTGATGTTAGTATGTTGATAGCAATAGGTCAAAACAATTTAACACATTCATCAGTGGCCACATGAGGAAACGCTTGCTGTGTAATACATGTACATACAATATTGCTATTGGAAGCAGCACAATGTGATGATGGAATATCCTTATTGACAGGATTGCACTGAGAGAATTATCTGAAGGTCACAGTAAGGCTACTTATACTTTCTTGTGCTCAAAACTGTCACAACATACTCCTTCAAAACTAATAGAGATTACCTTGCTGAGTAAAAATAATACAACTGCTACTTTGTGCTCATGGCCCCACAATGGTAGCCTGTAAAAGATTCCTACTACAGTATATCATGTTTGTCCACTTTCCCATTCTTGTCTTGTATTGTTCTTGTTAATGCTTTTGTATTCAATTGGCTTATTGTCAGGTAAGAAAGGTTTAAAGAAAAAAAACAGCATTTACATTAATATATAAATAAATGATACATTAATGCTTTTGAATACAAAAGCATTAATGTATACTTTATTTATATATTAATGTAAAGGCTGTAGTTTTAAACCTTTCTTACCTGACAATAAGCCAAACATTATTATACTCACTGTCAAATTAATGTTTCAGTTTTTATTGTCATTCCACTAAATAGCTTGTATACATTTTCTCCAGGCACCCACCATTGACTTTAGAAGTTTAGGAACACTTGTACAGGAACTGCTTATTTATGCAGTTATCCAACCATCCTATCATTTGGCAGCATAAAAATGCATTAAATCATGTAAATGCAGGTTTTTGCCATCGTTAATGTTAACATTACAAATCAGTGTGCATGTTTTTTGTGAGTTTGCCCCTGGCAAAAAAAACAGTATCTGGGCTGTTACTGTAACAGTTAATCTCACATGCAACAGCCGTTTTTTTAAGAGTTGTTTAAGCCTTGTTGATAAGAGAAGTCAGAAAATGGACAAACTGGTTTAAGTGTCCAGAAATGATACATTACCTCAAGTTAGCATTACAGTATATGAATATATACAGCACATATTATATATACAATATATTATATATTATTATACAGAATTCCGTCAGTAAATACACAAGTTGCCTCATGGGTGGTACAGGTGGATGAAGCTTTGCAGATCAATCAACACTACATACAGCCCAATGTTTTAAAATGAAATTTTAAAGGTTTTATACAAGATTTTACAGTGAATTTCGATTTTGTCAAAAGTACAGAGATGTGCCTCACTGTGATAAAAGACAAAAGGTAATTGGTTATAATAAGTGGAGTCAAGAAACTGCTGCTAATGAAACAGATGGCAATAGTGCCCAGGCCAAAATCACTAACTATTAGTTATATTTATGTAACTATTAATATGACTATAATATAACTGTAACTATTAGTTATATTTTTATTGAAAAGTCAGGTGGATTTCATTCCTTTGGGAATCTAGGGAACATAAATGTGCGTTTTCTAGTTTTCATAATTCTATGTATTCATAAAAACCTGAACCTTTAGATTGGAATAATTGGCTTTGCTCATGAGAAAAAACTTGTGACTTGATGATTTGTCCAACGAAGCTCAGTTGAAAGTTGTGGAATTTGCACTTTTCTGATTTAACAACATAATTTGAATTGATTAGTCATGTTTATGCTGTAGTATATAAACAAACATATTACAACAACTTAGCTGGGAGATACTGACCTCTATCCAAGCCATTTCCACATGTTTGGGCCATTATAAGGAGTTTGTGGAAGGCCAGCATTTCAAACATGAAGGAAGGAGTCCGATCATATCACCAACATACTGAGAAAACGTACCTTTATTGGATCCAAGCACTAGTGAGATGCTGGAATAAGCGCATTAATTTAATAGGGTAGTTTATAGAAAAACTAGATATAATTACTGGATGAATTGTGAAGTAGGAATGCAATGGTATGCTTTGCCCGAGAAAAGCTGAGCAGATATGTGTATCTACTGCCTGTTCTTCCAGGGAGCGTGTGTGAGTCACTCTAGCTGCCCCGCCCCTGAATCTCACCGGCAGTCCAGCATAAACCTTAAAGCCAATGTTACTCCTGTGCTTCTTTTACTTTTATCCGAGGAAGCGAAGATCTAGAACATTGGTTCTTGGATAACTAGAGAGAGGAGGGTTTAAAGTTGTGGGATGTCAAGTTGTATTTCAACAATTAAGCAATTTGTCCAAAATTGCAATTTGTCAAAAGTGGACCAAACGCTTTTTTAAAAATATGTAAAATTGGCAGTGGGAATGCCTGCAAAATTCAGGATGATATGGCCACCCAGTCCAAATCAGAAAAAAAAAAAAAAAACAGGAATTTTAGGAAAACCGTCAGTCGGATTCCTTCGAAAAGTAATAGCAAGCAATTTTGAGTAAGGAGGAGGGATTGGGCTGCTGATTCCTCCAACACTACAAGCCTCATGAATTGCATTAATTATTCTGCGCAATCAGAGTATCCTGGTTTGACTTGAATGCCCCTCGAGTCATCTACTGTAATGGTGGTGTAGAAGACAGAGGAAACACTCACTAATCCTTATGGCATTACCAAATATTTATAGTGATCTGAGTTTGTACTGCAGGCTACTTTCCATTTATGTGTTTATTTATTTGCCATTCTGTGTAAAATCTAGGTTGTAAGCATTTGTTCTGAGTTCTATAAAGATGGTGGCTGTTTTGAAGAAGTGCTTCATAGCTCAGGGCACTGGAGGCAGTAGGTATTTATATTTCAATTCTTAACCCATTCTGGTTGAGGCAATGGCAATCTGTGTGGGGACAATGTGCCCTCCCCTCTTCAATATGAAGAGGAACCCTGCGGATGGAGAAGAGATTGAGCATTTGATGTGTCCTTCTGGCAAATCCTCAGACGTATTCTTTTATATTCTTTTTTATATTTTGTATCCTTGTTTTCTTTGGCATTTAGTGGGTAGATATGTGACTGCGATAAGATGTGCATGAGAGCAGATCAATGGCAGAGTCATAGAGTCTGTATGGAGGAAGAATGCATGATCTGGATTTGCTAAACACTTCTTAGAACTCAGCATAACATTCACTCATAATTTCTTTGGTAGGTTCTGAGCGCTCTCACCACACATGTAGGTGGGATAAGCCATTCTCATCACAGTGAAGGGAAGAAGTTGAGATTTGACGCTCAGTGCATGAGATTTTTGGGGTGACACAGCTCAGCAGTGTAATGGGTGTTGACCCACTCACCCGCTGGTTAAACATCCAATGTTATAATTTAATACATACACTAGAATTGAAAAATTATGAAATGTTGTGACATCTATTGAGTTTATGGCTTCTCCACAGATGAGGAAAAGGTATGTTTAGATACTGGACATAAAATAATAGTCATTTGAAATGGTTTAAATGCAACAATACAGAGCGCAATGATTACATGAGTGTTTAACCAGAAGTAAAATAATCACAATGGTAGGAAACTTTGAGGCACTCTGTAATATTTGTCACATTGTGGAATGAAAAGTCAGTTAGATATAGCAGACATTGTCTTTATGTTTTTGGGATTCATCATTTATAGTTAACAGGGCTTCCTAATGTTGCGTTGATAACTACACAGCCTTGAGCAAAGAAAGCTTGGTGAATTTTGCTGAAGCCTAGTAATAATATTAATGAAACTGTCTTAAACTCCACAAGACGTAAAAAGTAAACAGGAATCTGACCATTGTCACAATAAGGCTTGTATGTCACCTATGATTTACAAAATATGATTAAATTGCAATAGTTGGTTTTGTTTTTATGGTTAAGGTGCAACCTGTAACAGACTTAAGTAAAACATTACAAAATTTTTTAAATCTTCATAATTTGTTTTGTTTTTATTTATAGCAGCTCTATTTGTAACCTAAAGTTAAACCAATCAATCAAAAAATGCTTTTTTTGTATGTTTTTATTTTTCAGGTGCTATGTTTAGAAAGTAAAGATGGATGCATATGCAGTCACGTATCGTTTACAGAGAATCTCACACAGCTGTCAGTCTGTCTGTGTTGTTGGAATAAGACAGAATATCATGAACCATCACAACTTGTTCTGCTACACATTTTACTTGGGAGATTTTGCAGCAAACATCTGACTGCCAAAACCCCACAGTGCTGAATATCAGTCAGCTGCAGCATGTTGGCAGAATCTCACACTCAGGTTAACTCATGTTACAGTAATGAATGATCAGATCAAGACACAGAGGGTTCAGAGACAATTTGGAATTACTTAGAAGCAGTTAATAAGGAGACAAAGTGTTGTTGATGATGACATAATGTTAGCAGATGTGTTTTCTTGCTGAAAGTGCTTGGTTTTAAATGTCGGTTTTGGCAGGTATATGCTCTCTCCTCTGCCTGTACTGCGTACTGCCACGGAATCTTTTAGTGTTATGTGGAACTGGTCTGTCTGGCCTACTTTCACTCATGAGTAGCACTCAACAGATATTAGCTTGATTGCATTTGTAGTAGCATTGCAGTGTCTATTTTGGAACAAACTGGTCCTGTAACAAGATACTTTTTCTAATAATATAGTTCTGTTGTACTATACTGCCTATACATTTTATATTTTGCACATAAATTGTTCAATGTTATGCTTTAATCAAATGCAAAAAAAAAAAAAAGTTCACACCTAATTAGTATGGTACTTTATACTCAGTGATACATGCATCTCTTGTACATTCCTGACTAGGAATAAAAGCGCCACAGTGCAGCTACAGCATCGTGATGCAAACAAGAGTATCAAATGGCCATGGCCATATTTATCAATGTCCATAAGAATAAGCTACAATACAAATTTGTTTTACGTTCACCAAAACAGAAATTTAAATAGTGATGATACCTGAAGCTTTTTTTTAAAAAAACATTTATGGACAGATGAAAGTTATTATTAATATATTTTTTTATACCTAGTTTGGTAAGTGATGAGGGTGATCATACTGTAATAACATTTATGGAATATTTCCTGTTAAATATATGCAATTAATCTGCACTGTGGATTGATTTATTTTGACTTTATATTGACTTCTATGAGATTTCTATTAAATTAAAAAATGTCACACCTATAAAGTACATTAAGCACCTTGCTCATTCCCACTATTTTACATGCAGCATTATTTATGTGGTTTGTTTCATAAATCACCTATAACGTGGCCACTCTAAGTGCACAAATTTGCACATGAAACTAGCATTCTTTATTCATAATCTTTTAGAATACTCTTTATTGTAGTTCACTCCCTGTCAGACACAGTGAGGGTGTAATTAGAACTGTTAGCATATCACTAAACTTTGTTAGACTGCATTACTTTTAAACAGCTCAAAATAATATTGCATTTCAAAAATACAGAGATGAACATTACACTGTATTTATTAAGGAGATTCACACCTCTAATTATTACAATCTAGTCCATAATGTGTACCATCTGGTCTCTGATATTTTCCATCCATTTCTGCATGGTGTGTTTTACCCTTGTTATGTTTTATTAGTTTGTGTTATATGGTTCTGTTGTACTTTCATCTCTCATATTTTGTTAATGTAAACAAATCTCCATATATAATTATAAAAAATGGAAAAGCATTTAATTAAAAGTTAGTCACTTCATCCTGTTTATTTACAATGTGATGTAAATATTATTCCAGGATTGCTTTAATTACAACATGTTCCAGGTACAGAGTCATATATATATATATATATATATATATATATATATATATATATATATATATATGGCATGCCGCTTAGGAAAATATTAATGAGATAACTTAATGAAAACTCTGAATATATTGAATGAACTGTGAGAATATTGAATGGATTCCGAAAATATATTGATTGAAAACTGATATATTGAATGGAAAGTCTGAATATATTGAATGAAAACTAAGTATATATTGAATGAAACATGACGTCACCGAAACACAGCGCCATTTTTAGAAAGGATGAGTGAGTCGGCGAGAAACGTGGTTGCTGCAATTGTGAGAAATGAAGAGATGGTCAACACATTGATGAGTGCGTGTCCGGCCCAAAGACAAAAACAAGCCACACTCAGTTTCAGACGACGGATGAAGAAATATATTCGCTATTTCACCGCGGAAGACCGGTGTTATGCACTAAAATGCCCACCTGCCACAGATTGCCCCCCGCCCTACATAATCTCTATCAAATATTATATTACAACATAAATTCATAGGTTTATTGTTATCAAATATGATATAACTATTATAATTAACCCTAGGCATGTGACAGGTGTCGAGACCATAATTCTCATATAACGTTTATTTTGTGGCACATTTATTTTACAGGGATTTGTCATGTAATACAAACATGCTTGCACTAAATAACGAAATTATTTTTATTATTAAATAAGCAATATCAAAAATACATCTTGTATATAAAAAAAATAATTTATATATTTTTTTCAATCAATATATTCGGATTCCATTCAATATTCTCACAGTCCATTCAATATATTCAGAATCTTCATTCAATATATATAGAGTTTCAATCAATATATTCGGAATCCATTCAATATTCTTAAGTTTCATTCAATATATTCAGAGTTTTCATTAAGTTCTCTCATGAATATTTTCCTAAACGGCATGCCATAATATAAAAACATTAAGTCCACTCTTGTATAGGTGCCCCTTTTGACATTGGGACAGCTCTGTCAAGACCTTTGGGAGTGTGCTGTGGTGTCTGGCACAGGGACAATAGCAGCAGATTTTGGGTGCTTTGGGTTCCGGGGTCCACATTTCAAAATCCTTGATTGGATTGAGATCTGCAGAATTTGACAACAACAATCTTAAACTCTGTGCCTGCTAAGCCCATTATGTAGTGGTAGTATACATACAGTATACCAGTCAAAAGTTTAGACACACTTGTACATTATTAATGATTTTTTAAGACATCCAAACTATGAAAGAACACATACATACTGTATGGAGTTATGTAGTTAACAAAAAGTGTTAAACAACCCAGAAGATATTTTATATTTTCCAAAGTAGCTACGTTTACTTTGATGACAGCTTGGCACACTCATGGCCACTCATTAAATTTACGAGGTAGTCACCTTGAAAGGTTTTCAATTCACAGGTGTGCCTTGTTAGGAGTTCATTTGTGACATTTCTTGCCTCCTTAATGTGTCAAGAACCACTCAGTTAAGTAAAGAAAAAAGACAGTCCATCACAACTTTAAGAAATGAAGGTCATTCACAAAAACAATTAAAAAACTTTAAATGTATCCCCAAGTGCAGTCACCAAACCCATCAAATGCCATGATGAAACTGTCTTTCATGAGGAACGTCATAAGAGGAGTATGGATGATGGGATGGAGGTGCTTTTTTGGTGACTGTTGGTGAGGGCACACTTAACCAGCATGGCTTTGTTGCCATCACTTAGTGATGCACTAGGTTTGCACTTAGTGTTACCATTATTTGTTTTCCAACACCAAAATGGCCCCAAACATACCTCTATGTTATGTTAGAGCTATTTGTCCAAGAAGGAGAGTAATACAGTTCTATATCAGATGACCTGGCCTCCACAATCACCCAGTCTAAATCCACTTGAAATAGTTTGAGATTAGTTGGATCAGAGAGTGAAGGAAAAGCAGCCACCCAGTATTCAACACATCTGGGAACTTTTCCACATGACTACCTATGAGACTTAGGAGTGTGTTTATGGGAATTCTTCCAGAAGAGCATTTGTGAGTTCAGACACTGATGTTGTACGAGAAATCCTGGCTCACAGTCCACTCTAATTTATCCCAAAGGTGTTCTATCAGGTTGAGGTCAGGACTGTGCAGGTCAGTCAAGTTCTTCCACATCAAACTTGCTCATCCATGTCTTTATGGACCTTGCTTTGTGCACGGGTGGCAGAAAAGAATGTCTTACTTAGCCCTGCACTAGGACGTTACTTAGCTGTAACCCTGTTCCTTTATAAAGCAGGAACGAGATGCTGCGTGAAAACGCTATGGGAACATCTCTTTGTTCTCCGTTTGTGAAGCCTGTGTGTATCAAAACGCCTTTCCTGCTCCAGAGCTGTGAAAGGTGGAGGACAGAAGGCTTCGAGAACAACTGGGTGCATGGTCAAAAATGGGACCTTCGGAAGATAGTTTGGGTGAGGATGCAGAATAGCTTTGACTAGCCCAGGGGCAAAGTCTAGGCAGGATGGGGTGATTGACAGAGCCTGCAGGTCCCCAATCCTCTTCGAAGAAATAATAGCCCTGAGAAAAAACATCTTAAGAGACAGAAGCCTGACAGGTGGTTCAAAAGGGGTGTCAGCCAAGTTCCACGAAGGGACCGTCGCTCTAGTGGGCAGCCCCAACCAGCAGCTCCATGAATAAAATGGACAACTTAATGGTGCTTTCCCACAGAAACCCCATTGGTCAGAGTATGCCGAAATATGTATGTTCTGAGAGTACTAGGGCATAAGCCAGAGGACAACTTTTCTTACAGAAACTCCAGCTCTGAGAAAATCTGGCAGTGGACTGGGTCTACATGTGTTGCCATGCACCAACTTTCAAATACACTCCATTTGAGGGCACGAGCTCTTCTAGTGGAGGCAGGCCTGGCACTTAGAATGGTTTCAATTATGCTGGTTGGAAGACCAGCATCTCTTAGTTGAGACGGGAAGGTTCCAGAACTCGGGCCGGGTATGAAATACTGTCCCCTGCGCCAGAGACAGAAGATCCCTCCTGTGCCCAAAGCAGAAACTGGTGCGCTAGCTTGTTCAAGCGGCGCGGGCACGGTCCACTCTGGCAATTTATGTACATGGACATGGTAGCCTCTCAACTGCTGGAGGAAGTGTTTCAGGGCCAGAAACAGAGCCATCATTTCGAGGCAATTGGTGTGCCATGTGAGAAGATGACCTCTCCAGCTCCCTTGTGCTGGCCAGCCATCCAAGACCGCACCCCAGCCCGTGAGGGAAGCGTCTGTCATTAGCATCTTGCGACGTCATGACGGACCTAAAGTGGGACCCAAAGTCAGAAACCGGGGGCTGAACCACATAGAAAGGGTACAAAGCCCCCCTGCGCATAACCCTTATTAGCCTCTGGGGATTGGCCCTTGAGTGAAATCCCCTGACTCTTAGCCACAGCTGAAATGCTCTCATGTGCAGAAAGGCCAAAGATTTCACCGTAGACGCAGCTGCCATGAGACCTAAAGATCTCTGAATCTTCTGGCCTAGCTTGATTTCCTTCAGGGTGTTGGAGGATGGGTTCGACATGAGCGGGAAACAGCTGTGCCCGCCTTGTGATCGAATCCCATGTGACACCCAAATATGTTGTCAGGAAGGAGAACGCCTTTCGTGGCATTGAGTCTCAATCCTAAAGAATGGAGATGAGCTAGGACGACATCCTGATGTCGAAGCGCTAGCTACTAAGACTAAGCCAGGATCTGCCAGTCGTCTATACAATTCAGTATACGGATGCCCTGGAATCATAGAGCCAGAGCTGTATCCGTGCATTTTATATGTGCGGGGCGACAGGGCTAGGCCAGATGGAAGGACTCGATACTGGTAAGCTTCGCCCCCAAAAGCAAACCTCAGGAACCTCCTGTGATGTAGCAATATTTCTATATGAAAATATGCGTCGTTCAGTTTGACCGTCACAAATCAAACCTCTGGTTGAATTTGAGAAACAATCATTTTGTCTGTCAACATTTTAGTCCTTCCCCTGTCTCTACGATGGGGTAGCTGGCTCGCCACACTCTCCTTCTGCTTCTCACGCCTCGTGGGGACCAGACCTAGACTCCTGAACATGGCAGGGGAGGTCTCCTCACAAAGGTCTGCTCATAGAGCTTCGCCTCCCGAAATCTAGTGGCGACAGTGTTTTACAGCATATCCAAAGAGGCCGGAAGGCGAGAGGGGGGGCATCAAGGAGGAAAACGCAATCCCTGACCTCAATGCCCGTGAGGTTAAGTCACAGATGTCTCTCCGTGGCAACCGCAACCGGCCGATAGCACGGGCTGTCTGCTTGGTGGCATGGAGAAATAAATCTGTGGCTCGGCGTCGTCGATAGACCCGCCAGTGCTCAGAATTCTCAGCAGGTGAGCCTGGTATGCCTGCAAAACCGCCATGGTATGCAGGGCAGCACCAGCCTGACCCACTGCCTGAAAAGCTTTCCCCACCAACGAAGATGTTAGTCTACACAGCTTGGTGGGCAGTGTGGGCATTTTCAGGGAGGATGTGCTCCCAGGAGACAGATAGCTCGCAAGCGTCTCTTCAATCTGGGGCATCATCATAAAACAGGGGATGAATAAGGCTTATTCCATGAAAGAGTTAACTCGTCATGGAGGTTGCCAAAAAAGGGGAGGACCCCTCGTTGAGGCCACTCCCCTGGCCACCCGACAGAAACTTGTCATCTAACTTTGAGCACTTGGGGAATTTCATTATTATTATTGATTTATTTATTTACTCACTCACTCATCATATATACCGCTTAATCCTGTATTCAGGGTCACGGGGGGCCTGGAGCCTATCCCAGGAGACTTAGGGCACATAGCAGGGTACAGGACAGGGTGCCAATCCATTGCAGGGCACAGACACACACATACACTCACTCATTCACACACTACGGGTAATTAAGGAATGGCAATTAGCCTAACTTACATGTCTTTGGACTGTGGGAGGAAACCGGAGTACCCGGAGGCATGGGGAGAACATGCAAACTCCATGCGCACAGATGGGAATTGCGCCTGGCCGGGGATCGAACCCGGACCCTGGCGGTGCAAGGCGACAGTGCTAACCACTACACCACTGTGCCGCCTTATTTATTTATTATTCTTTTATTTATTTTTTGCGGCGAGAGAGGAAATCTCTTCGGACCCTCCATGGAAGCAAGGGAGTAAGTCTCTTACGTCCCTTCACTCGAAGCGCCGGAGCGCGCTTGAGAAGCGGATGCTAAAACTTCCTAAACCGGTGAGAGCGCGAGAGAAAGGGGGAATTCCGTCTCATACACGTCCGCCAGATTGGCACGCTATCTCCATGGAAGCAAGGGAGGAATTCTCTTCCGCCCGCTCACAAGAAGCACTGGAGCGCGCTTGAGAAGCGGACGCTAAAAACTTCCTGATCCAGGGAGAGCGCGAGAGAGAGGGGAAATACAGTCTCATACGCATGCGAGCCCCTGGAATGAGCGAAGGAGATCACAATGCCCGCACTCTCCTTGAAACCCAAACACTCAAAGAAAAAGTCCTCGGAGGGCGATCTCCACAAATCTATCATACGGAGGCACGCATCTCTCAACCAACTCTGCCATTATCTTTAAGTAAAGTTTTTCTTTCCTACTGTGATTCTGTTGCACGCACACACACAGACACACACACGCAAACACATGTTTGAGGTTCACTCCTATTTATAACCTGCAGGTGCACCGTATCACAGCATCGAGTATAGCTTTTGAAAGGGAACATTAATATCTTGTGTGATTGAAAAAGTAGCAATGTACCTTCAGTTGTCCACTAAAAATTGTGTTTTATTTTCTCTAAACATTTACTGAGACATCTCCTGTTACTCCTATGCACTGTCCAGGTTTGACTTGAACCATACAGAGAGAGACATACTGTAGTCTAGGGGCAAGTCAAAATGGGACTAGTTCCACATTGGATTACTGTCATAACTCTGCTTATCCATTACCTATCCAAAACCTGCCCATACTACTCATTTTACCAAAATTTTTATTAACAATATTAGCAATATCCATCCAATCATAGTCCAAAACACAAAGTCTAGTACCAGTTTGGCTGTACCCACGGGTAACCATTGGGACAACACAGCACCTAACTAGTAGAAATACAGAAGCTTTGTGTTACCATATTGGGCTAGGCTTGTTTTGGCTGCCTTAAAAGCTTGACTATATCTGTCACCATATTTCCATGGATTTCAAGCCATGTGTAAATTTGTTATAAGAAGCTATGATAATATATGAGCATGCCCCAAAAGGACTTCAGCTATGTCTGGTCAACTGCTATAACCTTGTTGGTCAAGGAATAAATTCCTTCCCCATGGTACACTAACTCTAAAGACATAAAACACATTTTCTCTTTTTAGCCAAAGTCCTGCCATAAGGAGATTCTTAATTACTGCCCCCAGATTCTGGACACAACTGAAGTCTAATGCCTGGTTAACAGGATACAATTAACTCTCAAGTTCTCCTGTGTCAACTATGTGTACCACCTTGTCTGTGAAAGAAACTGATGGCATACTGTACCATAAGGCAACCTACTGTTATATTGATGCAACCTTATTTGTATATGGATCATAGTGATTTTTTTGGATTCTTCCTCCAAAGGGAGCTGCTGATGGGCTTGTTATATACTTTTTTCAAAAATATTCTACCTCCCAAAACAACTTGCAGGCCTTTTGGTTTTGAAATGGGATAGTTAAAACTGGGTTAGCTGTGACTTTGTAATGCTTGCATACTGTATATTTCCTCTTTGTTCTAGTTTTAATATGGGAACTATGGGGTCAAAACCCACTCTGAAAAACTCACACGGTCAATGATGCCTTCCTTCTCCAATATGATCAACTCAGTTTAAAGTGTCTTTTGGAGGCCATGTTATAGATATCTTGTTTTGTCCACCAAGTCAAGTTCACATATATTTGTACCAGCCCCTACTACGATGGCCAGGTCATTTTTGAACACTTCTACATGTCATTTTCAACATGGCCTCTAATTCCTGTGCCAGTTCTATTTGTGGTATGAAAATGGCCCTACAATCGTTTGTAACAGACTTTGCCCAATATTGGCATACTGTATATAATATACATTTAGAGATACACAAGAAATTTCCCTGCTGTGGGACGAATAAAGGGATATCTTACTGTATCTTAAAAAATCAACATTAGGTTAAACAGCAAAGCATGGTATTAACACATAAAGCACATCAGTCTGGAAAATTTTCTCTTATTTTAACTGAAGGAAATAACAGTTAATAATAGAAATACGTTGCACTACATGGGATTGTGTGTTCTTTAAGACTATGTACATTATACATCAAGGTTGAAGAATATAACATATACAGGTAGCATCTATAATGGTTTAAAGTTTTTAATGTAATGATAAAATAAAAATTAAATAAAATTGACTTTGATCAGCATGCTTGGCTAGGTACTTAAAAAATTGTATATAAAAAAAAATGCAATTGTAAAAAGGTGTCAGGTTAGAGTACGTACTCGAATACATGATTAAGTGGTGTGGGGGGAAAAAAATGAAAAACATCCTTCAGAAACGGCTTTAAAAGTGCTCTTCTTGACTTAATGCTGAAGTGTTTATGACATGAGTTCCAAACACATACAGTATCACCTCGTTACCAACACGTACAGTAGCTACTTACTTTTTGTATGTCTTTATGCTTGACCGTTGACAGATGTTGACCACTGCAAACAAATGCTTAAACCAATATAATACTATATTCATGGTTAATTATGATGGCAGAATTCATAAATGAATCTAAACTGTGGGCTTCAGCATTTACAGTTACTGTAGCTTATTGTCAACATACTGTTGAAGCCAATGTTAATTAATACCATGACTGATGATAGAGAAACTCGCAGTTAAACATTTAAGATCTTTTTTAATTCAGTCCATGTTGACTGATGATTGTAAATTGTTCACTGTTCTTCTTTGTCCAGCTTTTTTAGAACAGTAGGAAGGATTAAAACATCTCTAGTCTTCCCACATAATTATGCATTTACATAAATCCATTTATGCAGTAAAAATAGAAGACCCTGAGTGGTTTGGTCGACACTCTAGCGATAAGAGCAAAACCTGCAGTCAATTCAGTGACTTCATCCAGCAGTGCTGAGAAACACTCAGCTACTCTCTCTCTCTCTCTCTCTCTCTCTCTCTCTCGCATTGTTTGTGTCATGTACTACTCGTGTACATAGTGCTGTACAGATGTGTGAGTGGGCTGTGTGTGTGTGTGTGTGTGTGTTTGTGTGTGTACTGTATGTGTGTGTGGCTGAGTTTTTAAGAAGCCTGCTTCAGAAACTAGCATGATTTAAATATAATGGCTATTTTGCAAATAACCATGTTTACATTAAAATCGTACTGTAGATTCAGAAAATAATGGACTAACAGTCCAAAGAAATGCAGATTAGGCTAATTGGCAAATTGTCTGTTTTGTGTCTGTGTCCAGCGATGGATTGGCAACCTGTCCAGGATGTACATCCTGCCCAACGTCTCTTGGAATAGGTGCAGATCTGTACAGTATAACCAGTATAGAAGATAAATGAATCAAATAATGTTTGGTTGTTTGAGGGACTATGGTGTTACATTTTACCACCACTGTCATTTCTATGCTCCACTGGATCTTTGTGAAAGGAAGGTGCAGTGATTTGCAATATCACATGTTCACAGTATTACACATTAACGTATTATTAAAGAATTGTTTCCAGCAGGATACATGCTTCACAGTGGACACAAGCACTCACTTTCAGTCCTGCACTTAACTTTTTTTAGACTTAGACTTTATTAAAAATATCTGAAAAACAAAACGATAGATAGATAGATAGATAGATAGATAGATAGATAGATAGATAGATAGATAGATAGATAGATAGATAGATAGATAGAGCTGCCTGACAGTTGAGAGCTCTATGCTGACATTTGGATTTTCCCCACACCTCCAAATCTAGGCGATGTGGATATGATTGTAAATTTTGTAAATAAAAATAAAATCTTCTGGAAATGACCAGAGCATTAGATGACCAAGGAATCAGGAGACTCACTTTCTGGACACAACTGAAGTCTAATGCCTGGTTAACAGGATACAATTAACTCTCAAGTTCTCCTGTGTCAACTATGTGTACCACCTTGTCTGTGAAAGAAACTGATGGCATACTGTACCATAAGGCAACCTACTGTTATATTGATGCAACCTTATTTGTATATGGATCATAGTGATTTTTTTGGATTCTTCCTCCAAAGGGAGCTGCTGATGGGCTTGTTATATACTTTTTTCAAAAATATTCTACCTCCCAAAACAACTTGCAGGCCTTTTGGTTTTGAAATGGGATAGTTAAAACTGGGTTAGCTGTGACTTTGTAATGCTTGCATACTGTATATTTCCTCTTTGTTCTAGTTTTAATATGGGAACTATGGGGTCAAAACCCACTCTGAAAAACTCACACGGTCAATGATGCCTTCCTTCTCCAATATGATCAACTCAGTTTAAAGTGTCTTTTGGAGGCCATGTTATAGATATCTTGTTTTGTCCACCAAGTCAAGTTCACATATATTTGTACCAGCCCCTACTACGATGGCCAGGTCATTTTTGAACACTTCTACATGTCATTTTCAACATGGCCTCTAATTCCTGTGCCAGTTCTATTTGTGGTATGAAAATGGCCCTACAATCGTTTGTAACAGACTTTGCCCAATATTGGCATACTGTATATAATATACATTTAGAGATACACAAGAAATTTCCCTGCTGTGGGACGAATAAAGGGATATCTTACTGTATCTTAAAAAATCAACATTAGGTTAAACAGCAAAGCATGGTATTAACACATAAAGCACATCAGTCTGGAAAATTTTCTCTTATTTTAACTGAAGGAAATAACAGTTAATAATAGAAATACGTTGCACTACATGGGATTGTGTGTTCTTTAAGACTATGTACATTATACATCAAGGTTGAAGAATATAACATATACAGGTAGCATCTATAATGGTTTAAAGTTTTTAATGTAATGATAAAATAAAAATTAAATAAAATTGACTTTGATCAGCATGCTTGGCTAGGTACTTAAAAAATTGTATATAAAAAAAAATGCAATTGTAAAAAGGTGTCAGGTTAGAGTACGTACTCGAATACATGATTAAGTGGTGTGGGGGGAAAAAAATGAAAAACATCCTTCAGAAACGGCTTTAAAAGTGCTCTTCTTGACTTAATGCTGAAGTGTTTATGACATGAGTTCCAAACACATACAGTATCACCTCGTTACCAACACGTACAGTAGCTACTTACTTTTTGTATGTCTTTATGCTTGACCGTTGACAGATGTTGACCACTGCAAACAAATGCTTAAACCAATATAATACTATATTCATGGTTAATTATGATGGCAGAATTCATAAATGAATCTAAACTGTGGGCTTCAGCATTTACAGTTACTGTAGCTTATTGTCAACATACTGTTGAAGCCAATGTTAATTAATACCATGACTGATGATAGAGAAACTCGCAGTTAAACATTTAAGATCTTTTTTAATTCAGTCCATGTTGACTGATGATTGTAAATTGTTCACTGTTCTTCTTTGTCCAGCTTTTTTAGAACAGTAGGAAGGATTAAAACATCTCTAGTCTTCCCACATAATTATGCATTTACATAAATCCATTTATGCAGTAAAAATAGAAGACCCTGAGTGGTTTGGTCGACACTCTAGCGATAAGAGCAAAACCTGCAGTCAATTCAGTGACTTCATCCAGCAGTGCTGAGAAACACTCAGCTACTCTCTCTCTCTCTCTCTCTCTCTCTCTCTCTCTCGCATTGTTTGTGTCATGTACTACTCGTGTACATAGTGCTGTACAGATGTGTGAGTGGGCTGTGTGTGTGTGTGTGTGTGTGTGTTTGTGTGTGTACTGTATGTGTGTGTGGCTGAGTTTTTAAGAAGCCTGCTTCAGAAACTAGCATGATTTAAATATAATGGCTATTTTGCAAATAACCATGTTTACATTAAAATCGTACTGTAGATTCAGAAAATAATGGACTAACAGTCCAAAGACATGCAGATTAGGCTAATTGGCAAATTGTCTGTTTTGTGTCTGTGTCCAGCGATGGATTGGCAACCTGTCCAGGATGTACATCCTGCCCAACGTCTCTTGGAATAGGTGCAGATCTGTACAGTATAACCAGTATAGAAGATAAATGAATCAAATAATGTTTGGTTGTTTGAGGGACTATGGTGTTACATTTTACCACCACTGTCATTTCTATGCTCCACTGGATCTTTGTGAAAGGAAGGTGCAGTGATTTGCAATATCACATGTTCACAGTATTACACATTAACGTATTATTAAAGAATTGTTTCCAGCAGGATACATGCTTCACAGTGGACACAAGCACTCACTTTCAGTCCTGCACTTAACTTTTTTTAGACTTAGACTTTATTAAAAATATCTGAAAAACAAAACGATAGATAGATAGATAGATAGATAGATAGATAGATAGATAGATAGATAGATAGATAGATAGATAGATAGATAGATAGAGCTGCCTGTTCTATCTTCCACTCTCCACAGTTGAGAGCTCTATGCTGACATTTGGATTTTCCCCACACCTCCAAATCTAGGCGATGTGGATATGATTGTAAATTTTGTAAATAAAAATAAAATCTTCTGGAAATGACCAGAGCATTAGATGACCAAGGAATCAGGAGACTCAGAGCCAGGGTTTCTTGTTTCAGCACGGCACGAATAGATGTCGAAGGACGCTGAGGCGTGCTGTGTGGCCAGCTAGTAGAAAGCGGGAACCCGATGTCCCCTGCAGCACACTCGTGGTTATCTCTTATCAGCTTCTCCAACTTTAGAAATGCCTCACTTGGTTGTTCCTGCAAACACACACACACACACACACACACACACACACACACACACACACACAAGAGATAACAGAATCAGGTAGTAAACACAGAGATGGTATGACTCTTTTTCCCTCTCTCTCTCTCTCTCTGGGTTATTTAAATCCTCTGAATCCTGTGTTTTTCCCACGTTAAGTTTTTTTTTTTTTAGATAGACAACGTTTCAGGATCCAACCTGTGACTACTGTAAAGGGTGACCATCTTTCCCTTCCTAACTTGGGTACAGTGTGAAGCATGAGTCCAGGTCTTACGTCCCTGACATAAAACTGCTGAATCGGTTACCAAAAGAACTTGGAAAGGTCCTTTCCATTTCGCCTACAGTGGACCAGCAGTGTGATTTTTGATCATCACCCACTGTCCTGGTACAATGTCATGACCTCCCTTTTCAGGTGAGGTCCATGCCTCCAAAACACGCTGTTGAGCAGCACTGACTGCATCAGTGAGCTCTTCACTTCAAAAGCGCATCTGAGGTCAGATGAACATCTGCCTGTCTCAAATCAAGTGAGCCTGGCAATGCCATGGGTTGACCAGTTATGATCTCATATGGGCTGAGACAAATCCCCCTTGTAGGAGATGACCGAATGCTGCACAAAACAGCTGGCAATGCATCTACCCATGACACTCCACTCTGATGGAGCTTGGACAATCGTAGCTTTAGTGTCTGGTTTTGGACTTCAACCTGCCCAGAAGCCTGGGGCCTATAAGGGCAGTGAAGCTTCCACTGAACATTCAACAACTTCATGACTTCCTGCACAACCTGTCCAGTGAAATGAGTTCCACGATCTGAATGAATGCATTTGGCAATTCCCCAGCAAGGGAAGAAGTCCTTGACGAGTGATTTTGCAGTGTGCAAAGCAGTGCCTGTTTTAGCTGGGTAGGCTTCAACCCAGCGAGAAAATTGGTCAACCACCACCAACACATCCTGTTTACCTTGACACGGAAGAAGGGTGATGTAGTCGACCTGCAGGTGTTTGAACGGACCTGCTGGCGCTGGGGTGTGGGCTGCAGGAGTTGGTACTCCAGCTGCACTGTTGTTAGCCTGACACAGAACACAGCACTTTACAACATCAGATGCATGTGCGCGGAACTTTGAGTTCCACCACGTAGAAGAAAATCTGTGAACCATTGTCTGAACACCCACATGTCCTAAACTGTGAATTTATTGGGCCAAGTATGGCAGCAAGGACTCAGGGGCAACATATTTACCTCCCTTTGTCCAAGCACCAGCAGAGTCTAGGCTTTCCCCCTTATCAACCCAGGACCACACTTCTAGTGCAGGAGCATTAGCATACATGTCCATCAGGGAAGATCGAATCTTCACATCAGTAGAGGTTGAGGTTTTGATGGCTGAAATTGAGATAGCAGGCAGCCTGCATGCAGCTTTGGCCACAGCATCAGCCAGGGCATTTCCTCTGCCTTCATCAGTGTTTTGTGGACAGTGTGCTTTGACCTTGACTACTGCTAGACTTTTTGGAAGCTCACAGGCAGACAAGAGGTCAGACACATATGAAGCGTTTTTGATTGGTGTTCCTGAAGCTGTTGATAAGGCACGTCGACGCCAAATACTCGCATAGTCATGTATTGTGCCGTGGCAATAACAGCTGTCGGTGAAGATTGTGGCTGAACATCCTGTGGCCAGAACACATGCATTAGTCAGGGCAAGAAGCTCCGCAACTTGTGCAGAGAGATGATCACTAAGACGACCCTGACCTATAACAGCATGTAATGAGCACACAGCCCATCCAGCCCGTCTGCATCCGTTCAGCACCTGGGCTGAACCATCAGTGAACAAAACCATGTCTGGGTTTTCCAGAGGAATTTCAGAGACCTTTGAAGGTGGTGAGTGTGAAAGCATCACACAATCATGATCACCCCACGCGCCCTCATCTAAGGTATCAGACATTGCAGCCATCATTAACGATGAGGGGTTGGTGATCTTTGCCCTTTACAGGGTGATGTTAGGAGCTGTGAGAGCATTGAGCCAGTTGCTCCATCTTTGAGCAGTTACTGTGATCACACGAGCTGAGGACAACAGTAATCATACAGTCTGTTATCCTGCTCATAAGTAATTGGCTGCAAATAGGTTCTCACAGCTTTCATCTCTAAAAAGAATGAGGCGGAGGGGGAGAAGGCAGATCAGTTGATGTTACCAGGGAACCCCGTTGCAAGAGCTGAATGATCTGCCCTGCCACGTCAGGCGAAAGAGCTCCACCCCTCAAGTCAGGCTGAGAAACTCCAGAGTCAAGAGCACATTTCTGCTTTTTCATGTCTGCCTTTCGCTTCCGGCAAGCCTTGTACCAATGTCCAGGCTTATGACAATAACGGCAGACATCACGTGGAACAGATTGGGCGTTTTCCAACATTCAACATTCTGCCAATCAACAGCAGCTTGCATCAAAGCAGACACATGTGTTTTCACATTAGAATCTCTTTCATATGCTGAAAGACTGTCAGATAGATCATTAAGTGTGGACTTCAGAAGCGGCAACACCTTGTGCAACTCAGCTTGTAAGCCATCAGCCCACTGCGCAACGGGAATTCGGCTGGCCATCACCTCGTCTGTGGAGCTCAAACCATTCCCACCATACAACATAAACACCTGAGCATAGCGCTGAGTGTATTCAAGGACAGACTCATTTTTTGCCTGCTGACAATCCACAACTTTACGCCAGCATTCATTACAGTCCACAAAATCCCGAATAATCATAAGAAGGTCATCAGAACACTTTTGCACAGCTTTTGCCGAAGTAAGCTTCTGCTTGTCCTCACAAGACTGATAATAAGCTCTTAACTTATCTACTTCTGAGGGCAGGGAAATCTGGGAACATATGGCAATCACATCCAGAGGGTGGAAATTATACAACTGAATTTTACGCTGCATCTGCGTTAAGAAAGGGCCCATGCCCATCTCTCTCGGATGTTTAAAGTCTTTTGCCATACGATCGACTTCAGCAGGACTCAGCAGCTTGTATGTGATTGTTACTTTTGAGTCTTCATCTTTTTTAGAGCGAGACTCTCTCACAGCCATCGGAGCCACGCCGATGAGTGCTGGATCTAAGCCAGGGTCTGAATCCTCAACCTCTGACTGCTCTCTTAATTGTATATCATAGCCAAGATTAGGAAGAGATTTAGACAGAGATAGCTTCCCTGCTTGTTTTTCCAAAACCTCAATTTTGTTTTGGAGAGAATTAATAGAGCGCTGAGACTGCTCACATGTTTTTTGAGCAGCGAGAGCGGCACGCTTATGATTAGCGCATTCCTGCGCAAGTTTACTGATCTTTTCATCACTCTCACACTTCTCACAATCCCTCTCTGCAGCGAGTGATTGTATTAGCAGAGCAGGCCACTGCCTAAATACTTGAACTGCAGCTTCAAGGTCTTTATGCTGCACACACACCTTTCCAGAGCAGAAAAACATTGCTCTCTAGTCCATTTATCCTCATCTTTAACCCCGAGAAATTTGCATAGCTTCAACTTTTTCTTGGTACACAATTTATCCAACATCTGCCCCAATTCCTTCTCAAAACAGGAATCATCAGCATAAGGCAGGGATTCACAAACTAGTGAGGACCGCCGTCCGTCACACTTAGGATCCCGAAAACACATTGCCATATTGTCGAACAATATTAAGGCTAACTCATTCAGTACTGAGAAAATTACACGTTAGACTTTTACTTTTACTGATTCCTCCACAATCATCTAGCAGCAAGAATTTTTTACAGGATGGAACTCACCCGTGCTGTCATGCACAGGACCTCCAGGGACTAGAGTCAGAACTCAGGCAGATGATGATGTTGTTGCCTGGATCAGTCGTCACGTCACAGTCGTCAGACGGAGACCATCACTATCCCATCCTCGTCACCAGGATTGTTGTAAATAAAAATAAAAATAAAATCTTCTGGAAATGACCAGAGCATTAGATGACCAAGGAACCAGGAGACTCAGAGCCAGGGATCAGCTGGAGAAGATAGTTTATTTTGCTTGCAAGCATCAATCAGTCAGCCTGGGCAATGAAATCCAAACATAAATGGCAAAACACCCATTTTATACTAAGATGTAAACATCGACCCAAGGCGAAGAAATGGAAAAACAATGGTAGACAAAATACAATCAAGGTTAAAAACATCATGTGAGAACTAAGTAAACAGGAGCACTTACTAAGTAAACAAGGACACTTATAAAGATCACGCTGACATAAATCCATTCTTAATGATTGTACCATATTCATATAAAAGATTAAGGAAAATTAGAAATAAATCCCTCACCGTGTTTCACTGGAATTTGCAGGGCAGAAAACTGATCGAGAATAGTAAAACTTGTCTTAAACTCGAAAATGCTTAGCATTCAGAGTATTGTTTCAGTCCCGAACACATGTGTGTTCCATAAGCATATGCTGAAGGTCAGATTCATTAGCAGTCAATGTTTCTTTCCAAGTGCCACTGGAAACTGCTTGTTGTGGGTCCATAGGCAGTAAGCATATTTGTTTAAATGGTGAACAGAACTCCAATCATAGGCTTTTCTCTCTGTTAGGCAAAATTTCCAGGAGTTTTCAAAGCAAAAGATGGACAGAAGGCTTCTAACAAGTTTTAGACAATCCGACTAATTTGCATTTAAACCATCTCTGGCAGTAAGGAAATTGACTATTGAAAACAACAATAAATGCTTGATGGACCCACAAAGAGCATCCTTGCCTATGTGGGTGAAGGAGAAAGAAAATGTGTTGTGTGTACTTCTGCTTGCATTAAGATGCTAATTTGTTTCTTGCTTGTCTGCCACACACGGATTCTTTTTAATTGCCAGAATTCCTAATGTACTCATATAATGACAGCATTCTATTTAAATCACCAACAATGATGCAATTATAGCTCTTTTGACAAAATAGTCTTGAGCAAACAATCCAACAAAATCCATTATATATATCACATATAATGTTCAAATGTTTGGGATGTGATTGATATCACAGTTGTGTTTGATATCACCAGACATCCAGATTATTTACATTTGCATGCAGTGAAAGAGAATGGTTTACAATGCAGGTAGAAAAGTTTCTGAAGGTCTTGAAGAATTTAGAACAAACAAGCAGAGTCATTATGCAAAACAAGGGACATTTTTCTTCCTCCACAGACAACAAGCTTTGTAGCAATTGATGAAGCAAGGCCAGACATATATTCGCTGAAGGCAAAATCCAATATAACAAACACAAGGGTCAAACCCACACAAAATCAGAGTACTACTACAGGCAAGACAGGAGTTGGATAACAATAAAAACAGTTATAAAGTAGTTAGTAAGGGATTAGGAATATTTAAGTACACTGATCACATTAAAACCACAACAAGTAAACAAGTGAAGTGAACTGTTGCATTACAGGGCACCAGTCAAAGAACATGATTTACACCGCCAAGACAAACAATAAGAACAACAATAATAATAATAAAAATAAAAATGTATTATTATTATTATTATTATTATTATTATTATTATTATGTTATGTGGCATTTTATTGTCACATAACATAGTTGAGTCTAGACCCGACCAACTGAAGCAACCCCAGATCATAACACTGCCCCAAGAGACAGTGTACAGCAGGCACTATACATGATGGGTGCATCACTTCATGTGCTTCCCTCTTAACCCTAACATGCTGAATTAGGCATGTTCATGCTGGGCTCATCAGACCACATGACCTTTTCCCCATTGTTCCAAAATCTAATCTATGCTCCATAGCAAACTGAAGGCCTTTTCCTGATTAGTCACACTATCAAGTAGTTTTCTTAGTTAGTTTAGTTTAGTTTATTTATATAGCACATTTACTACAGCCACAAGACTGACCAAAGTGCTGTACATCCACATAAACGTCATAAAAGAATAAAAGTACACAACTACAGCTAAGAAAAATCAAAATAAAATAAAAAATAAATAAATAAACACAGAAGCATAAAAGGACAGTAAAGCCTAGTAGGCCAGTGAAAACAAATGGGTTTTTAAAACGGATGTAAAAGAAGTCAGACTAGGAGCCATTCGGATATTAATTGGCAAGCCATTCCAAAGACCCAATTACCCAATTACTGAAAAAGCACGGTCACCTCTACGCTTAAGTCTGGAGTGTGGAATTAAAAGGAGGTTCTGGTCACAGGATCTTAAACTTCTCAGAGAGGTGTGTTGGTGCAGCAATTCTTATGGTTTAATAAACTCAGCACTTAATTGTGCTAAATTTATAGTTTGTAGTCATAAATAATTTTACAAATTTGTTGTAATTTCTGTTTTGTGCTGATTCATGACACATTCCTTATTTTCAACTTGCTTCATGTTTGTTTTTTCTCTCTCCAAAATAAATTTTGTTTGTTTCTCTTATCATCGTTAATAGTTAGAGTCATTCATTTATGGGCAAATACTGTAAGAAGAGATTAAGCATGAGGTTCAAGCAGTCTGCACTAACATTTTTCTCTCTAAAGCTGCCAACATGGGTCCTCTCCATCATTCTGTAATTGCAGGGCATAATTGTGGATGTGAGGTACTCAAAGCCATTGTGAAAAATCAGGGCAAATATACAGTAATATGCAAAAGTGGGAGGGTCTGATGTGGAAAGTAATTTATTAGTCACTGTGAAAGGATATTTGTTAGATTATAGGTAAGTGCAAGATGAAGGTGAGCCAAACTGTTTCCTGGAGGTCAAAACTCTTAGTTCAAATGCCAAAGTCTAAATGTTAATAATGATGTTTATATACCTAACTTGTATGTAGATAACCATATCCTGGGAGGTGGTTTCTAATAATATCATTAGTAAAAAAAAAGAAGAAAAAAAAGGCACAAACTAAACAATGTGCCAGCTCATCTGCTTGTACTGTATAAGATATGGTGTTCCCCCACTCATTTTAGCAACATCAGACTTCTAACTGTTGGCTACAGATAAAATTAATAAAATAAGCCTCAGTCTGAAATTAAGTTCCCATTAAGCTACTGGTATGGCTTTAAGCAAAAAACAATAAAAAATAAAAAATCTAATTTCTTTAGCTTATTTTTATCTAATCATTTTTCAATTTGCTAAATCTGTTTATCACTAAATTAATCTAAATTCTATACTGGAAACCCAGACAGCTTTAAATGTAAAAAAAAAAAAAAAAAGAGTAGAATTCAAACAAAATAGTACTATTAAATTACTAGCCATAAGTTTAGGCAACACAAAAGAGTTAAAATTGAGTGAATAAATGCGATTTTATACAGCTTTGCAGGCTTATTCACTAGCTCATTAATTCTTTACCACTTCATCTCATCTTTATTATTATTATTATCATTATTATTTAAGTAAATCCATTTATCATTGCTCCACTGATAAGGTTTTATGTACAGCAATATACAATGCTTTTATTATGGCCAACATACTCAAAAGGTTGATTAATCCTGGTCATAGAACTTCTAAGATGTTTGTTTAGTTTTGCCCTAAGTAACTGTTAGCTCTGTAATAGATAGCTGTTCATATACCATGGCAGCTGCACTGAAATCAAAGATGAAAATGAAAAAAAAAAAAAAATTGGAGTTTATTATGCTTTCAGGAATACAGCTCCAGTGAATTTTAAGAACGGCTGATGATGGTCATTAATGTTGTGTCAAATGACCACTGAAAGGGATAAAACTTTATTGTAATGGTTCAAAGGTATAGAATGTAAAATAAAGTAGAATAAAATAAAATGAATAAAAGTTTGAAAGTCTGCTTTTCATGATAATAGATTATGCTCATGGCAGTGGCATGTCAGCAGCCTTGATCTATGATCCATAATGGTTCTAGTATGTTCCCTATCAGAAAGGTTTCAAATGTTATTCTCAGACACCCTTTAAAGGGCTAAGAGTGTACACCTCAGCACATGCTGTCACTATTCTTCACAAATAGATTTCTATATTTGAATGTTAGTCATCCTAAAAACACATGCAGTGATAAGGTTAAATTATGTTGATTGGATGTGGAAGTACCACTACGCCTACATCCTGGGCATCATTGTTGTGGGAATGAGTGGGTGATGTGATTTTTATGCCGCTGATTTCTAGGGTGCTTAACACATCAAGATTGCTGCAGAACATATGGGCTGAGCTAGTGGGAGAAAAACACACTCACATTGTTGTGGTTGCCCCTCCGATGGACA
Source organism: Clarias magur (assembly GCA_013621035.1). Classification (NCBI taxonomy): domain Eukaryota; kingdom Metazoa; phylum Chordata; class Actinopteri; order Siluriformes; family Clariidae; genus Clarias; species Clarias magur. Next base: position 4,101,870 of record QNUK01000005.1, on the reverse strand, counting down.
CAGGGCACAGGCTACAGTATATGTAGAGTATATATGTGTGTGTGTATGTATGTGTGTGTGTTTATATATATATATATATATATATATATATATATATATATATAAACAGTATGTGTGTGTGTGTGAGCACTGTAACTGCTCAGATCATAAGTATCAGATACATCTCAACATTAACATATCAACAATGTAGAAATAAATAAAAAAATCTAAAGCAGATATGACCATAAAGTCAGAAAGTGATCCCAACCTTTTGAGTGGCAGTGTGTGTGTATGTATATAAAGGAAAATTTGGGTTCTACATTCTGCAGTATTAGTCTTAAATTTGTGATCAAGTTGTCTTATGGAACAATATTTTATAACTTACATGATGTCAAAGGCTGTGACTCTAACCTAACCAGCTATAACTTACACAGATAACACAACAAGTCCTGTCTAAATCAGTGTCTAAATCGCATTGTGTTAACTATAGTAAAGCTGGACATACAGTATATACAGTAGGGCATTTTTTATAATCACACATCTATATAAACTATGACTCTAAAATTCTTGCTTGAAAAAGAAGGAAAGAAGCTCTTGCTTGGTGTATCAGCTACAGGGGTTGGACAATGAAAAAGAAATGCCTTGTTTTACACCACAATAATTCATTAGTATGCTGTAGGGCCTCCTTTTGTTGCAATACAGCATCAATTAGTCATGGGAAATGACAGATACAAGTCCTGTACAGTGGCCAGAGGGATTGTTAGCCTTCTTGCAGAATAGTGGCCAGGTCACTACATGATGCTGGTGGAGGAAAACGTGTCCTGACTCGCTCCTCCAAAACACCCCAAAGTGGCTCAATAACATTTAGATCTGGTGACTGTGCAGGACATGGTAGATGTTCAACTGTCACCAGTCTTGCTGTGTGTATTGTTGCATTATCATCCTGATACATGGCACCGCCTTCAGGATACAATGTTTGAAACATTGTGTGCACATGGTCTACCAGAATGGTTCGGTAGTCCTTGGCAGTGACGCGCCCATCTAGCACAAGTATTGGGCCATAGGGAATGTCATTATATTGCAGCCCAAACCATCACTGATCCACCCCCATGCTTCACTCTGGGTATGCAACAGTCTGGGTGGTACAGTACGCTTCTTTAGTGCTTTTCCACACTGTAACTCTCCCGGATGTGGGAAAGACAGTGAAGGAGGACTGTTATATGTTTCACATTGTCCACAGCCCAATATCTTTGCTGCTGGCACCATTGAAACTGACGTTTGGCACTGGAACAAGTGACCAAAATGCATTGCAATATTTTAAGCAAGACCATGCTATTACTCTGCTAATTAAACCTTCACGCTCTGCTTTTACTGGTGGAATGTGCAATCAATGAAGATTGGCCACCAAGCTGGTCAAATTTTGGCATGAAACCTCCAACACTAAACTGGCCTGTGTTTCAGTTTCATTGTCCAACCTCTGTATTTCTAAACTTCCATTTTTCAGAATGTTTTATAGAAACTCTAACCCTGTGTTTTAAATCTACACATTAGCTGTCAGTTCTTTAATATCCCAATACAATTTTAAAATGTTTATGGCAGTATCAAAGTTCTTAATTTTTTTCATGCAATTTTACAAAATTGCTCTCGCTTATTAAAATTAGGACATATGTTGTAATCTCTCTCTCTCTCCCCCTCTCTCTGTCTACTAGTTGCTATGGAAGCAAAGATAAGCGAGAGAGAGAGAGAGAGAGAGAGAGAGAGAGAGAGAGAGAGAGAGAGAGAGAGTGTCTGTGTAAGTGTGTGTCCTCTGCAGCCCAAAGATCTGCTCAGTGAACTAAATGTTATCAGTAATCAAAAATGACCTTCCGTCAAACTATGTGCAGCGCTGCCCCATCCTTTTTTATTTTCTTCACACAGTTTCCTTTGATTTCTCTCCTCTTTTCATTTCTCTTGCCAGAGACTTTTTTTAGATGTGAAAACAAATAATGTTATAGTTAATGTTTTATTGTAGATTAAAATGCTTTATGTAACAAATAAAAGATGGCAGTATGTGCTGCTATAGAAAAATAATCCATAAGAGGGTGGTACGATGCACGTGTTAATGTTACTATCCTGTGCCTTTTTACCTATAGAAATATACATTTTATGTTGTGAAAAATCCAAGACAAATTAGTTCTGTGTGACTGCTTACATTAAAGCATATATAAACAGTAATAAAAAGGAGTTTCATGTTTTTTAGTCTCTTTATGCCACTAAGAAAAAAACTATAATAATAATAATATTATAATATATTAATAATAATAATTATTATTATTATTATTATTCTCCTTCTTCTTCTTCTTCTTCTTCTTCTTCTTCTTCTTATAATTACTAAACAAAGTTCTTTTAAATTCTCCTTTCTGCTGTAGCCAATGTACTACGTACTCATTCATAAATACCACTGGGACTGCTTGGACAAATATTCATTATGCAATCATGTTTGACACAATTAATGTTCAATTTAATCAATTATTTTCTGGCTGATGAGTCTCCTGTTGCAGCTTATACTGTACATATGTATGCTTTTTTTTTTCTTTTTTTTTTTAGATCATAGCAGTACCCTGTTTATCTTATTAACTTTACTAATGAGTTTTTTTACTAATGAGTTTTTAAGCAAGCAAGGGGTACAGTATGGTGGAGCTATTCATTCATTTATTGTCTGTTATTTATTTTATTCTTATGGTTTTTGTAATCAACAATATTACAGAGGTCAGAAACATTTTTACATCTTACTGTGTCTACTAATTCTAGAAAAAGCCCAGTGCTGATGGTTTTGCATTTAAAACTAAAAAAGGCAGAACAAACAATGTTTGAAAAAAAGTTAGTCCCAAAAAGGGGTAAGGTACACAAAAATGGTTTATATTGTAGATTCTTCAAAGTAACCACCTTTTTCTGCTTCGATGCCAGTTTTGCGCACTCTAAACTGCTTTGTGAGGTTGTTGCATTGATTTCAAACAGTCTTGAAGCAGTTCCCATATACTGTGTGTTAAGCATCTGTTATCTGTCAATAGACTGCAACACTTACATTAAGTTAAATGGTGGCTTTTCTAAAGTATGTAAAATATAAAACACATTTTTATTTGCCACATAATTCCATATGTGTTATTTGGTCATTTTCGCTATTTTCCGTATTCTTCTACTATGTAGAAAATGTTAAGAATTAAGAAAGATTTTTGAATGAGTAGGTGTTTCCAAACATTTTATTACTGGTACCATACTTTATTTACTCAAGTGTCTACTGAATATTTGCAACAACAAAAAAAAGCCCAACAGTCACGGGATATTTCACTTGCATTTTACCTTCACTGCTTTTCAAATAAAGTAAAAAGTGTTTCTTCCAAGAAAAGACAAATGTGTTTCTCAGAGTTAAATCAGACCCTCTTTGCCAGGGTATAATCAAGCAAATTGGATATTAATTGTGTGCATCAAACATGAGAGCTAAATTAATATTTTGTCAAGCACTCTCGCTGTTATTTGTGGCCAATGACAGTTATAGTTCATTGGCCACGGTGGGGAGGGGAGCAGAGAAAGAAACACAATGATAAGACAATTTAAATGGACATGGTTGGGGTAGGCAAGCAAATTGTAGATGCTGGGAGTTTGGCGCTGTTGCCTTTTCCTTAAAAATGCTCAACAAACAAATACGTTTTTTATTATATGAACTGCTTTCATGTTTGCCCCCCACTTTTCTCTTTCAGCCAAGATGTCCTAGTTATTTCTGTCAGAGTCCTCAAAAAGTGCTATTTCCAGTAAAAGGTAAATGTGTTTCTCTGAAGCAACCCATGCTCTTTTTTAGCAAGGTATGCTGTCTCAGAATTGTTATTAGTATATTATAAAGAAAAAAATTATTATGGGCAAGTGGCTCATCCAAGATGTATCCAGAATGAAGCTTGTCCTTAACCCCACTAATGTATGTTTGGTTGACCATTTGATCATCTGGGACAGAAAAACAGGGTCCCATATTGTTTTTATTCATTTTATTCATGCAGGATTGTCTGACACACCACGCTGCCATTCTAGCACCTAAACAACCTCATAGTATTACCTCTATAGCAGCCTCTCATATGCACTGCGTGCATGTTTGTGTGTGTGTATGTGTGTGTGTGTGTGTGTGTGTGTGTGTGTTCCAAGCAACATACTGTACTGTAAATTAAGCTTTAATTAAGCTTAGTCAGTCTCAAACTGCCACTACATCACAGGAATATTTTCCTTAATAAGTTCACTTTTTGAGTATGTTTTGAGGAGCACCTCAAATAACAAGGAAATGCTATTTTAATGTAACTAATATATATATATATATATATATATATATATATATATATATATATATATATGTGTGTGTGTGTGTGTGTGTGTGTGTGTGTGTGTGTGTGTGTGTGCACAACTGAATTATTTTTAAAAATATTCTTGTAAAAACAAGAAGGAAAAACATACCCCAATTATATAAAACAGAACCACTGTGCCATTGGGCTTGAGGGTAAGGCACGATGTAAACACAGCTGTGTGACTTTATTAAACAGATAAACAACACAAGTGTAGCACCCAGAACACACAGAGGCTGAAATGGTGCAGTGCCTGGCTGATACTGTACAGGACATAAGTGTGACAGTGCAGAGCTAGGGCTAAGGTGGTGTAAAGCATGGTGGCAGTGAAGCATGGCATCACTGCACTTGACATAATTCAGTTAGTGCATGGCATGGTTCAAGCAGACCAGAACAGGAGTCAAGCAAAGCAGAACAGTAAATAATGGGCAGTTTCTGGGCTAAATGGACTTACCTCCTGGCTAAAACGACATGGAGATTGAACGTGACACAGCATAAATGCATACACTTTATGTATAGACTTTATTATAAATTAACAAAAACACGTGTTGCAACCAAAATGTAAACAGATATGAAAACAGTTAACAAGACAGTAAACAAAACTGGTACGGAAACAAATGAACTTAACTAAAACAACTACAAGACCAAGAAATGTGAGAGCCCAGAATTTAAATAATGTAACTAATCCGAAAGGTAATCAAAAGTTCATCAGGGAATATTTCTGTTTTTTTTTTTTTTTTTTGGTTCCGAAATACATTTAACCTAAATAAGCAATAAAACACATAAGGGAGTGATGTTGTGATGGTTATCATCATGTCTGTGATGCGGTCGTAGTGCCAAGAGTATCACAGCTGTGATGATAACCAGCACAACAGTACGCCCTCCAGTTTAATATACCTTTTATATAACAGTTCCACAAAGACAATTTATTATCAAAAGAGTATTATTTATTTGTAGCCAACCAATTACAGTATTAACCAGTTCTTTTGCTCCAAACATTTTTGCTCCACTTACCCCTACACATCTGGCTAAACTAACCGCAACTGGAGGAGCTGGTGACCTACAGATAGCAACTGATTCAGCTGCCGCAACTACATACTGAAGTTCCAGTAAGAATTTAAAACTACTTTCCCCATGATAATTACACTAACTGTCGATCGCTAACTGTTCGTCACCAGCTCCGGCAATCACAGAAGCACGTGTGTTGGTGAAGCAAAATAGCTATTTAAACAACCAAAAAAAATCCTAATTTAATTATGCTAAACGGTGTTTGTTGTATATACTGTATAATTGGAATTGTTGTATATAAGCTGTGAAAGCTAAACCTTCAGGCCTACAGTGGCACCTAAGCCATGCTGATATCCAGTACAACAGCACTCTTTCTCATGTAATATTGCTTACATTTACATTCAGGCATTTGGCACTCTACCTCAGTGCCATCAGTCAAACACAGTTAGGAAGGGTAAGGGGAATTTTTTATTATATGGGGGGAGGGGGATTAGTCCAAGTACTTAAGAAAAAAATATGTCTTGAGTCGTCGTTTAAAGATAGTCAAAGACTCACCTGTACAGACATCTAGAGGAAGTTAATTTCACCATCTAGGTGCCAGAACAGAAAAGAGTCTAGATACATGTCTTCTTCAATCCCTGAGATGGTGGGACGAGGAGAGTAGTGCTGGAGGATCGGAGGGAACGTGGTGCAGTATGAGGTGTGATTAGAGCTGAGAGGTAAATGGGACATGGGCCATTTTTGGCTTTGTATGCGAGCATCAGTATTTTGAATTTGATGCCGGCAGGTACAGGAAGCCAGTGCAGGGAGCGAAGAAGTGGGGTGGTGTGGGAGAATTAATACCAGTAAACTGGTGATGGCAGCATGGGCACCCAAGGCTGATTTATGCCAGCGAATTAGTACTGCCCAAAATCCAATATAGCACAGCACAAGTTGCTGATAAAAGTCAATGCTGGGAATGAAAGAAAAATATCAGAACAAACTCTCCAGCTCGATAACCAACAAAACATCCATGTAGTGAGTGGACAAAAACAAGTCTGATCCTTGGAAGCCCCACAAACCACAGCACCACAGCAAAGATCCTGTGTAATAGTGAGCTTAATGATTTGTTTATTAATGTTATGGATTATGTTTTCAGGCTAAAAACAGTGTGTTGTTGTTTTACCTGCAATGTGTATTAGCTAAAATGTGTGAATTAATGTGAAAATTAATTTTATGCATGCACGAGTCATGATATTTGGCACTGGATGTTAGCACTGGGAAAAAGCTTCAAGCCTTCATTCAGCTTAGTAAACATGCTATACTCAGCTACTGTATAGGTTTCAGTGAGTCTGTATCTCATTTAAATAAACTAATTTGATTCACAGCCATTTTCCCAATATTCTCAATTCTGCTTTTTAAACAGAGGTTAACCAGTGAAGAATTGGAATTAATGTACAGTAATGTTGACCTTTAACCTTAACCCAAAGTTAGGACTAGCCAGTGACAGGGAAGACACTCACTCTCCGAACAATTACAAATTCCATTGTTTACTTCATTTATTATTCAAGTTAACTTCATGCCTTTATTGTTCCATTGAATTGGCATTTATGCTCATTCATTTAATATTCTGCCTACTTTTCTTGTACTTCATTAAAGAGTGAAACTGATTATGCATATCTTAATTGTAACCTTATTTTTCTTAATTGAAATTTGAAAGAACTTTGACTTGAACAGCATTATTTTTTCAGGCGCATGCAGTGAGTAAATGTATGACCTTTATTTAATCAATTGCATTTACAGGTTAAAAATACAATTTGGTAATTTTCCTAAACTTGCACACCTAAATCAGATCATGACATTATGCTGAAGGATTAAAAAAATTACCAACACATCCTGAAACAGAATGCTGTAGAGACACTGATTGAACGTTTTGGCACCATGACTGCACAGTGATGTGTGACGATCTAGTTGCTCCAAAACGAGAGCATAGAGGATTTCCTTGGAAACAGTAGCAATAAATCTGATGACGCTATAGTGAGATACAAACAGATAACAGAGAGAGACAGAATAGGGAATCATTTCAAACGAAGGACACAAAGCCAAAAGTGATTTAGTAGAAAACCAACACTGGAAAAACAGTGCTCCGGTAGTAAATATTTCAAATTAGACATAACTGATACAATGAGGAAAAAATTGTGCATTAATTTTCAGTAGCACATTATCCTAGTCAGGGTCATGGAGAACCACAGCTTTTCCTAGGAACACTGGCCATGAGGTACAGTAGGAATATACTCTACTACCATCACAGGGAATCTCAGGGTGGGACTCCTGCCAAGCCTTCAAAAATAGGTACATAATTGGTTTGGCTAACAGAATTTGCCCATGGACAGAAATTTCAATGTGTGTGTGTGTGTGTGTGTGTGTGTGTGTGTGTGTGTGCCCGGTGCCCCCTGTGAGGGACTAGCTGCCCATCCAGCTCAGGCTCCAGACACACCCCAACCCCAAACCCAAGGAATAAGATTCGAGGAATTTTATTTGTCACATACATGGTTGTACTACAACCGTAATGAAATGCAATTGCAACAAACTTCAGAATGTGCAGAATTAAAAAAAAAAAAAAAGAAATAAAATAAGACTAGAAGACTAAATTATAAACACTCATTCAATCGTCGTCTATATCTCTTTATCCTGTATTCAGGGTTGCAGGAACCTGGAGCCTATCCCACGAGGTTTAGGGCACGAGGAGGGTACACCGTGGACAGGGTGCCAGTCCATCACAGGACACACACACATACACTCAATCACATACTACAGGCAATTTGAGAATACCATTTAGCCTAATCTGCAGGTCTTTGGGAGGAAACCGGAATACCCGGAGGAAACCCACCAAGCAAGGGGAGAACATGCAAACTCCATGCACACAGAGATGGGAATCGAACCTGGAACCCTGTAGGTGCAAGGCGACAGTGCTAACCACTACACTACCGCACCGCTTAAATTATAAACAAAGTAATATAAATATACATTATACAGAATTATGTTGTAATCTGTGATACGTGTGCAATGATATGTTATAAAGTGAATGTGTGTCTGTGCAACTGTGTGCTAAACTAGTCGGTAACTGGTGAGGTTGTGTGTTTAATGACCTTATAGCCTGATGGAATAAAGTGGTTACTGAAAGTGAGTGAGTAAACCTAAGTGTGATGCACTTTTTTAAATATATGTTTTAGTTTAGTACTGCCACTTAATACTAACCAACCACGTGCAACAGTGTATATATCGCCAACTGTGTATGAAGAGAAGCGGCATGTTTTCTGTTCTATTTGAACAGCAAACCGAACAAGTGATGGCAGTAGACATGTTATTGGTGTTGCTACCGTCTCTGTCTCTAAATACCCAGTAATAAATTATACACAAGCAATGTGTTCGCTTGCAAGCATCAGGTAACACTGACTGCAATCCGGTACTGTGTGCATCACAAGCTTTTTGAATATTATCATAGAGTACATACTTTGCTTTTCTTCTTCTTCTTCTTCTTTACTGCACCCAGTAAAGTCCTGCAGAGCTTAGTAATTAGCTGATGGCTTTGTGTCAGGGGTATTTAATCAGGGTAGAGGCTAAATTTGTCTGAGTCAGGCACTGCTAATCTACTGTCTGCTTGAAACATGAATGCTCCACTGACCGTGTCAATTGGCAAAACAATTGATTTAAGAATGGTTAATTCTTTTCTTGTGGGTGTTTTATGGACTCTTTTAACTCCACTATACTACAGAACAAGATCTAAATGTCAGGATTCTATGTCCTGCGTAGTTTCTCCAAGCAGAAAAAGTCATCAAATTCATGAATGGCTTTTATATTATACTTCAGTGCGGGTAATTTTTCAAATAAGAAGGTGTGAATTAACCGTATATAACAGCCCACCTCTGACAGTAGTTCCAGCAGTAAAGTAAATAAATGATTTATAAAATTTATGAAATGATTTATTGCCTGACAAAAAAAAAAGTCTCACACACACACTAATCATTTGTTGGACCATAATTAGCTATATGGAGCATATTCACAGTGGAAATGTTTCAGCAACCTTATGCAATTCCATACCATTTATATATTTATTTATAATAGTTGCACTGATTTCCATAAACGCTTCATAAAATCATCTCTGGCACATCTTTAAGCCTTACGGTCAGGACTACGAATACTTTGCTTACAATTTGTCAGTCTGGAATATACCCATGACATCAGGTAAGAAAAAAAATCCATAATATGGTCATTTAGAACATACATGTCATCAGGAGACTTCATTGGATTGCCACATAACATTGATGAACCTAGAACCTACCAAGTGAAGCAACCCCAGATTATAGCACTGCCTCCAGTGGGCACTATGCATAAGAGATTCCCTTATAACCCTGACACACATCGCTTAGAAATAGGGTCAATCTGGACACAACAGACCACTTGGCTTTTACAGTACTTCATTGCCCCAAAGTCCTATCTTTATTCTACCTAGCTAAAAGCTGTTTTTCCTGTAAAATAAAATAAATAAAGTCTATGGGTGATCTTTTTTTATAATTATTAGTATTATTTATGATAACATTGAAGTTTAGTCCCAATCACATTGTGTGTGCCAGTGCTCTCACTTTAAGTTAAGTAGTATCACACAAGAGTTGTACTGAAGATCGTCATGGCTGTGATGCAACAATAGGAACGACATTGTAGCTCTGGTTATAATGGATAACATAGATGGTTCAGATGTAATTTGTACTGATTTAAAAGCAATTTTTGGGGGGACAGTGTTGTTTAATTATCAGATTTAACATTATAAGACGTGTATTCTTGCTAAAAGTGTTTCCAAGGTCACCACTCATGGAATGCCTCTCATTCAATCAGATTACTCAGTCAGACCGGAATGCTGTATAACATTAAACAATTTCTTTGTCAGGCCAATAATTTGACCTTTCTAAAACACAGTAGCATCTTTTCCACAACAAGAAGTATTGTTTTCCGCATGCTTATTTGGGAATTACTCACTGTATCAGTCAGGGTTAAAATGATGGTTGCCAGCTGAAACATATTAATCGCTTTAGTAATTATCCAATCAAAGAATCTTAAGTATTTGCTTATATAAATCCACAGTGACATTTTAGGGACAGGTAGTGAAATAATGCCCTGTCTTTGTTATGTAGTCTATAATGACAGCTAAGGGACTTGTATGAGATTTGCTACACAATAATATGAGGCTAATAATAAACAGATCTATGCAGTTAGTTACTGTATTGTTGTGGTTCGCTATTCTGTAAGCCTACTGATAGAACAACTTCTTATAGCTGCTATAATGTTAATAATAATAGAAAATAAATTGGTTCCTAGACATGAATTAACATTAAATGATCCAATTAAAATGCACAACCTGTTGTTCATTAAAATATTTAAATATTTTGTAATGTGTAAAGAGACAATCTGCACAGTTTGATTTATACATATTTCTGTATACCTAACCATTGTTAAAAACACTAAATAAAATTGAATTAATAAATTATTATCAAATGGCTATTATAATTATTATATAAATGGCTAAGTGGAATGACAAACTTTGAGCTGTGCTGTTACATGAAAATAATCCACTGAAACTGAAGTCAGGTATTTGCTTATGGATTAATGGAAAAAAGTTATATATAAATGTAAATAGCACCATATAATCAACATTTACATTTGCAATAAATGATTTTGTTACCTATTCAAAAGTCCACCATTCATTTTTCCATTAAATGTGTACAGTATACAATATATAACAATTGATCTTGCCTTTAGTTAGCAATCCTTTATGAGCATACAGTATACTAAATTGCTGTATTACATGTAGTCCCACATGATTGGTCATGTCCATTTAATGCAATTACACAAAGCTGTTTACAGTTCTCATTAGTAATATGAATTTTATTGTGTTTTGTTTGTCCTGATATGTTAATTTTACAGACATTTGGTACTGAATGTTTCACCATGAATCAAGAGAATATGAACTTACATGTAAATGGCAGGAATATTATAAAGCAATATCTATAAATCAGGGCAAGAGATTCCTTATAAATATTGAAATCTTTAAATGTTTGTTTGTTTGACAGGGGAATCACATTACTGTTTAAAAGTGAGTGCCATCAATCTCTGATCAGTTTTACAAACCAATTTCAGTATTACAGTTAAAACTTGCCACCTGCGAGCATAATTCATTTAAGTAGTGTGCTTGTATATCAAAACACACATATATCAACGCGAATTTTCTTCATGGAAAGCATAATGGAAACTTTGACGATTAATTCCACAGCCGAAAAATATTCATATAAAAATAATTATTATTACAAAATTTTAAGTAAAAATAAATCAATTTAACCCGCACTTTACCTTTGAAAAGAGTTGTAGCTGTAGTGATTGAGACTAAAGAGAGGAGAGGAGGATGAAGGAGGCTACTGTATAGGATGACTTTCACAAGCACACACACACACACACACACACACACACACACACACACACACACACACACACACACACACACACACACACACACACCAACTTTCCAACAGAGCCAGAGAGGAGTAGGAATTGGTATATCCAAGGTTCCACTGCATTTTTAAAAGAGTCTGATTGAGACACAGTTCTCATACCGATATCGTTTGCGTATAAGCCTTTGGTCCATGAATATTTACGTGTCTTAATAATCACTAAAAATCTAAAATCATGGGGATCATGAGTGAGGAAGCTACTGTGGTAAAGTGTCATTTCAAATATGGATTAGTGTACTTCAGTCCAAATACTGGTGGTTCTTGACCAGTGTATGAGGTTGTGCAAGGCAATGCCTCTTCTGAGGTAGTCCACCTTAGTGTCTTAAATGTACTTTCATTGGGTGAAACACCCATAATGTTTACACATAATGCTTACACAAAATTAATGTGGTATTGCATGCCAATTATCCAAATGTGTTATATTGAAATTATCTGAAACACACTTTTAACAAAACCGTTGAACATAATGGGCAACATGTTCTTTCATGTTCTTTTAGGCCCTCTGAGCAATACAAAAAGGAATATGCATGTCGGGAAAGAGAAAACTCTTACTGATTAGATGCAAAAAGTTTATGTTGTGCTGTAAAAGAAAAAAAAATCTTTAAAACTAAGAATGAAAAATATTGCCACTTGATGTTGATCACCATGCATATTGGCATGTTTTTATTCTTCAGCTGTTTTTGTTTGTTCACATGTTATAATTTTAGCTACTATTGGCAACCGGCTACTATTTGCCTTGCTCTAATTTATGTTCTTGCCATAATCCAAGCTGACTGAATCATTTTCTTGTTGTCACAAACTTGGTGTTTATTTCCTGTACAGTGCAAATGCATATGTAACAGTAGGCTTTTGTTGTTATACCACACTGCTCAATACTGATTTTCTATAACAGCAGCTCTAACACTAGCGCTTAATGTTCGTAGTAAAGGGCTTGTGAACAATATTACATTACTGTTTCTGAAGTAACAAATTACATGGTAACTTGTTTGTCAGATATTAATCTTTAATATTGTGAAATTGTAAGATGAGTCTCCAGTGTTAGCACTTTGTAAAGGTCAGTGATAAAGTTAAATCAGAGTAAGGCAAATTAGACATTTTGTGAATGAATGAATTGCAACAAACAAATATACAGTAAACAGTTGAAAGAAAAACATGCCAACAGGCAAAGGGCTCAGATAACTTAATGTCAGCTGTAAAGCTGTAACCAACATTTGTAAAAACATGAAATCCCCAATTTTCTCCCTAATTTAGTCGTGTCCAATTCCTCCCCGTCACTAGGGGGCTCCCATATTAGACTACTACTGCACCGTTGGGGGCAGCGTAACACACTTGGTGGACAGCACTATCCGCTCCTTCCGCTTGTGAGAGCTCACAGACGCCCCTGATTGACTGTAGAGCCGTGATTAATATGGGAGCACTAAGTACCTCTCATCCCTCCCCTCTGAGAGAGCTCGGCCAATCAACTCTCTCTAGGCCTCCGGCTGCGAGAGGTTACAGCATCACCCGGGAATCGAACCAGCGATCTCCCGATGATAAGGCGAGCACTTTACCACTGCGCCACTCAGAGGCCCCATGAAATCACTTTTAATTTTATACCAACATTGTGTCACAAATGTAGGAAAGTATGACATGAATGATTAGTTTAATGCATGTTTACAGCATATGAAATACAATAAATCTGGAATCACTTTGTATAAATTCTGTGGGTATTTTAAATTAATAATAATAGGTTTGTAATACATAATACAGTACTTAACAAAACAAACACATCTAGCATGGGTCTCAATGATAAAGCCAAAACTGTCTGTGAATGACTCTGGTAATAAAATCCATGTTTATACTGTAGTGCTTGTACCAATTTGACCTGCTAAAGTAAATCACTGTGAATAAAATTGGCCAAGTTTCTTTAGATAGCTTAGTTTGTTAAATTTTGTGCTGTAGAGTTGTGTATCTTTCTTGAGAATTTATCTAATGTAACACTAATATTAAAACAATATAAATTGTTAGATTTTATTTCAGGTATTTAATGACAGGGGTTGTAAAAGTACAGAAAAATTTAAGGGGTACTGTAAGTACTCATAATGTATTGAAATTTAAATATTAATAGACGTTTTCACTGTGTTTAAGTATTTTTTAAAAAGTAAACTACTTTTTTTTACAGATAATGTTTATTTTTTATGTTAAAATGACCTGTTATAACTTTAGGATTTTTTTTTTTTTTTTTAAGAAAACAGCAGGCTTACAGCTGGGATGTAATAGTGAAAGTACAGGTAGGAGCCCTAGTGCAGGGCTACAGAGGGGGTCAGTGAAATAGGAGTGTGCAAGAGTTATTATGCACTGTCAGGAAGATCTTCACTTTCGGAGATAACGTGGGTTTATTAATTGGGGAACTTGAAAGGGAACTGAAAAAAATCTAAAAAAACAAACAAAATAAAGCTCCTCCATCTTCTCGACACAGGGTGATGCTTTGGAAACTGAAATAAACTTTTGAGTTCTCACTTTTGTTTACTCACTCACTCATCGTGACTCTACCGCTTTGTCCTGTATTCAGGGTCGCGGGGGCTTGGAGCCTATCCCAGGAGGCTTAGGGCACGAGGCGGCGTACACCATGGACAGGGTGCCAATCCATCACAGGGCACACAGACATATACTGCCACACTATGGGTAATTTAGGAATGGCAATTAGCCTAATCTGCAGGTCTTTGGGAGAAAACTGGAGTATCCGGAGGAAATCCGCCAAGCACAGGGAGAACTTGCAAACCCCATGCACACAGAGACGGAAATCGAACCCGGACTCTGAAGGTGCAAGGCAACAGTGCTAACAACTACACAACCATGCCGCACACTTTTGTTTATCTTTTACTTATTTTCTTTTGTTTCTTCACTTTCTCATTTCTCTTTATTTTCTCTTTGCTTATCACGTCTCTTTCTTTGACCCAGGCTTCTTAAGTCTGTTTGTCTTGGTCTTTGTCTCATGCTGGTTTTCAGGGGATTAAATAGACTATCTACTGTACCAGAGGTGGAGCGTCCCTGCTGATAGCCCCCACAGTGGCCTCTCCTAGCACCCGCATGTGAGGGTGACCGCTGATCTGCCTGTTCAGAACTCTTCGGTATAGCCTCCTACAGATCTGCCCATTCTGAAGGTCCATTAAACACTCAACATGGCAAACATTCAGCTTGTTTAACGTGTTAAGTGCAGAATTTTATTCCTTCTCTCTCATCAGTAATCATTTTTATATTTTTATTTCAATTCAATTTTATTTATATAGCGCTTTTACAAATGGTCATTGGTGCAAAGCAAATAAGTAATAGAAAAATGGAAAATGTAAGGAACTATGTATAGCTTATAATTATCAGTTTGTTCCTGATGAGCAAGCCAAGGGAGATGGTGGAATGGAAAAACTCACTAAGATAATAAGAAGAAACCTTGAGAGGAACCAGACTTATTTGGATGATATTAAAAGGTTATAGCAGGTATTGATTTGTGGTCATATTGTGTGCTATGAGGCTGAAAGTACAGTATAATGTGAAAGGTGTTTAAATTGATATGAAGTCCACTGTCATTCATCAGTCCATCGCAGATAAAATGTGTCTTAATCATAATATGTAAACATTGCCATAGTACTCAACTAAACTCAACTACTGTAAACCATTCTCCCTGGACAACAATCAGATCACTCCTTCAGTGACTGGTCACAATCTTGGGGTAACTCTGGGTGATCAACTGTCATTTTCTCCACACATTGCTAACCTTACTTGGTCCTGTCGATTTCTTCTTTACAACATCAGAAGAATTTGCCCATTTCTTCCTTCACAGGCTACTCAGGTGCTTGTCCAGTCCCTTGTTATTTCAAGACTGGACTACTGCAACTCACTCCTGGCAGGTCTGCCTCTGTTCATTCCGGCTGCATGTCTCATTTTCAACTTTCCCAACTTCTCCCACGCCACCCCACTTCTCTGCTCCCTGCACTGGCTTCCTGTAGCCCCTTAACCTAACCCTCAGCTCTAGTCATATCCGATCCTCCAGCACTGCTCAGCTGGTCCCACCATCTCTCAGTGATCGAGGAAGATGTGCATCTATATTAGACTCTTTTCTGTTCTGGCACCTAAGTGGTGGAATGAACTTCCTCTAGATGTCTGTACAGCTCAGTCCCTGACAATCTTTAAACGATGGCTTAAAAATTCGAAACACTGTTTGACTGATAGTACTAGTTAGTAACCTAGTAACCCAGTGTAAGGATCTATCCAATGATGGAAACTACAAAGCACTTTTGTAAGTTGCTCTGGATCAGAGTGTCTGCCAAATGCCTAAATGTAAATAAATACCCAAGAAAAGTAATTAATATTGTAAGAATGTAACAAGTTTTTCTACTCTTGCTTAGTGATGCCGGCTGAAGCGCAGCTGAAATTTACAGTAAGTACCACACTCGTATGTTTTAGGTGTAATTTTTATAAATAGTGTGACTGTTTCACTAAATTAAATCAGGCAATTTTTAAACCCCAACTGTCTTTTAGCCCAATTAATAGCAGGAGACATGAGGAAATAAATACCTTTTCCAAAGGAAGGGAGCAAGTTTAATTCATTTGTTTCTTTCAAACAATCAAATATGCAACACAAATTTCACTCAAAGCAATTGAGGTGGGAGACGGATAAAAATCCCACCAAGCCAAACAGCATACCCATTAATTAACTGTGGTGCCTCATCCAACATAGCCAGTTTTACACACTGCGCCAATCTGTCCTGTGCTGTTCCAGCTCTTTTCCAATTTGAAGTGACTGCTCCCCCTGCATGTTAAAATTATCCATGCTGAGTTGATTACAGCAGTGTGGAATTCTCTATGTGCTCACTGATATTCATGTATGCCCACCCAGTATGTTGCAGAATGGTTAATTGCTCTAATTTTGCTTCATGACACTTTATAGTGGTTAGTGGCATGTGTCTTTTGATTATAGTGGATATAAAAAGCTTACCATATTAAAAGCATATTTTGTCATTGAACCATAACAAACATTCAGCTCTTTTGCAACCGTTAATGTGATATAACATCCAACAAAATTTAGGACAATTTTTTTTTTTTATCTAAAAAAACATAAAACATTTATGGCAAAAAATAGAAGGAAAAAACTTACCTAGTTACATAAGTGTTCACACCCTTTAAATAATATGATTATAAAGCATTTTGCTTATAATACAGCGGTCAGTCTTTTTGGCAACTTCATTTGGTAATCATAGTATTGCAAAAAAAAAGAATAATTTTAAATAGTTTTTAAAAGGAATTAGATCTGGGCTTTGCAAGCGATTGAGTGTAAGCATTTTTCCCTTTATGTAGTTACAGTATAATCCATAAAGTAAAGAATAAGACAACAGTTTTTTTTAGAACCAATTTAAATAAATAAAAAAAACAGTTTTACCATGTTATATCAAGACATATTTAAAACACTGTACATATTAACATACCACCACCTCCACCACCACCAATAACAACAACAACAACAGGCACTGTACAGGCTACCTTGTGAGAAAACAGGATTTCAGATTTATTTGTTATTTCCTGAAAATCAGAAGTTTTTCAGCTGTTATGTTTCTGTCATATGCTGGACAGTAGTAGAGAAGGCATGAAAGGAAGGGCATCGAAATACAAGAAATAGGCCCCAGAGTGCACAGCAGTAAAAGTGCTCGGCCTATCAAACCCGGGTGATGCTGTAGTCTCCCGCAGCTGGGGGTCTAGAGAAAGCTGATTGGCCTGTGTTCTCTCTGAGGAGACACTTAGCACTCTCACATCAATCACGGCTTTATAGCCATTTACGGGTGTCTGTGAGCTCACACAAGTGGACGAGTGTGTTATGCCACCGCCCCAGCAGTGTGTGAGCTCGCAATATGAAAAGATGCAGTTGGTGGCTTAACGGATCTGCGGGGGAGGGGGTGGGGGGGGGGTGGTGATACATGTGTTAGCCTTCACCCTCCCTGGTTGGTGGTTTTAGCCTTGATGTGGGAGAGCGGGTAGGAATTGATTAGGTATAAAATTAGGGAGAAAATCTGGAAAAATACAAAAGGGGGGGGGGGGGCAGAAATTGCAGAAATACTGTCTCTTAAATTTAAGTTTGATAAAAGCATTTTGATATTTTGTACTTTTTATATCCTTTAGTGTGATATGACGCCAGTAAAAATAAAAAATAAAAAACTTTTTTTTTCTCGCCACTTAGTGCAAGTGTTTTGTTTTCTTGGTAAGATATCATATTATACTACTAACACCTGTTTGATGTTATGAATCAAGGAGTGTAAGACCAGACACATTCAGTGTCCTGTGAATGTGAAAAGCCTTCAGTGCTCTAAATTTTCAGTTTGACAGGCATATTAACCATGAACACTGCTACAGTACATAGCAATAGAAAATAATTATTAGGAAAGGCTTCATGATCATTTGAGTTTTAATTTAAAATGAGGTTAAAATACAGATAATAGATTACAGTATCATGTGCATGGTTTACTACACATCAATATAGTGTGTCCTTTAAAGCGTTGCCTTCTGTTCTAGTACAAACTGAATATTACATTTGGAATCAGGGCCTGATTAAAGGCCAGAGATGGACATCTGTAGACTCTAACATGTCATATTTTTTGGAGAAGCTTAGAAATATACAACCAAAGACATGCCTTATTCCTACATTATATAAATGTTTTACAGTAAGTGATTTATAGCATACACGTACGCATTTAAACTTTGCATCAGCAAGAAGTTAAAAGGTGAGGGCTCCGGTTGGTGCCTGCTGAGAACACATCTAAAGGGGCAATCAAACAAGCATTTTCATAAAACACAGCTGTGGTTTCTGGCCACAAATGTAATGACCTACATGTAAAAAGTGAGCAATCTGAAATTTTTCCATGTCCACAGCCATGCTCCCACCAGGCACTGCTGGAAGACATGGCAATTTTTTGTTTCAGTTGCTAAGTTGTGTCAGACTCTTTACGACCCCATGGACTGTAGCACGCCAGGTCTCCCTGTCCCAGAGTTTGTTCGAATTCATGTCCATTGAGTCAGAGATGCTATCTAACCAGCTTATACATTGCCGATCCAGTTCTCTTTTTTTCTTCAATCTTACCCAGCTTCGGGGTCTCTTCCAGTGAGTCCTCTTTTCACATTAGGTGATCAAAGAATTTCAGATTCAGCTTCAGTATCTGACCGTCCAATTAACAGTTGCGTGGTCTATTACCTATAGAACTGACTGCTTCGATCCCCACCACCACCACCCCCAAGGAGCAAGCATTTTTTTTTTATTTCATGGCTACAGTCAACATCTGTAGTGGTCTTAGTTTTTGTATGCTGAGTTTCAATCCAGCTTGTTGCACTTCTCTTTCACCCTCATCAAGAGGCTCTTGTATCCCTCTTCACTTTCTACCATTAGAGTGGTATTGTCTGCATATCTGAAGTTGTTGATATATCTCCCAGTAGTCTTTGCTCCGGCTTGTGATTCATCCTGCCTACCAATTTACATAATGTACTCTGTGTATAAGTTAAATAAGAAGGGTGATATTATACAGCCTAGTTGTACTCCTTTCCCAATTATGAACCAGTTATCAGTTATTCTGTGTCCGGTTCTAACTGTTGCTTCTTGACCCATATACAGAACAGGGTTCTCAGGAAACAGTTAAGGTGGTCTGGTATTCCCATCTCTTTAAGAATTTGCTCCTTGGTGTAGTCAATGAAGCAGAAGTAGCATTTTTTTGGAACTTTTTTGCTTTCTTCAGGATACAGTAAACGTTGGTAGTAAGATCTGTAGCTCCTCTGTTGCTTCAACACCCTGCTTGTAGTACTTGTTTACCTTACTGTGAACCTAGATTGTAGTGTTTTGAGCATATCCTTGCTAGTATGTGAAATAAATGTAATTGTACAGCAGTTGAAACATTCATTGTCATTGCTCTTCTTTGGGATTGGAGACAGACGTTTTCCAATCCTGTGGCCACTGTTGAGTTTTCCAAACTTAATGGCATATTGGGTGCACTTTAACGGCAATATCTTTTAGGATTTCGAATATTCCGCCATAATTCAGTCATCTCAGCTTGCTTTATTGTTAGTATTGCTTCCTTAGGCCAACTTGATGGCCTCCACACTCCAGGATATCTAGCTATAGGTTAGCAACTACACTATACCATTGTGGTTATCAGGGACATTTTGACCTTACTTGTGTAGATCGTCTGTGTATTTTTGCCTCTTTGTGCTTCTGCTTTTGTTAGATTCCTACTATTTTTGTCCAATATCATGGCCGTTTTTGCCTGAAACGTTCCCTTAATCGCTTCCATTTTCTTACAAAGATCTTTAGTCTTTCCCAGGCTATTGTTCTCCTTTATTTCTCTGCATTTGTTCTCTTATCTCTCCTTGTTATTCTCTGAAAATCAGCTTCAGCTGGGTAGATCATTCCCTTACCTTTTGTTTTCCTAATTTCGTCAAATATTTGCAAATTCTCAACAGTCAACCACTTTTTATTTCTTGCATTTATACACAAAGTGGAACACCCCCTAACAAAAGTACCTGAACAATACAATATAACAATACAACAGTACATACAATAATGAAGTGTTCGCTCTCTCCTGCACAGTTTTTTTTACTTTTTATTTTTAGTGCTATATTATTTTTGTATAGTTACGGCTTTTTCAAACATTGTTTTATTTTTTGTGATTCAAAACAAAATAAATCAAAAGATAAACACATGTATTCCTATGGAAAAAACTGAATCGTTCTACGACCAAATCAGGTCATGAACAAAATTAGGAAAGTATTACCGAGGATTCACTGTATTTGGGTGGGGATGGTTTTAGATGCCATCCTGTAAAATGTTATGCACCTCCTATCATACAGTAGTTCTTCAGGCACTTTCTCTATCAGATCTAATCCCTTAAATCTATTCACCACCTCCACTGTATATTCATAAGGATTTGATTGAGGTCATACCTGAATGGCCTAGTGGTTTTCACTACTTTCTTGAATTTAAACCTGAATTTTGCGATAAGAAGCTCATGATCAGAGTCACAGTCCGCTCCAGGTCTTGTTTTTACAGACGGTATAGAGTTTGCTATGACTGGTAAGTTCTTTTGACAAAACTCTTTTAGCTTTTGCCCTGCTTTATTTTGTACTCCAAAGCAGAACTTGACTGTTACTCAGGTATTTTCTTGACTTTCTACTTTAGCATTCCAATTCCCTATGAAGAAAATAACATATTTTTTTGTGTTAGTTCTAGAAGGTTGTACGCCTTCATAGAACTGTTCAACTTGAGTTCCTTCAGCATCAGTGGTTGTGAGGCATAGATTCAGATTAATGTAATGTTAAAAGGTTTGCCTGGTTGAATGGATTCCTATGAAGATCATTTTGTCATTTCGAGATCGCTGCTTATCCCACTCTTTTGTTAACCATAAGGGCTACTCTATTTATTTTCACCAGCAAGGCTTTTTCAGTAACACAGTAGATGTAGTGGTCATCTGAATTGAATTCACCCATTCCCATCCATTTTAGTTTGTCTCCCAAAATGTCAATGTGCCATCTTGCCATTTCATGCTTGAACATCTAGCTTACCTTACAGCATCAGACTTTCCTTTTACCCCAGACACATTCACAGCTGAGTGTCCTGTCAGCTTTGGGCCAGCCGCTTCGCACTTTCTGGAGCTACCTGTAATTGTCCTCTGCTCTTCCCCAGTAGAAGATTGGACGCTATTCGACCTGAGGGGCTCATCTTCTGGTGTCATATCTACAGTATTGGCCTTTTGATACTATCCATGGAGTTTTCTCAGCAGGGATACTGGAGTGGGTTGCCATTTCTTTCTCCAGTGGTTGATGTTTTGTCAAAACTCTCCGCTTTGACCTGTCCATCTTGTGTTGCCCCGCTCGGCATAGCTCACAGCACCATTGAATTATGCAAGCCCCTTCACTATGACAAGGCAGTGATCCATGAAGGAGACACTGCAATTAATAACCGCTATTAATAAAAAATAATTTACATAAATGTGATTGCACTGCAATGCACTGAACAAGCCATTGCCATGGTCATTCCTTCTGTTAAGTTTTGATATTGTATTTCTATGAATTTTTAATTATGGACATTGTCACAAAGCATGCTTTACAGAAATCATAAAGAAGCATAAATATTGGAATTTGGAGCAATAGAAATTTACTCAAGAAGACTTTATGGAGGAGTTTAACTCACACATCATCAAAAATCTAATCTCAGCAAAATATTAATGCAACTATGGATATTAATAATCTTTACAACATTGTGTAAATATTACCATGCAAATGCATGTCATAATTAAAGCCGAGGTGATCCAATGAAATACAATTTCAATTTATTCCCCCGGGCAGTGTAAAGTGTTAAGGGGGGGGGGGGATCTAAGTTAGGTTGAAAAAAGATCATTATTGGGGCAGACTGATCAATGCTTCTACATTTGCGTACACACACACACAGAATTAGGTTCTTATGCATAATGTGATATGCATGGCAAAACAGAAAAGCAGATTAGACTGGTGAAAATAACAGTCCATTAGGAACTACAGAATGGGATTTACTAAAGTTCCAGTGTATCAGTTGCTCACTACAAAGACGAATGATGTAAGTGTTCAGTGGTTCAAAAAACATAGGCGCTGTGGTGGTGGACAAAAGTGATATCATCAGATGAAACATCCCTCAATGCTTTGTCTAGAGGTGGGGGAGTATATGCAGAGCTATAGACCTAAATGATTGACCAGTACATTGAGTAGGTCCATTGGCTGAGAAATGCTTTTTTGCTGGTCCGATTTGAATCCACTTGTCTCCTTGAATGGAATAATGCAGTAATGACCAAAAGTACTGAGACAAAAATGAAATTCAATGTTGTAATGACATTTTCAAATTTTTATGTTTTTACTTGGGGTGCTGTCTGAAAAGAGCTGTGGCGTGGCTTGGTTGTGGCTGTGGATGAGAGACATAGAGCACTGAACGCACAGGTTGAGCAAGCACGGCAAAGGAGTGAGCGTGGCTGTGTGGAGAGGTGAGGGCTGTGGTGCACATGTAAAATCCGATATGCAGTTTGAGGGTCAAAAACAGAAGTAAAGGTTCAAAGCCGGGTTATCAATCAACGTAGTGAACGGTTCTAACTCGTGAAGCTAAGGATGTAACCAGAAGAGAAAAAAGGGTCAATAACATGAAAGGCAAAAAGGTATTATTTTCACAAAACACTAGACACAAAAAACACTAGGCTTGTGGCACGCAATAATTGTGGCTGGTTTAAATAGGGAGAAAGTGACGAATGAAATGCAGAGCAGGTGCTCATGCCGGTGAATGAGGCGGCAAAACAGAAGCCGTGGGATGGAATGTGGAGAGGAGTTGCAGGTGATCATGGCTTGGTTTGAGCGGAGGGCGTGACATGGCGTACTGTTACACAGATGTACAATAGTGTAAAAAAAATTTCAATGTTTAAAATTCACAAGTATATTATGGGCTGTGAATGTGCAAACCATTTCTCCTTTACGAATCGCCCTGGATTTGTGTGTGTGTATTTTTGAGACTTTGCTGGCAGCAACGTGGGTCACTCGAACTCTTTAGTCAATCAAATACGACCTCACCATTTAACCAATCAGGAGGAGCGTAGCACTCTAGTAGCTTAGGAAGCAAATGAACCTTTGTTTCTTGAAGTTGCTGTGTTGAAAGCAAGAAAAATGGGCAAATGTTTCGTAATTAATAACTTTGACAAGGGCCAAATTGTACGACAACTGGGTCAGAGCAACTAAAAAACTGCAGATCTTATGGGATGCTCTCCAGAATATAAATAAATAAATAAATAAATAAAATCAGTGAAAAAACAACAGGGTCACGTGCGGCCAAGTCTCATTGATGGACATGGAGAAATAGGCTGGTAGTTGTAGTCCAATTATGTGGAAGAGCTGCTATAGTTCAAATTGTTGAAAAGGCTAATGCTAGTTGTGATAGAAAGGTGTTAAAACACACCGCCCATCAAGGTTTTGGTGACAAAAACAGGGACCTACTCAATATTAGGCAGGTGCATATACGTAATGTTATGGCTGATCTGTGTATTTCGTTAAGTAATCACAGACAACACAGACACTAACTGGTATGACTTTTTAACAATTAAATTAGATGATTTTGTATGTTTTGTTTGTGGCACAACGTCGTGTGTGTGTGTGTGTGTGTGTGTGTGTGTGTGTGTGTGTGTAAAAATGTAATGTTGCTTAGAATTGTCTAACATATTTTTTTGATACAGGTGAACACAAGATTTCTTTTTACAAGGTTATTTATACCTTAACTTTGTCTTTCTCTTTAGTTCGGTCTAAATGGGGAATGTCCTTTTTTGCCCCAAAATTAAGGCCCCACAAATTGAAAAATTGAAGGAGAAAAGAAATAAGGTCAAGACTCCACTTTAAACGTTTTGCTCCGCTGTTGCAGCTACTGTGCACTGGTGTTCTCGCTCAGTGCATCAGCTAAATTAAAAATTGCTTCAGCCACCTCTGATGACTTCTCATCTTCTGCTACATAAAGCAAGCTGCAAACTTTGATTGCAAAATGTGTCTTTTTACACTTAAAGTTCTCAAATGTTCCACTACATAATTTGGATTATTAACAGTCCACTTTATCTTGCTTAATTTCCCCAGAGTACAATAGTGCCAGAGCAAGCAAGAACCCCACATCCACAAAAAAGCATATCACAACAAAATTATGCTCTGTGACATAATACAGGTCAGTTAAAATAATGCTAAACATCAGTACTTAAGTAATTTCATCCTTGTGACGAATTAAGCATTTATGTCATTAGCAATAAAAATGAAATGTTTGAGGTTTCAAGGTCAACATCAAACTCCTGCTGCCTTTCCAAAGAAAGTGACTGTAACCAAATACAAATGTACAATATATAGATGTACTAGTGCCATAAAAACATATTGTACGCACTAGTATGCAAGTGCTCACAACTTACTTTTATTTGTGCATTTGTAGTAATACAATAAAAGGTCATGCACAATTTTGTAGTTGTAGCGCATAGTGAAATTATTATACAAATTTGTTATGGCACATACTGCAGCTATTATTATTCTTTTAATATACCGTAATAGCTCATTCCTGTTTATTATAGATAATTAATGATTCTACATAATATATTTATATTAATAGCCTGTGACCTGTGGTATTACTATTAGGCACTGTTGTAGACTACTGTATATATGCACTGTTGAGTACTTTTCGTACTCTTCATGCGACTACTTTGGGGAAAAAACATTTTGAAGTCTAGAACTGCAAGTAGCTTTTAAGCAGAACTTCCCACCTGATAAAAGAATATTAAAGAGGTGATGGATGGGAGTGTGTGGAAAATATTAATAAATTTGAATGCTCTGTTTGAACAACATGCTTGATCATGTGGATGATTTAATTGTCTGGTGATTCAGTACCAATAGAGTCCTGTGAAATACTGATTATTTTGCTGTGCTTTTGCTTTCAGTGGAGCAAAAGTAGACAAACATTGACCTGCTATCTTAAGTAATATAGTAGTTGCTGATCTAGATTGAAGATGAACAATGAACAAACATGTGATGTTGACCTCAAGAAACTTAAAAGAGCATCTCAGCAGGCAATCTGTTATTGAGGAAGACCAAAAAAAGGGGAGTGAAAATGTACCTCTGGCTGACTGGTCAGTGTTATATGTTTGGACATATTTGTTTGAACATCACCAGCATGATGACTGTCCTTGATAAAAGGGGAGTGCAAGATCGGGTCCAGTGATCCATAAAAATGGTTTTGAGTGGGGGCCGTCATTCTCCCGACCTTTCTCCCCATTTTGTTTTGCAGACGAGATACATTAGACAGAGTGCTGAGGAAATTGTGTCCAAGGCCGTATACTGTATCAGCCAGAAGTCAGTTAAAAAGGGAAACCAAGTACAGCATCATGGAGAAGTGATTTCTGGCGATCAAGGGGACAATCCACAGCCTCCAATGTTACTTACTGGGATGGTATTTTACCCTCTGTTTGGTGTACACGACACCGCAATGGCTCCACTGCATGAAAGATGCCATCTTGCAGATCACTCACTGGTTTCTGCCACTTCAGCTATTCAAATTTAAGCTGGTCCAGATGTTGGACGAGGGATTACTTTTCCCTCCTGGAGGAGTCAGCTGCAGTCCAGACTCCATCTCAGCCAGCACAGAGCCAAAAAGGTCAGATGCGATTAATTTAAAATAGTTGTGGCAAAAAAATGTTAACTTACATTTGGTATCCTAATATGAGCCCAAGCCAATAAATAATACATTTAGCAACTGATGATTGATTTGAGCCGCAGGCATACACCAAAAATATCCCTTTCACTATGGCACAAGTTCTGCCCTTTATGTGGCCTATATTTAAAAAATCTCTTCTTTCTCCACAACCACACCTGGATTTAAAGAAAAATGTGTGTGTATGTGTGTATACATTAGAACCTCGACATGCAAATGCTGTTCCTTTACAAAAATTTACATGAGCATATGAAGCATTTTCAGCATACGAATAAATGAACCGAACTAAACCAAGTGCCAGCTTCGTTGCGAGTATGTCCAGGAGCCATTCAAAAACTTTTTTCAGTTTTATCAGTGGAGAGCGAAGCAGAATTTTTTTCAGTCAGAGAAAATTATTTTGAAAGAGTCAACCCACAATATCAACTTTGCCTTTGGCGTGTGTTCAGAATCAGATTTTTCATGTTTCCGTAGGGTTTTTTTTTTTGTAATATTGTTAATATTTCTTGGTAATATTGATGATTAATTACGTGGATTTACATTATTTTTTATGGTGAAATTTGTATTGCAATACGAATTTTCACCTTAAGAACTCGAATAAAATTTTATTTTTATATATTTTTTTAATCAAAATTTCATTATGTAATTTCTATCCACATACAGTACGTGCCCATTATTTTGTTGAATACTTGAGATTTGAGGATCCTATTAGATTATTAATTAATTCTGAATTCAGGGCGCTTATGGTATCGTCAGGGTGCATGCATTTCTTTTAGGTTTTTATTGTTGCTTATTGTTGGTCTTTGCCACTGAAGAGCTGCTCTGATCCTCTTCAAGGTGCTAAACCCTTGAGGCACAAAAAGAGCAATTAGAGTGCATTGGGGAACTACTAGGGAGCTAACTCTTGTTGTTAATAACCCTTTTCCTCAACTCTGTTCTTTGTGGTCTTGTCTATAGTTTTCTCAGACTAACACTCTGAAAAAGCACATTATCTGTGCCTCTCATGTGGCCATGACCTCTTCCTTGCCACTGAGACATTATGGCAGAAAGACAGCACTTTTAGATGATGGGGAAAAATGCTTTCAGTCAAGTGGAAAATGAGTCAAGCGTCAGACAAAAGCTTGGACACACATGCCACAAGAACACAAAGAAGAATGACATGTCTTCTCCTTCCCACTGCGTCAATAGAGCAAAAACTTTCACAAGTCTTTATGGGTATCTCTGCTTGAGGAAATGCAAGAATGTATAATAATCACCACATTTCCTTGGATGGAAGCAAGAAAACACTTTAAGTAGGGGAAGTCTTATTTTATATTAAACAAATAAATGTACTTTTCTGGATTTAGATTATTTTACTTAGTTGTCAGGCTATAGTTTTAAATGATGTTATACTGTATCAATTTAGTAAATAAGAAATGGGCAGTGTGGGCCCATGGTATAATAGTGTATAATACATTACAAACCATAACACAGCACTAATGTAAGAGCAGATGCAAACCTACATAAGTATTGTTGACATATATTAGCTGTAGGCTATTAAAAGCTAACCAAAAGAAGGTATGACTAAGCCATTCATGCCAATTTAACTAATAATTACCTGTACTGTAAATATGATGGAACTTAGCAGTTTGTTTTTATTTAGATGGCTGTTTATTGGGACATAAGTTTCAGAATAGACTACAGGGTAGAAAATTGAGAATTAACATTGATACTGAAGCTTAGTCAAGTCTAGGCATTAAATGAACTCAAAGCTTTTGTTATGAATTATGTAAATTTTTTAAATATATGTAAAAACAAAAATGAAACAATGTTCAAGAATTACTTTGGCAAAATAAATTTAAGAATTTAAAACAACAGTATCTATTTTCACATAGTACCGATGTAGTCAGCATTTACTTTAGGAAAATCTCAGATGCTGTGTTTGTCATTCCCCAGCTACTTCCTCAGTTTGGGAGTTACAGAGCAGAGCCAGAGCCACAGACTGGAACCGGTTTCTGTCATTTGTTACAGAATATAAACATACAGCTCCAGCTGCCAGCTGGCTGGAACATCCTCAGGAAATCAGTGTGGCAGAGCTCCAGGAACAATAATGTAAAGCATGTGATGGAGAGTCTGAGTAGGCCATGTTCTTTTTAGGCTTTTGTAGCCACACTGAATTTCTCTGTCCAAAACATTTGTAGCATTGACAGGCCATGATGGAGTTTGAGATGGTGCCAGTGACACAAAGCCAAAGTCAAGGCACTTAGCTGGTGGGTGGACAGCCGACAACAAGGAACGTCTTACACATAGATGCCAAGCCAAAAGCAAAAAAAAAAGAAGAGTTTTGGAAAGATGTTGCCCAAGTCATCGTTTGTGATCAGAGAGTTTCAGGTTCAGTGAAACAGGGAGCGCAGGTCACCCTGCAATCCAGATTTCTTAGACAAAAAAATAAAAGTCAAAACAGACAAAGATGAGGTTATCTTAAAACCAGCAACGGAGTACAGTTAGTCAGTTGTTACATCCAAAGCATCTATCATATCATTGGGTTATTAAAAGTTTGGTTTTGTTATGATCTATTTTGACCTCATCTTTAATGACTGTGTGAACAAATGGGCAACATGTGTGGTTTTGATGATTGTGATGATCGTGAACATTTGCATATATTCTTTAATTCAAACATTTTCAGTAATTGCTTTTCTCCTAATAAGGGCAGTGGTAGGTCCAGAGTCTAAGAACACTGGTCATGATGCAGGAATAAACCTTGAATGGAATGCCAGTCTCAGAATGCTTTTCACACACAGTTGAAAATTACAGTAGCCAGTCCACCTACTGATACATTGTAGGCGATAGAGGGTAACCAGAGGACCCAGCAAAAACATACATGATCTCTGTTGTGATTATGTTGCTTTGGACATTTAGGTTAAAATTTGCATAGAAAGTTTAAGAAGAAGAAGAGCCAAGAAGAGACACAAGTGAGCAAGGGCTCTTGGGTAATAAGGATGGAAAGGGTATGACATTGACTGCTTTCACCAAATGATAGGATACTCACTCAAAGACTTTGTCAACTTGCAATCTGATGGTGCCTTCACTGCTGTAAAGAACTGTTTCAGAGGTTTTTGCTAAGCCTTTTGTTTGCTGAGGATGCTAAACAGCTGCTGGGGAATGATAACTAGACAGCGTTCAAAGACATACAGAAGTCAGCTGAATCAACAGAAACAACTGTTGTCATATGCTGTATGGGTTTGATTGAGTTAGGAGAAACAAAGTGGAACAAATTTCTTCCTCTTTGGAGTTTAGTTCAAGCATAGCTTTTAAGCTAAAGCTGTGACAATAGTGAAAGCAAAGACTTTCTGAGGATTATTTGCAGGTTGTGAATTTTTCAGTGAGCACTTGTCATGAATGTCAAAATGTAAACGAATGTCTTTACAGTTACACACAATCTGCAGTACCTGCTGTGAAAGAGGATTACACATAGATCTGATGAGGCAAAATAGAATTGTGACCTTGAATGGTAACTAAAGCGTTTCGCTAAAATTGTGTAGTTAAAATCACTTTGTTAAAAGCATTTAATCAAATCCAGAAATAAAAGCAATGAAACATTGTAGTAGTTATGGTGTAGTAGTAATTTTTGTATGATCATACTTTGTACAATTTTTTTTGTGTATTTCTGTATGATCATGCTTTTTTTAAATATATATTATATACAATATATAAAAAAAATATAAAATATAATATATATTATGAAATGCTTACAACATATATTGTGAATAACTGTTCACTACTAAACAACACTACAGTGGAACCTCGGATTGTGAGTAACGTGGTTTACGAGTGTTCCGCAAACCGAGCAAAGATTTGTAATAAATTTTTTATCAGAAACCGAGCAAGTATTACTTTTCGAGCGCCGAGTATCATGCATCACGCATGCGACTCTTATTTTGACACAGAGCGTCACTCTCTCACCTTTTTATGAATTTGACAAAAGACAAATCTGTAGGACAAACTTTAAAGTTTAAAGTGTAGAGACTGGCACAACAACACAGATCTTATACTTCACAACAGGTGTATATGTGTGTATGCACATGCAGAGAGTCCTTATACACTTATGCACTGGTAGAAGGCTTAGTTTGATGAAGGATATACTGTACTGTATGTATTTCAAATGTTACAAGCCCTAATGCATGCTGATTTGTAAATAAGCAACTAATCTCAAACACACAAATCTGTGGTCTTTTATTTTATTGTTACAAATGAGGTCCACTAGAAGTAATTTTCATTCACTTTTTTTTCTTTTTTTGATATTGGTTATATTTAAGGATCAGAACACTTTTATGTGTTATTACAACACGACTGCTGCTTTGTCCTTCTTTGAATGAAGCTGGGGCCCTTAAATATTCAATTCATTATAATCCCTACTGTATATGATTTCCTTTAAAAAAATAAAATAAAAAAAAAAACAACAATGGCAAATGTTAATTTAAGAATGATAGAAAGCATGCACATTGAAATTATAGGTTAACATATTTCTTACTAAATTGCATTTTTGAAATTTAACGAGATACAGTACATTCTGTGGTTTGTGTGGAGCAGCAGCTTTATGTGATAAATAAGTGCACACTATTTGGGAATTTGTTTCCCATACAAGGGCTAAGGGTAAAAAAAAAAGAGGGGAAAAAGTGTTTCTCTTGTCTAATGCCTGAATGTTTTGGGCTAGGTTCAACTATTTTTGTGCAATTTTAAGGGTGTAGTTGGGGTAGGAATTTTGCTGAATTTTGACAACCCTGCACACGTGTCATTCTTAGTCACTTTGAAGCTCTTCATACCCGTAAAACTCACACAACTATATTTGTTCCATGGATCACAATTCTTATGTTTTGAACATAACTAGTCTCAATGTGAAGCTTTCTTCTATGCATTCTGAAAAAGAAAGCAAAAATTCTGGACATTTTTATTTTTTCTGTATAATAATATATTTTTACATTACACAATGTTACTGCCACGTAAAGTTTATAGCCTTTAAATTATGTCATATTTTTCCTTTTTAACTACCCATAGCAAAAGTTTGTTGCTCAGAATGAGCTTTTTCTTGTCTCATGAGACTGAATTGAGCGATCTCATTACAAGCTCGACTTTGTCTTTTCTATTTCTTCTAAACCCCTTAGGAGAAGATACAACCCAAGACATACTTGAGAAACATTTGTAGGGATGAGCAGGCCCCCAAAGAGAGCAAACAATTGGTCACATTCCAGAACCCTCTCCCAGCCTCCATGGTGCTATCTCTGCCCTTTTAGACAAGGCAGCATCTCTAACATGAAGAAGTGGGAAACTTAACCAAGCTTGGGAAAGGAAGTCTGTGTGTCTGGAGCCATAAAAGTCCAGGCGACCTCAAACTCCAACGGTGAAAATTGGCAATCTGATAAACAAAGGAGGCAGTTTTACACCTCTGAGTGGGGAAAAAAACCCTCCCTAACTCCGACCACTGACCATCTCATTGACCCCAGGACACAGGATGTCTTGTGTTTCTCCACATGCCTTTCAAGGAACAAAGAGGCATACGCCATAGACACTATTTAAACAATCTGTAAAGTGTGCCAGTATTTGTGTGTTATGTTTGATTATTCTGCATAACTTTAAAGGTAAAATCAGCATTTACAAACCCTTTTTATTAAATGAAGGCATAAATGAGTGTGTAAGATACAGGATGTATGATATCAATCAAGAGCTTATTTCATTCAAAGAACGTTTATGTACACGGAAAATTGGTAGCATGAATAAGATCTCAGGAAAATTTATTTTATAAAAAGGTTTTAAAACTCTAATCGGATGGGCCCCACGTGACAGCTGCGTGGCTAAGCCCTGCAAACACACTAGATTGGACCAATCATCCGTTGGACGGACTGACACAAAACTGGTCAAAAATCAGTGTCCAAGCACGTACAAACACGTCGTCTACGTCATGACCATCTAAAGGAAGCATCGCTCGTGCTTCAGCACGTGTGGGCGCACACCTTCGTCATCAGAAGAATAACCTCTTCTCTTCCTCTTAACAGCCCGGGCTATGCCGCCTTTGCTGATGTCATCCGCTCTTTGAGAACTCTTAACGAGACTTCAAAGTCCTGAAACAAAGAAACCCACAAAAGAAGTTCCAGAGTGCCGCCATCATTAACCAGGCAACCAAGCCTCACCGAGGAGCTTTCCCGAAAGACGTCATTTCAACTACAGTGCACCAACCAATCAGCAACGCCGTGATTCCCTTCACTGGAGGTGAACCACAAGATGAGAATAAAAAGTAATGCAAGTATACAAACAAAGCTGCATACCTTGCTGAAAGTTGGTGCTTGTTTCATAACATAACCGTAAGATTAAACTCAAAACTCTGCTCTTGTGACTTTCTTTGGTCTAGTAAACAGTACTAGATGAACTTCATTAACTTTCACCCTCCAAACTATTGGTATGTTGTGTGTGTGTGTGTGTGTGTGTGTGTGTGTGTTCAAGTAGCGTAGTTTCATGTATCAAAGATTAGTCAAATAAATTCTTGTTTCTTCATAAAGAACTGTTGTCTTGGTCATGTATTTTAAAGTTTACACATTTTGCCCAGATATTACGTTACCTTGCTCATAATTAGGTAAATACCAGATTTCGTATTATCATCGTCGGCCGTGGGATATACAGAATTGGTAAAATACACTAAGTCATACTATATACTGGCTGGTAGTTGATAAAGTGTACACTATACATTTTATTTCAGTTTAACAAAATTAACCCGAATCGTTAACAATTCGATATACCTCTGACCCAGAGCTAAACACTACATAATGGAGGTAAAGAATGCAGCAGTCATTCTTGGTCTACTTTATTATAAACCCTACATATTAATGGTGGAAAATGTATCAGTCCACATTAAATGTCCTAAGATAATGTACTAAAACCCTTACACATTTGAGAAATCTGAGATGTACATGAGAAACAGAACTGCATTTGAAGGAGAAGCAAATGAGCCATATATAAGACCATCATGAGATTAAGGCCAGATATAAATAAAACACAAATTAAAAATATTATAGTTTTATCGAACATATCAAAAATCCTCAATTAACAGCATACAGTGTAATGAATTTACAATTCACACAATATAACGGGTACCAGCAAAATCTGGCAAACCAAGACACTAAATGATACAAAAAAACCTGACAAAGATATTATGTGTCACACTGCTCAACTCAAAGTATGATTTATACAGGAGTTACACAAAGGCCACAGCATTGTGAGAATCCTTCAGTGAAAGAATCAGTCAAAAAAGAGATGGAAATTTTTAAAGGAAAATTGGTTGCTTGCTGTATGTAAGGGCTACAAGAGCGGGACAATGCCAGGAAAAGTTCTTTCTCACCAGCTACATCAGTCTTCTCTTGTGGCGGATGTCCAACAAGTTTGTCCAAAGTCTGCAACTTCTGGAGTTGCTTAGTATCTAATGGAACAAAAACATTTAAAACATTTGAGATTTTAGCTACTCCATTCCCAACATTCTGAAGGTTGAGAGGTGGGCTTAAGCTTGCCCATGGGCTGGTGCTTACCTGACTGATCATGTGGTGCTGATGAAGACTCTGGAACATTCTCTTGCATTTTCTTTGTTGAGTCTCCCGAGGTGGCATGCTTCTGAAAAGAACCCAGTTAAAGTAAAATGTATTTAATTTCCAAGATAACATTTCCACAAACAAACATATTGGTCTTTATTTACAGTATAGAATATAATTAACTCATGTCTCTAAAGTTACATGTTCTGGTAACTACTGTTAAACACTGAACACTCTATAATAAAACTACTGGTTTTCAAAAACTGATCATGCAGTTACATTAACTTACTTTTTTTTTTTTTAACTTAATATGTCAAACCACACTGGTTAACTTAAGGCATGCCTAATAATAATACTGTAACAATCTGACTGATTTTTACCATTAAAAAAAAAAACTTTCAACCTCACAAGTATTACTGTATTTACCTAGATATGCTAATCCACATGCTAAACCACCCACAGGTAATATTTGAATTTTTGCAATTTAAGAACAAAAGTAAGCTGTGTAATTTTCAGCTAGGTATACCACAGGTTTTTTGTTTTTACCACAGACTTGTTTTAACTTACATTCTGACTCCTTGTCAATAATAATTCATTTTAAATACGGCGCGAAAAATAAAACCCACCTTCACCGTTCGCCTTGAATTCTTGATCTTCTTCTTCATTTTTATCTGGGCCAGGCAAAGGTCTGGATGAATAATGGATAAAGTGTTTTTTGCTGACTTGACACCAAGGCCTGGCGATGTCCGGCACATTTCTATAAAACACCCGGCACTTAAACATTTGCAGGCTTAGAGCATGTGTGGGAGTAATTGTGGAAAATTATGTCTTTATTAGAATCTATATGTACTGTAGACTTAATTGGGTTGGCCATGAAAAAATGTTGAACATTTAGTCATAAATGTGTAATCAAAAATTGTTTTTGCCTTAAATTATAAGCATTGTTGTGGGACGTTACTTTTTAAAATAACTAATTACAATCAGTTACATTACAGCCTTACCTTCTGATAAAGGTAACTAGTTACAGTACTTTTCCATTGCAGAAAACGAAAACTCCTTTGTGACTCCTCATGCATGTTGCTTAAGTGAAGACCTTTATAATTATTCTACCATCATCACTCAGCAAAGTTTGGACCATAATCTGTTAACTACGAATATCTATCTCACCTATGCGGTTTCGCACGGTGGCCGTAAATACGGTTCATCACGATTCACTGCAAGTTTGGCGCTGGGATTGCGTTTCCATCTCACGGTGACTAACACCGCTTCTCACCGCATAGGTGAGATAGGTGTATAACAGCAGGAATAACTGAGGCAGGGCTGGTTATCGGGGGCGGGGCTTGTAGGATGACTTTCAGACACACACCCTAACGGAATGACTGCTGTCTAGCTCACGGATTACATAAATTGTCTGAATAACGGATTACATTTTTGAAAATATAATTAAATAACTGAGTACTTAAATGGCGGACCTATCTCATTGCTTCACTTCTCGATAAATAAAATATTGTATTTTAGTCTGTAATGACATTTGTACAGAAAGTATGTTTGCCATGTGCCAGTTTAATTTCAATAAATTCATTAAGGTGTACACATTTGTAAAAGGTTAGCCATGTTGATCAACTATGACACCTGGGTGTAATATGTAATAAAATAACTGGTGGTTGGATTTTTTTTTAAATAAAGAAGCCAGATTTCTAAATAAAACATTTATCTATTACAAAACCCTCCCGTCCATCTACCCGTATGTGAAGAGTAAGATGAAGTGTATAAAAAAGACCCAAACGCTCTTTAGTGTAGATGGCACTGTTTGTCAGAGAACCCTAGCCCTTAAACCCCGAAGCATAATTAGACATTCTTTACATTTCTTTGCTATGGGTATTTAAACAGTAAATTGTGTATATGTAAAACCTACATTTTTTACAGACCGAGAAAAAAAATTATGTCATACTGTACATTGTATAGTTAGGTGTGAGCTCAATACAATTTGAATTGGAATATTTGGTGGTATTGCTATTATCCATGCATGCATATAAACACAGACCCCTTGTATGCACTGATCCACAGTTTGCTTCCAGCTCCAATTCTAATTCTTTCTGAACTCCATCAAGATATTAAATCATACACACTGGACCTAAATCAATCTTGATCTTAGGCTAAATGCACCATCATGAGATCTACAATTACTCCAATTTATTGTGAAATGAATTCACACGTGTGTGGAATTGAGATAAGATAAAAGTTCCCTTATCCTGTATTTGGATTTGTAGTGCTCTTCCTGACCTGACTTTTAATTATTTATTTTAGACAGCTATGTGAGAGGGAGTTAATAATAATCTCTGAGCCCACATTGATTTTCATGTTGTTATTTTCATTTAATTTCTTCCAATAATCTCTCCTTGAAAGTTCTCTCTGAGTAAGTTTGAAGTTTGCAGTGCCTTAGTCATGATTAAAATGTGTGATAAATGGTAAGTAAATACACACGTGGACAAAATTGTTGGTACCCTTCGGTATGGTGTTGAGTTTCTTCTCATCACTGTAAGTTTTGCTTTGTGTCTAGATTTCTAGTGTGGTATTATGGTATTGTGTTATTTGACCTTTTCCATGTGATGTCACAACATCTATCCGTGATAGGATGCCACTTCTGAATGGCAAAAGAGAAATTACTTTTGAACATCAGAGCAAAAAACACCATGCAAGACCAGTCATGGTTACACTTTCAGCAAAAAAAAAACATCTGACAACATTGTCATCTTCAACAACACTTTGTCTCCTCAGTAATTGCTTCTGTCATTCTGAATTCTGTGTTATGTTTGACCGCTAACAAGCTTCTAACATAAGGCTAATTCCCAAATACCTCTATAACCCCTGATCAAAGGCACTACCTGGTGTGTGGAAGAAGGGATTGTGCATGGTTTGTAGCACACCAGCTTTCCATTTTATGCTATTTGAGAATGAAGCCCAAGCTGTAACACTGTAACAAGGACAGTTCAGAGGCAATTCAGAATGACGGAAAGAATTCCAGAGGAGACAAAGTATTGTTGAAGACAGTTAGTTCGTTAGTTAGTTAGTTAGTTAGTTAGTTAGCAAGCTTGAAATGTTTACATTTTATGAAGTGTAAAGCACAGCATATTCCATAACGTCTCATTTGCAACAAACGCACTACATGAGCAAGCATGACCCATCTGAGGTAATCGTTCTTCAGACATTTTTTTACATTCTTGTCTCTCTTTTGAATAACTTACCACAAAAGTCCAACATAGTGTACTGCATATGAAAATAATCAGCTGAAAAGAAACTACCAGTTGGTAGGTTAGTCTTTTATCAGTGTGACAAAGCATCCGGTAATCCGGTAAAGTAATCAGATAATCATCAGGTAATATTTCTGAAATCTTGAACTTAATTATCAAAGAAAATGCATAGTTGCATTAATGGCAGTTAATGGTACTTATGCCATCTGCATAAGTATAATGTGACTAATATCAAGGTAGTCTACAAGAGATCAATATTGTCCTGAGTTTAGGGCTGACGCTTATCGTCTCTTCTCTTTTGTATTCTATTCTATTTCATTCTATTCTATTCTATTCTATTCTATTCTATTCTATTGTCCTCTCATGCATTTCTTCCACTTTTTGCCTCCTTCATTTTCTTCTCCCTCCTATTGGTGACCAAATCCGGATTAAATGCAAGTTTTGTAGTGCATCTCTGTCTTCTCATGCTTTGAACATTTTTTTTCTAATTTGTTTTTGAAATAGGTCAGTGCTTAAGAGCAACTCTCCTTTTCTCTCCTCCTTCCAATTTTTTAAAACATTTTTTTCTTGCATTCCTTCTACTCCATCTACTCCTTTCATCTGCTCTGTTCACCTTCCTTTTGGTTCATTTAACATCTTATCTGCAGAGAGAGCTGGACTGTAGCATGTCTCCTTCTTTTCACTCTTTCACATCACCATGTTTATTTCTAATGCATGCCATTGTCCAGCTGACTAGTATATTATGCAAATCGACAGCAGCAAGATTAAATTGTGACCAGTACCTGGATAAAACACACGCACCCCATCACAATTGCATGTAAGTAATGCTTAGTATTACATTTACACCTGGCTGCAAGACAGTGATTAAGAACGTATGTGTAATGAAAAAGATGTATGGTGAACTCTAGTAAAAGGCTAAGTCTATAAAAAAACACAGAAAACAAGATACAGGAACATTTTCAATTAAAAGTTTATATAATAAACTTGAAGCCCAAAATAGTGTAGATTAATTCAAATGTAATGTATATTACATTACAAAAACATTCTGTAATTATTTGATATACAACCAAAAGGTCAGGGATCACTCAATGGTTAACTCATTGGACTATAGTTTCGAAGGTCCCAGGTTCAAATTCCACAACCACCAAGATGTCCCTGTTGAGCCCTTGAGCAAGGCCCTTAACCCTCAACTGCTCAGATTTGTTCATTTTCAACAAATCTCAACATGCACAAGGGCCAATTTGCAACAGAGCTGAGTTACAAACAGTTTGAAGCTTTGAAGTTGCTTTTATTATGGCAACAGAAGAGAAAAGCATATTTTGTAGCAAATTTATAAAAGTTTAAATTTAATAGTGTATACAGTAAATGGTGGGCTTTCAACACATAAACTGATGAAATCATATAGTGAATTGATTG
This sequence comes from Clarias magur, assembly GCA_013621035.1. Lineage (NCBI taxonomy): Eukaryota > Metazoa > Chordata > Actinopteri > Siluriformes > Clariidae > Clarias > Clarias magur. The sequence goes on along the minus strand of QNUK01000005.1, from coordinate 4,063,527 downwards.
GGAAACTCTTTTGTCCTCACCCATAGCTTTTTTTCTTTATCATGGATGAGACATGTTATATTACAGCCAACTTGAGAGCATGATACTGTAGCTAATTCATTCATTCATTCATTTAAACATCTATAGTTGATACTGACCAACATCTCACAATGTTTTGATAATATGCAAAAGAAAAAAAAAAAACGAAAAAGAAAAGTTAGTTATGTACAGTACCCTGCCTTTAAAATGACTGGAAATGTGTTTTCAACACATTATTAAAACCTGGAAAATCACAGAAATCACAGGTAAGTTTATTAGTGAAATTATTCATTGGATTTGGACTAAACAGTTGTTTGGTAAACTTGTTAATTAAGCTAATTAGGAACAAAATGCTACAATTTGCATAGAGAGCATAAAGTACAAGTCTCTGAAGACAGTGTTATGATCGACAGTAGAGTTGTTTCTATTGGTGACTACTTGAACATATTGGATGAGCAGGTTCTCCTATCAATGGATCAAATCCCTTTGGATGTCACAAACATTGGTATTCTGGACTTAAAGGGGAAAATGTGTCTATGGGTATCTGTGAACTCTTGCATGGGAAAATTGCATGAAGCACTTTCTTTCATGCATACAGTATTAAGATGGCCTGTAATGCAGCATGAGCAGCAGTTCGAAAAGATGCAGTAAGCTGGCTTCACATTTTTCAGAGGAAGCACAAGTTTGACTTCAACCGTAGCAGCTGATATCTTCCATATAATAAAAAGGAGCTGGGGGGTAGGTGGGAATTGGGTGGTGATCAGAATGAGGGAAAAGAAAAGAAGCAACAGAATGTAGTATGTCCCACCAATCACTACAGACCTGTGAGCTCCTGTTTGTATCCAAGAGCTCAAAGCCATTTGTTAAAAAATGACCATAAACCTCATTTATTTATTTAAGCCACAGTGTTTTTATGTCAGATTTAGGGCCTGCATGGATGAGACTCTCATTAAGGTTACCTCTAAATGTTCCTACTCTGCAAAGTAAAAAAATTGGGTGAAAATTATGGAACAGTGCTTTAAGTTTTTATTACAGTATATATAATATGTGGTTATAATAGCTTTTAAGGGTTTAAATTGTCGGTATTGGTGTTACTCTGGAAGACTCTGTAGCCTCAGTATGCCTTACCCAAGGATTGTCTCTTACTGATATTTATTTTGTTAACGGCTTAAATAACTAAAGCAAAATGTGATTAGGCCAGGATTAGGAAAGTTGAAAAAAAATTTTTTTCACTATATAACAAAATACTATTGACATTACATATTTTTTATTTAATTTTTCATTTTATTTAATTTTAATTTATAAAATTATAACAAAATGTATTGTGACACTAATTTACATTCATACAGGTATAAACTAAAGTTGACCACATTTTGGAGCATCACATGAGGTTAATATTAAAGTATGATACATTTGAGAATTTATGGATTTGCTTGACTTTCTGCTAGATGTTATTCTGTTATTGCATGCAACTCCCAGAGGTTTTTTTTTTTTTTTTTTGCAATGTCAGTTGCGCCACTTCACTGTGTGTATGAGGCAAGTTAAACACATATGCCTGAAAGTAAACTAACTATTGTACTTAAACATATGATGACACCTGATGTTTTGTAGAAATCCAATAGAATTATATCAAACCTGATGATTCAGCTTTGACTTTATCTGTGAAATTCTTAGATGTACTGTACACATTTAAAATATTGTTCCTTTTGACTAATTTAACATGTATAATATGCTACTGGCAAACCAAATAAAATATTGACCCTGGATTTATTAAGATTTCATAAAAACTTTTTTTAACTTAAATGAATGATGAAAGGAAAGAATAAAAGGCAGAAATGGGAGTTATTTTAACTCACTTTTATATTAATAAATACTTATTTATATATAAATAAATAATTTACTTAATATAATATAAAACTATATTAATATAAAAAGAAATCTTAATATTAAATAAAAACTGGACAGTATAATACATAAACTGCAGCAATACAATTTTAAGTATATAATTATAATACAATTATATACAGTATATGAGTGAAGTATAATTGACTATACAATTTACTTCTTATCTGTAAATTTACAGTACAGCACTTAGGAGTTGTTTTCAAAATTCATGTGATTTCCATAAAGTTATTTTTTTATGAACACGTATATGAAAATTTACCAACATCTCATAAACCCTTATTGTCTTCTTTCCTTGGCATATACTCTTTGGTTGCTTTTTTTTTTTTTTTACTTGAATGAATGATGAAAGTATAGGATGAATGGCAGAAATGGGAGTTATTATAACTAATTTCTATACAGAGTCAGCCAAAAAAAAAATTTTTCCCCTTAAAAAAGTAACAAACTGTAGCAAATTATAAAATTTGAAGTTGATTAACACACAATTTACCTGTTATGGGTTAATTTACAGTACATACACATGCATGGACACTGTATATACAAGGTCAATCATTGAGGTTTTGGATTTGTGCATAGAAAATTTATTTTAATTATGTTATGTATGCACATTGGCAGAGGACTTACATTTAAATAGGATTATTGGATAAAAAACTTTAAACGTATTAAATGCTGCCATTTTAACTGTCTTGCGGCTGCCATCAACATGACCAAGATTTAGGTCTAAGTAGATCTTCTATTAAGCTATGACACTTTTTACTTTTACTTAAAGTTAAGTGATTATAAACATGCTTATATATTTATTTATTTGCTTGTTTATGTGTTTCCTGTGTGCTTTTTTATTTTCATGACTGTCTATGATCAACCATGTGAACATAAACTATTTTTATACACATTTTAGTCAGTATATTATATTTATTCTCACTTTTTTTACTCTGTGTAGTATTAATTATACTTACAGTATCATTTACTGTACATTAAATTCTTTAGTCAGCAACATGCACTGTGAATACACAGTTTTACAACATGCAAATATTTTATCTAAATATAACAGCAACTGAATTGTTTTGCTGAATATAATATTATATCCAATTATGTCTTAATGTTTTTATTGTACTACAGTAGAATTGAGCAAAACCAAATTCACTAGCATGTGTAGGAACACCAATCTAATCATTTAACGAGGCACCGGGTACATCCAAGCTGAACATTTTTTTGTTTGTTGGTTTCCATCTGAAAACTTGTCCGTCATGTAAAATGATGCTTTCTTTACAGGTATACAGGTATGCAAATATTATTTATTTATAACTTTTTTTGTTATGTTTGGAAAGAGTGAATGATTTTTTTACACAATAATGCAGATATGACAAACATATATTAAAGATAATATGGTATCTAAAACAGTACTGTATATTATTATTATTATTATTATTATTTAAAAAGGATCCATCTGCGTGCATTAATGTGCTTTCTTTGTATCTTTCTTTCTATCGCTCACTTTGTATCTCTCACTCACTCTTTCTGCCTCTGTTTTTCTTTAAATTAATTTATGTAATATTTATCTTGTTCGTTTTCTTTTATTCTGCTCCAAAGCTCTCATTTATCAGCCTCTGGTGGTGCAGTAAATCCAGTTTCAAAAATGTATGACTACAATTTTCATATCTTCTAGGCAACAAACAATAGATATAAAGATGGAGAGAGAGAGAGAGAGAGAGAGAAAGGCCATTTCCTGAGTAGTGCTACCTGCAAATAATGGTTCAGTTATACAATAGCACAGTAAAGAAGTGATAAACCACTGTATCAGTGTGCTGTTTGTTTAGAAAATGACTCTTTCCCATTTACATTGAGAGACATCATGTAAGAGGTGCATTTGGTTTGAAGTTCAGCATTTTCTAAATGCGTATGAGTAGCACATTTCATCTCCCATGGAGGATTAGAAGCTGAGTGTTTTGCTGCCGCTCTCTTTGCGCACACACCGAGGCCGTCTCATTTTTTGGTCCAGTGCACTCGATTATTCCTCCACTCTGTCTAACCAGGGAGAATATTCATGCTCCTCATGTAATGGCACTCATTTGTGAATGATGGGTTAGTCATGGTTGCTGTGTGGGCTCCCTCGGGCTTCAGGCCTAATGATGCTGAAGCTGCCTGAGCTCTCCTGGGCAATATCAGCTATTACATGTACTTAATAACTCCGTCCTTATGATGTTATTAAAGTTACTGTTTGAATACAGTTACACCCGTGACCATAGTGCAGATCACACTCATGCTTAACATATTCTGAGAGCTGCTACAGCAAGACGCATAATGGAATAAACTTTCTTTTTTTTTTAATAAATGTTAAATAAACATACAAAGGATAAATTTTTATAATAAATGTTTTAAATCTGACTTTAATTCCTAACTATATGCTTATTAATGCTTTGATAAAATTGCTTGTTTTTACTTCATAAACCTGTCTCCAATTTCTAACCACGTACAGTACTGTACACAATGCCACACACCCAGAAACAGAAAAGTTGAGAATGAACATTACCAAATATAACATTCCACCACTCTCAAGCTATAAAATAGTTTGTTGTTGATGTATGTGTTGGAAGTCTGCTTACTGCACTTGAAATTGAATTACATTTAAGCCATGTCCACACGTAGCCAGGTATTTTTTAAATTTGAGATTTGAGATTAACAGGGCGTTTTGCGTTTTCATGTGGACAAAGACATTTTTAAACCCTAGTTCGTGTAGACAGAATTATTTTGAAAAACAAGAAAAAAATCTCCGTTTTTAAAAATACCCGGCTACATGTGGACATGGCCTTACTTTATACTGAGTATAATTATAATTATAATCCTCAGTACAATTGTGCTGTTGTCAAAATGGACACCAGCACAATTGTCTTTTCTTTTGGTATGAGCTGTATGGTTGTCCAGCACGATAACTTCTTTAAATGAACCGATTATGCAAAATGCACTTTTCAGTCAAAGTCAGTCAGACTTTTTAGACATTTAGATAGGGAATTCAACATGCATTCCATTTTGGTTCTTTTTCAATTTTGTATTGGCTGTGGCTAAAACAAGCCAATTCATTTTTTTCCTAATGTGACCACATATAAGAAGATGTCTTGCTGCTCCTCCGCCTACAGTAGCAGTGTCAGCTCTGCTGTTCTTTGGTGGGGAGGGATTCAGCAGTAATTCAGATAGACACTAAGGGGGTTTCACATTAGGGCCCCAAAAGTCTGATTCATTTTGATCACTGAGAAGACAAACATCAGGAACCATGCCTGAGTCTGCTGGAAAAGATGATACGGCATGCTCAGTCATGGATTCCATCAGATATTCAAGCCAATCATACTTGAACATAGAGGTGGATATGACATCATCAATGCCTTCTGTCTCATCCGAAATCTGTGTGTGAGTAGCACAGGTCAGTCTCATCCATATGCCATATTTGATGAAGTAGGAAGGCACACAAGAGCTTTGCTCTTGACATTTTTTCCCAAACTCTCATAATAGTAGGCAATATTGACTTCCTCGTTTTCTTTTTATTCATTTTTTTTATGGTGGCTCGCAAAACAACTAGGTCAATATCGCCACCTGCTGTATCGGAGGGTGAAAATAGAAGACTTTAAGAAGAGTATAAAATACTATAATAATAATAATAATAATAAATATAATAATAATAATAATAATTAAAAAATAATAATAGAATGGATAATCTTTACTGTCCTCTGTGTCTTAGTTATGAGCTCTTATTAGTTTGTTGTTCTTGATGTTGGTGGTTGTGGTGTTTGCTAATTATTGTTCTTACCTAACTCGTGTACAGCTCACTATGCTAATTTAATAACAAAATTGGGAATTTAAAGATAAAAAATTAAAGTTAAATGCCAGAGCTCATATCAATTTGCTGCTGTGAGAATGGGAGTGTTTTTGCTGTTTCCTGTTTTGTAATTAGCATGTGCTTTTTGCTCACTGTCAATATACTGTAGGTGTTAACTAGTCATTTACTAAATCATTACCACAGAGTTGGTAATGCTAGCTAGCTAACCCAAGCAGTAGCTAACCGAGCTAACCCAGACAATAAGACTAATCTGTCTATAGCAACACTTAAGAATCTGCTCCACGGTTTAGATTTTTCATGGATGAGTAAAGTTTTTTCTGTGATAGCTTTACTTACCTTTTGAAAGTTTTGCAAAAAAAAAACTGATGCATATCAATTACTACTGCAACTCTCATTTCTTTTATGGTTTAGTTATTGTGTGTGATAATTGCATCTTGCGAACAGCCTTACATCTCATTTGTAACAAGAAATTGGCATAGTGCTTAGCACTGTGCCCTGAACCCTCTAGTGTCCCGCCTTTGGCTATGTGTCCATGGAGTGTGCATGTTGTGCCCTGCAGTCCATTGGCATCCTGTATTCTGCCTCATGCCCGAATGCCTAGTGGCATTATAAATTTACCTTTCAGCTATGTAAGTTGAAGCAGCAGTAGAAATGACAGATTTTACAGTGTCTGTATAATAAAAGATGGAAATGTGCAATTCACTGAATTTACTTTTTTAATAAATTCATGTAATTGTTTCATTTATTTCTCACAGCTCATAAAATAAACAGTGCTTTACACTGAGTTAATCACAACATGATTAAGAAGTATTGTTTTTTCATATTTATTACTTTAAGGCCCTCTAGAGATTACAATTACACACACAAACATTGGTTGGGAGTCATTATAGCAGTAATCAAGCATCATTATATAGTGCAATTTTTATTGTAAAAATGATATGGCTGAGTTGGGTTTCTCATTATGTTCTCTGCTGTGATTATGTCTTACTGTAAGGTTTTTTTTTCCTTTCACTCACAGAAACACTGCCAATTATCTAATGCCCTCTAAGCTTTACGCAGTGTCCTATGATGAAAGCTAAAACCACTGGGTGTGCAGTTTGGTACTGATCTGTGGCTTGACCCTAATATTCAAGTGTGAACATGCCAATGTTATTAACAAGAACATTACAGGGGAGTTAAATCAATATCCAAAAATGATGAAGATTACTAGGTAAGTTCCTTGGTACATTTTAGTGAAAGAAACAGTTTTTTTTCCCTTGAGAATTCTGAATTCTTCCTTATATGTATGTATATAGTATAGGCAGCATGGTGGCTTAGTGGTTAGCACTGTGGCCTAGCACCTCCAATGTCCAGTTTTGATTTACGGCCCGTTTCGAATCCCGCCTCTGTCTGCATGGAGTTTGTATGTTCTCCCCATACTTGGTGCGTTTCCTCTGGGTACTCCAGTTTTCTCCCACAGTCCAAAGACATGCAGGTTAGCCAAATTGTGTGTGTGTGTGCGCCGAGATGGATTGGCCCCTTGTCTATGGTGTCTAGGGCACCCTTCCTCGTGCCATAAGTCTCCTGGAATAGGCTCTAGGCTCACCATTACCCTGTACACAGGATAAAGCAAGTGCATATATATTCCATGACTTTAAACAAGAAGAGCCAAACTGGTTTGATAAGTTTCCATTTCTTTCACAAAAAACATGAACACCAATCACACCGCAAGCTTTTGTTATAATTTTATGAACATTGAAAAATAAGATTCCAGTGAATAAATTAGGATTAAACAATATTTAGAATCCTTGATCATTCCTTACTAAAACTGTCTGACTAACATTTTCCATATTTAAGGTTAAAACTAATTTTGAATGTAATTAAATTATTAAATTATTCATTTATCTCCAGAACCTCTTCATCCTGGTTATAGCCCATTCTACCCAGCTGAATTTGCTACCAACCTCTCCCAATGTCTGCTGATGTGAAATTGGCTTAGAAGTTGTTGCAGTCAGTACTAATTTTTCAAGCGTAGTGACCCCACATCGAGCTGTTAATGATTTAAATAAATTCGTAAGGAAATGAAAATCACTCTATAGCAAATTTTGACATGAGACAATAGTAAAGTGTTAGTGACATGGTAACCTTTCAATATTGAGCCGTTGAGGAATGTAACTTGGTATAACTGTTATACCGAGTCCTAAAGAATTGATCATTAAACTGTACCATCGCTACCAACATTACAAACTATTAGCAAGGTGATAACAATATGTTAACAATCTCATACCATCCCGTTAACACTGACCTATAGACATTGGAGGAATATGTTAGATGCCCAGCTATTTAATGACAGTGAGCTGAGGGAGTGCATAGAGGAAGGTTCCATTATCTTTTCTCTACCAGAACCCATGACCAATGATGACAAGCCCATGTCTTATTTTATCCTCGGTGATGACACTTTCGCCTTGAGGACTTATTTGATGAAGCACTACAGTAGACGTGGACTTACAGATCCAAAGCATGTGACTATCTACAGGACAGGAGGGAGACGTGTTGTGGAGAATGGCTTTCACACCCTTGCTATCTTCAGTGTGTTATGATGTAACGTGATGTATACTGTGCTTTTACTGAAAATAGAATTTGATGCAGCTTGATGTATACAAATTATAATGATATAAAAATGTATAAAAGAAATTATACTCATGTATTTCAAAGTTTGAATGAAATTAAATGAAATGACCAAACCATATATATTTTAGGAATAAAAATTTGTCGTCAGACTTTATTATAAAAATTAACAGAATTTATCAAAAAATTTATATATTAGATGACACATTTCTATTGTGCATTGCACATATAATATATATTTCAATCATGTTTAATCATCACTTTTTTCCTTGTCATTACTTCCATTCACATTTAATACAAGTATTTTAGCCTGCCGAATGCTGCTGAACAGATAGGGAGGCGATAACAGTGCTTAAGAATTAACAACGACTCAATAACATGGCTTAAGAAACGAAGAATCATTTTAATATCAGCGCTTAAGAATCAATAAGGACTGGATAACAGTGCTTATGAATTGATACCAAGGCATTAACGAAGAGAGGCACCCTTCCTTTCGATGCTAACGATGCTAACAAATACGACAAAATTCAGACCGAGCCCATAACAGGTTGTAAGGAGCCATTACCGACCTTTACCAAGATCTCCAGGTTAACACCAGTGTAGATTGAACAATCCAGCCTGCTGCTTTGACATGGCATTTTTGTAGCCTTGTATAATTGTACATGTAAGACTGACAGCTTTTCATGCGATCGAAATGTGCATATGTCAAACTGCCATGAAGTGTCTGAGCATTAAGGATTTGAGTGAGAATTTAACAATGTAAAGTTAACAGTGTGGTCTCAGCCTGTTCTGATCACATACAGTGTAGTGGATGTAATAAAGGGAATAATTTAAGTGAATGCCCTACATTGCCTGTTTTAAGCTTTAAATGTATTTTAAAATCTGTATGTCTCATCATATATGCAGTACTATCATTAACTTTGTTTGGAAGTGAAGCTCCGAACAAATCGATGCAACTGTGTTCTGCAAGGCTACATCTGATTCAGCACACTTTCTTCAAGGTACCATCGTAATAGAATTGAGAAAAAAGTATGTTTGACGAAGGCCATAAAACTATGGATTGTAAAATAGTCTTTGTTCTTATTATTTATTTATTTATTTAGTTATTTTCAATTTTAAACATTTTTTTTTTCCAGTTGTCTTTCTGGCACTGTATGAGCCTTTCACAGTATTCATTTTTGTTTTACCTGCAAGTCTTAACTAGAGAATAAAGTGATTCTATATTGAAAAAACAAACAAACAAACAAGCAAAAAAAATTGTTTAGCAATATGTTTCCACCTGCAAACCAGATGGTTGAATTCCAGCTTTTTGAGAACACCATTTATTTTAATTTAATTAATTTCTAATAAATTATTAATTTTATTAGTTATCCAGCACAAATAGCAGGTTGATTAATTGATCGCTATACGTCTATAACCAGAACAGCAGAGGTCTATATGTATGCTATATGTATTGCGCTTGTTATAGACGAATAAATGTCTGAATTAATGCTTAGCAATATGAGTTTTGTGTCAGACAAATGTCTTTTTCAGTTTCAGTAAAATAATAAGCATGCACAACTGCTTACTGAGTGTGAGTCTGATTTATAAAATAAAGGAAGATAAATGAAATTCAGCATTCAATCATTACATTTAAATGGGCATTTAAAGAATCTCACTTTACAACATCCGCATTCTACATAATAGCTGGTGGAGATGAAGAGGTCTACATTTGTTGTCCCATGGATGAATGCTATAATAAGAATAAGATAAATTGTATATTGCACATTTGGAAAGAACCTGCACTTTTCTACATTCCCTGTGCACTGCAATCTGTCACTTGTCAGCAAGCTAACTAGATACTTTGAGGGTTGCTTTCATATTTTAAGCCAAAAGTTATATTCCTAAAATATATTGTTTCACATGTCCACTGAAGATGTCAATAACAGTACTGTAGTAACAGTTTTAAACAATGAAGTGGAAGTTCATGGTGACACGGATGAGTGGAGTGATGCACTCAGTGAAACATCTCAATTTGATTATAGATAATATACTGTAAGCCAATTTAAATGTGTACTTTTGTTCCACGAATGATGTTTCACGCAATAAGTTAATACAGTATATAGAAGTACACACAAAATATAATCAACATCCACACATAAGAAATTACTATGTATCATTTCAATGGGTATCTGAGAAATTAGAAAAGGATCCTGGAGCCATGCAGCATCCCAGATTCTCATATCATTCGTCTAGCACCAGCCACATGAAGCCACATTCAGACTAAGCTCCGTGGAGAGTTGAAAGAATTTTATTCAACTGGTCATCTGTAGCATAGATGACACTTTTTGAATGCATTTACCAGCAGATCTAGATGCACAGAGCATGATACATGGGTCCTGAAGTGAAGAAGCTTCACCCCTGACTAGGCACCTGCATCAAATAGAAGTTCCCTGGTTTGGCGATGATATTTCCTACTCAGTGTGCACATAGGGAAAAAATATATATACTGCTTTAGCTATAGTTGCTAGGTATTGTGATAATACAGTTATCATAGAAAAAGGTCAAGTTTAACTCCCAAATTCCAAATTCCCACTCTTTGGTCAGGCCTCTCTCTCTTTCTCTCCCTCTCATCTGACATCCACCAATTTGATAATGAGACATTTTGCTATTCGAATGTTATAATAATATATTGTACTGACTTGGGTAACTTGGCCAATGGGTTTAAATATACAGGGTGGGCCATTTATATGGATACACCTTAATAAAATGGGAATGGTTGGTGATATTAACGTCCTTTTTGTGGCACATTAGTATATATGAGGGGGCAAACTTTTCAAGATGGGTGGTGACCATGGTGGCCATTTGGAAGTCGGCCATCTTGGATCCACCTTTTGTTTTTTCAATAGGAAGAGGGTCATGTGACACATCAAACTTATTGGGAATGTCACAAGAAAAACAATGGTTTTACCGTAACTTTATTCCTTCATAAGTTTCTCCCCGTGCTTGGTGGGTTTCCATGCCAATTAGACTAATTGAAGGTCTCAAATTAACTGTGGTGTGATGGATTGGCACGGGACCCCTGTGACACTGTATACAGGATACACTGATATAAAAAATGTTTAGATGATCCTGTGAGTCAGATATCATGTCAAGCAACTGTTGCTTATCCAGCCACTGTATTACATGGAGTATCCCAGGATATGGTAATGTCATCTTTCCAGTTTCACCAGTGAGCTAGCTAATATTAGTGTAGAATTATTATAACGTATAATAAAATGTATAAACCAAGCAGTAGCAAGATAGCTCACATTTTGGTAGCTAACATAATTGCTATCAAGTTGTATAATTGTGATGCCAGTGTAGCAAAATATCGAGCAATAGACTTACTATGTTATTGTAAGCCTGATAAAGAATACCTGATAGCTAGGTAGCTAAAAGTCTAAATAGTATACAGGGTGGGCCATTTATATGGATACACCTTAATAAACTCCATCTGATCATAGCATGTCTCAGTATCAGCAAATACAATTTCAATTCAATTTCAATTTTTTTATTTCTAAAAAATTGTCTCAAAGCAGCTTCACAGAAATGAAAAGAAAATGAAAAGAAGACTTATGGAAATGTATATATGTGTAGGAAAAATGTGTCTAGATAAATACACCCTCAGACAAACAACAACATATGACTTTTTTATCTTTCACTTATTTATTTAATACAATAATGTTTTACGTTTTTAATGTTATGGCTGATGTTACGGTGTACAAAAATATATGTTGCAGGTTGCTACATTGAGATCTGTGGTGTGAGTGAGAGGGGGGGTGGGGGTCAAAGGATCAAAGAGTTAAATCTGAGTGTTTGCTCAGATAAAAAGGAAGTAAAAAAAAACATGTATGAAAATTAATTGTGATACACTGATATTCCTGCACACAGACACCTACCATGAGTTAAAATGTTTCACCTTTTCACCTCTTCTCCCTATTGCTCACTTGCTCTCTCAATAAATATGAAGTACCCATGAAATGCAAAGAAGAATTATCCATTTCCTTCAAAGGAAAATTTAATTGAAAAGGTATTAATGTCATTATGATAATAATGCCTGGTCAGTATGAAGGAATGAGTAATTATAAAATAATTAACATCAGCAAAATCGCAGCTCGTTCATTTCCCAACTAATAATGACATAGGTCAACTTGCATCTCTATCTTTCGACCCTTTTACTTCTTTCCCTCTGTGATCAGAGCAGGGTTGTTTGGGCTTGAGTGGTTGATGGAAGAACTCCAGTTGAACAGGGTTCATGTGGGACATACCAGGCCTAGCTGTAGTTCTGGCAGGATACATTAGCTTACCTGTCCTTCTCTCACCACATAAGTCAGTGACCCTTAACTTTGGCCGGCTCGCTCAATTACAGAGCGCCTGCAAATGACTACTGCACTATATTGGGATCACTCAGGGGCAAATGGCCCACTATTCTTTCCAATCTCATGTGATTGGAACTCACTTCTTTTCCTGAGTTGGACCAGGTCCATGTTCTTCATGGTGTTATAACACTCCTTCCAAACTGGCCAGAAGTGCAAAGGACAGTCATGCATTTTAATTTGGTGAGGGGTGACTCCAACTGGCCACTTTGTCGCTCTTGCTATTTAGTATATTATTGTTGTAGATTAGTACAACAATAATAAAGGAGGAGTGATGGTAAATTATGTTAGTTCTCATCGATATCTAAACTATCTCACGCAGAAAGGTATGTAAGTAACTTTAGTAGTCTATAAATTCTGTTCCTGAACAACACCTAAGGATTAATGGTAATACGTCTTTACTATTTATGGTTGCTAGGCTGTACAGGATGATGGTGTAGTGGATGTCGTTGCCTTCCTAAGCAAAGGTCCTCCTGGTTCCTCCCAGCAAAAAGATGTTGGAAGGTAGATTTTCCACACCACACCCGACCCTACAGTAGGTGTGAACGTGTGTCCAGAACACCCTGACATGCGCTGACATCGCTTTTGTGGTGTATTCTTGTCTGGTTTTCCTGGCATAAACCCCACACTCAATTCAAAGCAGTATAAAGTTACTGCAAAAGAATGTGAAAAGAATTAACTACTATCATAACTCACTAGATTTCTTACAGTTTGGCCAGAGATGCTGTAAAATTATTGACGTTGGTTTATTGTCCAATAACAGACAGATTATAGCATTATACGTATGTTACTATACATGATCACATTATAGCAGTATTTACACATTACTATGTTCAATTGGCTAAGACCATACTGGATATGCTCAAGTTGAGATAATTTATGTTTATTCCAGATTAACGACACAAAAAAACACAAATAAGAAAAAAAAAACGCTAATTTTGTTTAATAGGCATAAAGATATGTTTGGCTAAACTTTACAACATACAATATGATCGAAACCTTTATTTCTTGTATCTTAACTGTACTTTGCATAAAGAGACACATACAGTATAGACTCCTTCAAAATTTTAGAGTGTTTTTCTGTCTTTTGTCCTTTACAGTATAATTACAGAAATGGCTGCAGTGAAGGGGGCATCATTAGCAAAATGTCAAATAAGATGCTGTGTCATTTATTTTTCAGAGACAAATTGTAAATGGATCTTACTGGTGTTTTATGGGTCTGTATGCATTTCTCTGTGAGTTTATTTTATTTCCTTGCCTGGTTCCTTCAAGCATCAAGCATAAAAAGTGATTAAAACCCCTCATAAAAATGATATATATACAAATAAAAATATTTTGATGAAACATTAAAGTAAAATAAGTGAGCCCTGTCCCAGGACAGAAGCTAAAAGATCAAAGAAACCATGAAAGGACAATAAACGACAAATTCACTGAAGGAACTAAAATGACTAATTTAACAATGTATCTGTCAACCTATTAGCTAATTCTTCATGCTTGCTTTCAGAAATAAGTGCTTTGACATTTTTGAAACCCGTCAGACTGAGATAATGCAACAAGGCGCATTTGTTGACCCACACATTGGCTGAATTAAAAAAATTCTGTGCTTTGCTTCGGAAAGGAAACATACGTTGCCATAGAAACAAACCTATCACATGATTGCAGTTCCTGAACTGTCAGTAAGGATTGTGCTGGGGGAAAGAGCTTCAGTGCTGACAGCTCTTTATGAACCCAGCAGAATAACAATGTGCTCTCTAAGTTCTCTAAACTCAGAGTGACATGCCGAGGTGGTTTTATTCTTCCTTCCTCCTTTAACAGAAAATCGTCTCAGCTGCCGTATGTTCACCAAGGCTGTTAAACTCAAATAGTCTTGGAGGTGGCTTCAAGCCAGATTCCTAGTGCTCGGAATAGCTTCTGGTTCCAATATTCAATTCGCACAATCATTTTCTTGATTTGCCCCACAGAGGGTGACTCAGGAACGTGTCTTGGTTGAGCCTTTGAGCATGATTGAGTTGTAATAACCAGTAATAACCAATTAACTATAGACCAAACCATTGATCAGATATTTCTGTGAATCTTACCAGGGCAAAGTGCCTACTGAAACTGAATAAATGAATAAACTAAGAGCAGCCTGTTCAGGTTTTGTCATTGAAAAAAAAAAAATAATAATAATAATAATAATTATATATATATATATATATTCATATATATATGAATATACATACAGTACATAGACATTTTGATTTTTAAGAATAAAAAATTATTTGTTTAGAGTTGAAATATGTCTTCAAAAATTCTTTCAATCAGAAAGGGTTTCCTTTTAACATTATGTTCACTATGATGTATTGTAAACAAAGTTTAAACAAAATCCTCACAAAGTTTAGTTGTAATGGTGTTGATGGGGGTTCCTTTCTTCCTTTATTTTTCAAACAAAGAGTAACTGTAACAAGGCTAAGCAAAATGGAATTCCCTATGTGTTACTTCATAGTTTTGAAATCCCCAGTATTCTTGTAGAATGTAGAAAATAAATCACTAAATAAAAACAATGCAGTAGTGTGTGTGTATGTGTGTGTGTGTGTGTGTGTGTGTGTGTGTGTGTGTGTGTGTGTGTGTGTGTATACTGTATAAATACAGTACTTTGCAAAGGTCTTAGACGCCATATTATCTGTAGTAAAAGTTTTGTTATATACGTTTATTATGTCTGCATTATTATATACAAGACCATTCCCTACAAAGATACAGATGTAAATAGAAAGGAGCAAGTGTGATAAAGTTACCTAAAGAGCTCATATTCTCCAACATGCTCAGTAAAACCTAACAGCTGTTTTATTTACAGCTTTTTGTGTAAAAGTCTTGGGAATATTCAAACAAAAGCCATATGCAATGATGCTTTTGAAAATGTTTCTACATTAAAAGAAAAAACAAACAAAAATTAATGACATAATAAGCGGTCAATATTTGGTGTGGAAACTCTTTGCTTGGACATAACCAGTAATGTTCGATACAGATTTGTGCAGTATTCTAAATAAAACAGCTGTTAGGTTTTACTGAGCATGCTGGAGAATATGAGGTCTTTTGGTAACTTCGTCACACTCACTCCTTTCTATTTTCATGCGAAACCCAGGAGTCGACATCATTATTATTTTTTTCCCCATTCCCCATATGAAAACTCGTCTGTCATGTAATATGTCGCATTCTTTACAGGCATGCAAATATTCTTATGTAATGCTATTTATTTATTAATTTTAGTGTATCTTTGTAGGGAATGGTCTTGTACATAATAATGCAGACATAATATACTTATATAACAAAATTTGTACTACAGATAATATGGCGCCTAAGACTTTTGCACAGTACTGTATATATACGGTATATATTTGTACATTAAAAAAACCTTTAAAATTGCAATAAATTCTAAGAAAAACTTTATGCCGGGTTATGGGAATTAAACCTCTTAAGAATATGGCCTTGCAGTAGTTCAGTTGTTTTAATATGTGCTCAAAGTTAAAATCCTGACTATTCCCATAGGCTTCTGTGGTCAGGAGCCTAAGGAGCATACTGTTTGGGGGGGTGACACATTTTTTCCACTGTCAGTCACAAAAAGATTGAGCCAACTGCTGACATTTCTGAGCTCATGTAGGTGAAAAAGAAGGCAGACATTGCCTTCTTCCAAGGGTTTTACACGGCACTGAGACACACCATGAGCAATGGTTCAAAAAGATGCTTTTTGCTGGCTTCACATGACTAGCAGGAAGCACATGCTGGCTTTCAAGCTTTCCATTTTGTAGTTATATGATAGGGAAGAGCTGACTAGTGGGAGGAAACTGGCAGGTGACCAACTTGAGGAGAAACATTAAGGAAAAAATTTTAACTGTTTAATGAGCATCAAATAAATTCCATTCAGTGACTATTAACCTTAACGAAAGCACAAAGTAAACAGTAAAATATAATACAAAAAAAAAGAAGAAAAAAGTTTAGTTTAATAGTTTACCTTCCCCACAACATTATTTTAACTAACAATAAACAGGACTTCATTCATTTACTAGAGAAAGAAGCTTCATTTCTCCGTTGAACTGGCAGATTATTAGAAGCATTTGTTACTACTGTATATAATCAAATAAACTGAGCATGAAGGCTCCAGCACAACACTGCCCAACAAAGACGTGAGTGAGAGACACACACACAAGCCTGTGTAATACAGAACAGCCAAGTACTTTACTGCCATTATGTTTTTGTTGAGGCATACAGTATAGTCGTGATCAGCCTACAGGAATTAATGGACCACTCATTTTGTTTGTCAAGTATTTCAGCTGAAAAACATGATCAAAAATACACACTTCTTGTAGCATCTTTATATAGCAACTCCTGGCAAACAACATTAGTCTTTTGAAGGTGACTCCCCCTTCAACTGTGATGTCAGTAATGGTTCAAAAATCAGGCAGAATAGGTGCAGAGCAAGACACAATTGAGGTTGCTGTCTTATTATTTTGGGCCATAAAACTATTGTCCAATATATAACCTAAATCTTCACTCTTTAGCCTTTATGCCTCGAGATGCTGTGCCAAAAATGCACATTAGCTAAAGTGAGTGTGTTACAATACAGATAAAGGTGGTGGCATAACTGCTTTCTGCTTTCATTTAGTATTCTCAGTTTCCTAGTATGCTAAGATTTCATTTCAGTGGAACTAAGGGTCCATAAACTGTCACAGAGTGACAATGCTCCTGCACAGAAAGTTTGGTCCAAAAAGGCATCCTTTAACAAGGGGACTGTGAAAAAACTCAAGCGACCTGCCCTGAGAATAAACCCACTGAACAAATTTGGGCAAATAACAGATTTGCACAATGGCTTCATGCCATCATGATTGTCGAATCTCTTTTGGTCTTGTGACTAAATGAGAACAAATACTTGCAGCCATGGACCAAATTGAAAAGCTTACTGTATGCAGAAGAGGGGAGGCAAAGTAGCATGAAATGGGGAGCAACCCAATATTTATGACTATTTGTTTTGGAATGGTTAGTCTAATACATATAGGTCAGAATTTTTTTTTCTCGCACACACACAATTTTACTTTTCATTTATGACAGGCATGCAGCATGGACTGCATTTAGCTTTTATTATGGCACAGATTTGGCTGTGTCATACAGAAGTTTCAACAACCTTATGCAATATCACAAATTTTCTTTCCATATAGATTTTTTGGCTAAGGTATTGTATTGATGATAGGTGAGTCGAACTACTTTATGGCACATCCCAAAGACTTGGGTTAAGCCCAGTTCATGTGTGAAAATCCTCAGGATCCCAGAACCTGAGGATCTTTTATGCTCCCTAGCAAATTAACTCTTTTGTTTAAATTAACCATAGTTGTTTCATCCCAATCCTGTGATTGTTTTTGTCACATTGTGCATGTGGAAATCCTCTTACTTTTACATAATTACATAGCTGTAATTTCTATTGTTGGGTTTTAAGAGGCAACTTATGATAAAATGATCTCTGATCAAAACTAGTTTGTTCCAACCACACTTCTTCCATAAAGTTGACAGTTCAGCAAAGAAAAAACTCCCTGAGATGGCAATATGAAAAAAAACCTTGAAAGGTACCAGACTCAACAGGGATCCCATCCTCATTTGGTTGAAACTGTATTGGATAGCAGGAATTGGGAAAGAGAGAGAGAGAGATATGGTCACAATCACATGTAAAAGGTGAATGTATATTTAGTGCAGAGTTCAAGCAGTGACTCCAGCAGGACTATGATTGCAAAACTAAAAGGGAGAGCCAGAAGGAAACACAGACTCCCTAGCAGGGCTCCCTGGGAAGTAAAGCAACCAGTCACTCCACTTTCAACAAACCAGAGTGATCAATGAGAGTGGGGAAGACAGCATCTAAACATATCAGTTAACCATCATACTGTAGATTAATGAATCTCCCCAGATCTGCCCATTTTACCTAAGGCAAATCTATTTCCAAAATGCTTGGCTAAATAAATAGGTTTTTATCCTAGGGGTTGTGTCTGAGTCTTGAACTAATTTGAAGGCTATTCCATAACTTTGGGGCTTTGTAAGAAAAAGCAGCATGCATCCTTTGATGCATCCTTTGAAGTAGGCGTGGTGGATCATAAAACACTAACAGTTCACTTAGGTACTGTGGCGCAAGACCATTTTGTGATTCATCCGTCAATAGTAGAACTATAAATTCTATGCAAAATTTCACTGGCAGCCAGTGCAGTGTGGATCAGATAGTGATGGTGTGCTCATATCTTCTGGTGAAAGTGAGGACTTTTGCTGCTGCATACTGGACTAACTGGAGCTTGTTAATGCACCTAGTTGAACATCCAAAAAGTAAGGCATCATGCATCATGTAGTGACAATATATTTCTTATCTTGGCAATATATCTGAGATGAAATCCTAGTAATACTATCTACACGATCTTCAAATGAAAGACTGGAATCTGTAATCACTCTATACTGATGTATATGATGAAACAGAAATGCTATCCAGAGTTACTGTGTGATCAGAAAGCTTACTTCTAGCTGCATGTGATCCTAGCACCAGAACTTCTGTCTTGTCAGGATTAAGCAGAAGGAAGTTAATTAGCATCCCATGTCTAATGTCCTTCACACATTCCTAAATTTTATTTAGCTGACTTTTCTCACCTGGTTTTGCTGAGACACATATAACTGTGTGTAATCAGCATAATGCCATGCTTACAAATTATGTTGCCCAGAGGAAGCATGTAAAGAGAAAATAGCAGTGGCCCTAAAACCGAACATTGCGGAACACAAAACTTCACATTATGTGCAGAACAGAAATATTACCATTTAAATTTACAAACTAATAATGATCAGAGAAATGTTGTTTAAGAAATATGATGCTTATTAATCACTGTAGTCAAAGGCTCTTAAGTTTTATGATTACTTTAATCCAAACTGAGACTTATTTTTTGGAGTGCATATATACATATACTGTAATTATAGTTCTCTTCTGATCTTTTCATTATTAATATAGAAGAAATAATTTATTGAACTACTGAATTAATTAGTACCTAATGTCCCCATGTTCTCAAGGCTTAGTTAATTTCCTGGATCGCTTCGAACATCAAAAACACTCAATTCAGTGAAATTTATAACTACTTTTAATAGGAGAAAGTGTCAAACAGGAACTGCAGATCACAACTCACACTGATTTCAGTACAAAACGAAAGCACATCCAAGAGCAAACCAACCAGGAGTGTTAAACTGACTACTGTACCGTATATGCACTCTGGTGGTGATGACAGGTGAAGAACATTTCCTAAGAATGTCAGAAGTGAGAGGATGGTGTCCTGTGGTTAACTCCAAATAAAAAATTTAGAGTACAAAAATGTCATTAAAATACATAATGATTGGTGTATGTCTTGCTCGATTATACATCAATATTTTATGATTATGAACCCAAGGGAAAAAAATGTATTTCATGCAGGGGAGCATCAAGCAAGTGAATGTGTAGATAGTTACAAATACTATCAAAATAGGAGTTTTAAACTGATCTTTGAGTGAGATCTCTGGACAGCCAGGAGCCAGGCACACAAAATTGCCTCAAAAATGCTCTAGGAGGCATGATCATAGCAGGAGGATCACCTCAGGACCACAAAATGGCAGCCTGAGAGATAGCAGGAGTGCACATACAACTCAGCGAAAAGATACAACAGATTGGTTATATGGTTTGGAGCATTCAATTTAAGACATATGGTGTATATGATAATTATTGTGCAAGCTGAGCTCCATCATGCCTTGCAGTAACAGCCTAACTAAAACAGCAGAGACAGAAGTTAGCACAGGCATGAGGAAGCCCTAAGACTTCAACACCCCTCCACTGTACTCTCAACAAACCTGAGTAAGGGAACTGTACTCTAAAAATAAAGTTTATTTACAGTACCATAAAAAAAAAAAACTTTCCCAAAGGAACCTTTTGATTGTTGGTTTGTAAGTATTTTACCATTTTTGTTATTGACACACATAACAGAAGCATGTTGCCATTGTGTTTAAGATAATTTTTCTGCCACCTTTATTTGTCAATATTTGGAAGGCATCTATGAGAAAGCACTCTGCTTGTGATTTGCCTTATTCCCACCTTTGCTGTTTACCTTTGCATGAATTATGTGGGAGATAAGCACTGAGCTTTGTTGTATTCAGTGAGTCGGTGTGAGATGGTTTCTAAGCTACTGTATAACTGGATTTTTTTTTGTGTGTCACACCAAACAGGATATTCAGTAAGATCTATTCAGTGTAAACCTGTGGCTTTAGATATAGTCAAATACATTGTGAAATGTATAGTGTTTTTAATAATAAATATCATCACAGAGGACCTTTTACAGAAAGTTTTACATTTAGACATATTTACAAGAAATAAAATGATTTGACAATTCAAATAATATAATAATAAAAATAAGTGTTAAATAAAGTATGTGCCGTATGAATCTCAGAAAAAATGTACTCCTGCAATTTCTTTTACATAATAAAGCTCACATTCAAATGAAAGTTCAATATCAACATAAGCATTAAAGAAAGTTTATTTAAATGTTTATTTAAATGCCTTGAATGCCATGTTATGTACTTGTGCGATTTAACCAAGCACACTCTAAAATTCTATAATTTAAGCCTAATTTCTCCTCTTCTCTTACCAAGCCAAGCTTGCAGGTCACATGCTAAATCTTTTACCATGTTTATCTGACCAAATGCAGAAAGTTTCTATAGTCTGAGCACACATTATCTACAACTAACTTACTAGAATACCCACATATTATGTAAGTATAGTATTCTCTGGCGTCCTACAGAGCTTAGTGATGTTAGGATTAGAACTCAAATATTTTAAATGAGTTGTCCAAAGCCGTAGATGTTAGATGTTCATGTATCACAATTTCCTATGGCCCTATAACATATAAATTGTTATACATGTTCTAATTGGTCAGTCATGTGGCTGGATTGTGTTCTGCCTTACATGAAATTTTCTTTGCATTGAGGTGTGTTTATAATGCAGACTGTAAGTGAATCAAGGTAGCAGTCAGAATCTAGACCTTTTGTTGGCAATGTAAAGGTATACAGAGAGTAGATAGATAGATAGATAGATAGATAGATAGATAGATAGATAGATAGATAGATAGATAGATAGATAGATAGATAGATAGATTAATTATAGGGTCTGAAGCATATCACTCATGTACTGTTATTAAATATGATTGGATTTTTTTAATAAGCAATTCACAGCATGAAACAAGATGAACAAAGAATAAAAAATAAAAAAAACATGACAGCAGCAGGATATGCTGATATTGCCTATTTCCACATTTTGGAAATCAAAATGTCACTAGTTATTTCCAATTATGTTTGCCATAGGTGTTCTCAAAAATATTTGTATTCCATTCTGTTTGCCTAGAATCATCTTCCCTCTTGATTTGAAACTCAGTATGTAGTAGGAGTATTATATCCTTACAAAAAAATCCAAGACAAAAATTACACAAATCATTATATTAATTTGAAATACATTTAATATAAAGTAATACATATTGATTTTTAATAATACAATATTGGATAAATTCAGCTAAGGATACAGGAGCTCAAAACAGTACACTGCAAAAATTAATGCATTATAATCGCTGCTATATTTTGGAACGTTGGGATAGATTTTTTCTCAGAACGAGGGTTGTGGGATTTGGCCCTGGTTCTTGAAAAAAAATATCTAAACTATCGTTTTGAGCTTTTCATTCTCATTTGCGATGTTGGTATTATTATTATTATTATTATTATTATTATTATTATTATTATTATCTATTTCCCACCACATGCAATGCTGCAAAGGAACCCAATGAACTCCACAAATCAATTCAGGAATGTATAACCTCAACAGATCCATGTAAATGCCACTGAAGGATGGTAGACTGGAATAAACTAATGTATTTCATTTTGAACATATTGCGCTCTCTACCATTGGGGGCATTACAGACTGTTAAAAGCTATTTTCTCTCCTTTAAAATTTTGAGCTAGTTTGTTCATATAAACATATAGTATACGGTATGTGATACTTTATCAGGTCCGCACTCCCACGAAACAGCAATTGAGAATACCCAGCAAGTAATCCTATATTATTATTTTTTTTAGTTCAGAATGTGAGAAAAAAAGAAAACACCTTAGGGACAAACAGTACTTATCAGATCCGAAAAAAGGTAGAAGGATATCTGTAGTGTCGTAGCTGTGAGTGGCTACAGCTACACTGCTATTCTGCACACTCTTTAATGGCTGTTTGATTTACTACTGACTTCATGAAGTAATTTTACTGAAAGTTTCACAATATTTTTCAAGGACTCTTTAACATATTTTAAAACCACTACCATAACATGAGAATGCATATTGGATATGTAAAACAGGAACTTATCATTAGCAAAGTTTGGATGGACATTGTCATTTGTGTTCACATTCATTTGGGATACTGTATGTTTTTGCCCTGAGAGTAACAATGTTAGAAACACCAATGTGTTTTACTGCAATGCATGTTTTATGTTTTATTTTTTATATCTATTCATGTATAAATATTTCTATAAATGCTGATTTATTTGAAATGTTTATGTTTAGGTTCATATAAATACTCTACAGTGGTAGTAAATCACACTTCATTGCAAAGGATTTTTTTTTTGGCTATTACAACCATGCATTTAATTTCTGTATACACTATTTGTATTTTTCCTTGCCTTTTTTAGTTTTTACCCTATATATGCAGTATGTATATAATATATGTTCATAAGAAGGAGTTTGCTCAGATTAGTGAAGTTCTCCACTTTAGAGAGCTAGTAGCTTGGTCACTGTTACTGGCTGTTAAGAGATTAAATGCAAAAAGTAAGTGCAGAAACGGAATTTCTTTAATTCTCAAAAATAAATCTATTCTCCCTCAGGAAGAGAAATACATGGGAAGAGCCTATTCGTTGCCTTTTTTTCATCCTCAAATGTCAGACATTACAAAAAAGCACTAATCCAAATTGGACTGAGTTGGTGGCATTTTGCCTCATTGATGTTGTTAGACTGCTGTGTTTAATTTGAGCAACTCTCCAGTGTGTTGCCCTGAAGAGACTTGCCATGTCTCTCTGTCCAGCCCACGTTCATGTTCTGTGTTGTAATAAGGTTTAGTATATAAATTAATGGGTGTTGTTTAGTTGCGTGTCTAAAAGAAGCCACATCACCACAATTAAATCAAAACCTCTTTGTTTGTTGAATGAACATTGCTCAGAAGAAGCTGATTTGGCAAATCAGTGGGCAAAACGTCCAATATGTCTTCAACAGGACACAAAAGCATACAAAATGTGTACGCAGACAATCATGCATATTGTATGTGCTTGTTCAACATCGTAATCCAGATTTTGTCATCTTATACTGTGTTAACATCCATCTGAAAAGACTTCTGGAAAGGGTTGCATCTACTGTATACAGTAGTTTGGAGTTTGGACATCACTTCAGGTCTCCCCTCTGTGGGGAACAATGCAATCTTATATCTTTTTAACAATCTTTTAACAATCTTATATCTTAATTATCTTATAGATATATTAAGTAAATAAATTGATAAGAAAAGGTCAAAGCAATTAGGTGCAAATTTTTGAAAAAGAAACACAAAGGTATATCAGTCATTACTTTATGAGTATAATACAATGTATTGTGATGACGGGCTAACAGACAGTTCTCACACATCAAAACACGCCTCTCACTTGAGGGTCTCACGCACACAGTGAAACCTGCGCCACCCACCCTGCAGGAGCTGTGTGTGTGAGAAGGGGGCAAGACAATCTCAAGATGCCAAACTCACTCTCTGAGCCTACGACGCCAAGAGGGAAGCTGCCGGCCTCACACACAGTGTACATGCACTGTCACATTTCACAAATCAACCAGGACTATTCTTTAACACTGATAGTTCCACCTTTGATGACCACTACAGACTTGAAAAGCGATCAATAACTTTTCATATGTTGATCAGTTCTACGATACTATTTTTCCAGTCAAAATTCTTTGCTTGAAACATATGTCTATTGGCTGCTGCCAGTTGATGTATTTCCTGTAATAATGTGGTATATTATACTGTCAAAAACAATTTGTGCCTTACAATAGAATAGAATCCTTTGTTTGTTTGTTTTTGGCCTATGCTTAATACAGACCCAAGTGAAAAAAAAGTATGCTAAGTGTATTGAATCCTAGCATGCCAAAGCATACTTACAGTAAGTGTACTTGCTCCAGACTAATGACTAGTATACGTGACGTTTGCTATTTTGGAATAACTCATTTTCAGAGGTGGAAAGTAACAAATTACATTTACTCGCGTTACTGTAATTGAATAATTTTTTGTGTGTACTTCTACTTTTTAAAGAAGTTTTTAAAATCTGTAATTTTACTTTTACTCAAGTATGTTTTGTTTGAAGTATTGTAATTTGCTACATTTTAAATCATATGCGCTACTGAGTAAAACAAATGAATGAAAATGCAAAAAATATTATACTTTGTATAAATGCTTCGTTGCGCTCCAGACTCCACTCCAGGTTTTCTGACTGTCCCCACATCGGCATCTACCTGACCTTCCACATGGTCGCTTCCGCCCTGAGAGTGACGTCATCAACCAGCGCGACCATTTATAAACTGGAGAGAGACGCGTGAAAGAGGAAAGAGATTGTGATTTTGCCATTTTTGATATTTGGTTGTGACATTTTGCCTCCCATTGACTTTGATTATTGCTTTGGTTGGTCTTTGTATATATTTGTAGATAATTTCACTGTATGTTTGTGCACTCACCAGTAGTAGGGTCCATTTATTTTGGGAAGAGGGAATGTATTCACTGTATTTTTGTTTGTGTTGTTTCTTTTTTTTTTTTGTTGCAGGTAATCTAGCTACTAAATATAAATACCATTTAATTTATAATTTTGGCCTGGGTCCACCCTGAATCGATCCTCCTCCTGTTGTTTGTGTGTGTGTGTGTGTGTGTGTGTGTGTGTGTGTGTGTGTGTATTTTTTTGTAAAGCAATACAAACCTCATTATTTCATCAGTTAATTACTGGATCTAGTTCCCTTTCAAAATTTCCCCTTGGGGATTAATAAAGTTCTTTGAATCCTGAATCTTGAAAAAAGGTACACTCAATGCTGCATGAAAACGCTATGGGAACATCTCTTTGTTCTCCGGTTGTGAAGCCTGTGTAGGTCAAAATACTTCGGCTTATAACCTCAGTCAGGTGACGTCACCGAATAAGGTGGATAAATAGGAGTGAACCAGAAACATCCTCAGATCTTTTTGTCTTCAGGACCGCTTTGTGTTTGCGTGTGTGTGTGTGCAAGCGATAACAAAAGCAAGAGAAAAGAAGAAAAAAAATAACAGCATTAACTCACCGATATGGCGGAGTTGGTTAAGAGATGCGTGCCTCCGTGTGCTAGATCTCTTTCGGAGGGCGAACTCCATGAATTTAGTTTTTTGAGTGCTTGGGGGAAGAACACGCTCGCCTCGGAGTTCAGGGAGACTATGAGTATTGCGATCTTCTCCCTGCTTCGCGCACGGCTTGCTTTCTTTAAAGAGAAACTACAAGCCGTGGCGCATTCCTGGGGCTCGCGTGCTGATCTGGCAGACGTGCACGAGACTGAATTCCCCCTTTCTCTCGCGCTCTCTCCGGATCAGGAAGTTTTAGCTGCCGCTTCTCAAGCGCACTCCGGCGCTTCTTGTGAAGGAGCGGAATAATCTTCCTCTCTCGCTTCTATGGAAGTAGCCTCCTCACAACGCTCCTCCAGGACATCATCCTCCCTGAAAAAGCCTACACTCCCCTCCAAGCCATGTAGATTGACATCTGCTTTGGTGGGTAAAGCTTTTCACTGCACACCATGAGAGTTTTGCAAGCCTACCAGGCTGACCTGCAACCAATCAGACGGCCCGTGCTGTTTGCCGTTCTATGGCTGCCATGGTATCCACGGAGAGGCATCTGTGGCTGCTCCCGTCTCGCCTTCCAGCCTCTTTGGCGACGTTGTTAATTCCACTAGTTTTTGGGAGGTGAAGTTATATGAACAGGCCTTTGGGAGGTTTCTTCCCCGCCATGCTCAAGAGTCGGGACCCTATTAGGCATGAGGTGTAGAAGGAGAGCGTGACCAGCCGCGCACCCCCTCGTAAAGACTGGGGTGGGGCTCGCCGCTCTTCTCAATCTGACTCAAAAAGACCGGTCCTGAGCAGCTTCCTCTCTTCAAAGAGGAAGTGCTGAGGCTCGTGCACCCGGGGCCATGGGGGTGTCTCCCCCCGAGGAGGGGCGATTTCCATCACAAAATAGGGCCTCCTCCCTGGCACTCCCAGGAGGCCGGTGTTCAATCCCTGCCACCACTGGTGTTTCGGGGAGCGTTGGTCTCCAACAAAATGTTGGGTTACAGGATTCAGTTTGCACATCGTCCTCCATGTTTCAACGGTGTGGTCTCCACTTCCATGAAACCGGACCGAGCACATCTGCTGGCCCAGGAATTACAGACTCTGCTGGGCAAAGGGGCCATAGAACATGTTCCCCTCCCAGACAGAGAGTCGGGCTACTACAGTCGGTACTTTTTGGTGCCCAAAAGAGATGGGGGGTTGCGTCCAATTTAGGATCTTCGCGGCTTGAGGAAATTCAGATTCAAAATGTTGACTGTCAAAATGATTGTTTCTCAAATCCAACCAGAGGATTGGTTTGTGACAATCAACCTCAAGGACGCATATTTCCATATAGAAATATTGCCACAGCACAGGAAGTTCCTGAGGTCGCTTTCGGGGGCGAAGCTTACCAGTATCGGGTCCTGTCATTTGGCCTAGCTTTGTCACCCCGCACATATACAAAATGCATGGATGCGACCCTGGCTCCTTTACGACTCCAGGGCATCCATATTTTGAATTACATAGACGACTGGCTGATTCTGGCTCAGTCTCAGGAGCTAGCGCTTCGACATCAAAATGTTGTCCTAGCTCATCTCCATTCTTTAGGATTGAGAATCAACGCCACAAAGAGCATTCTCTTTCCTGTTCAGAGGACAACATATTTAGGTGTCACATGGGATTTGGTCACAATGCGGGAACAGCTGTCTCCTGCTCGTGTCAAATCCATTCTCAACACCCTGAAAGAAATCAAGCTAGGCCAGAAGGTGACTGTTCATCACGTTCAGAGATCTCTAGGCCTCATGGCAGCTGCGTCCACGGTGATACCTTTGGACCTTCTGCACATGAGAGTGTGTCAGCTGTGGCTAAGCGCCAGGGGATTTCATTCAAGGGCAAATCCCCAGAGGCTAATAAGGGTTACGCGCCGGGGACTTCATACCCTTTCTATGTGGTTCAGACCACGGTTTCTGACTTTGGGTCCCACTTTAGGTCCGTCTTGTCGTCGCAAGATGCTAACGACAGACGCTTCCCTCATGGGCTGGGGTGCAGTCTTGGATGGCTGTCCAGCACAAGGGAGCTGGAGAGGTCATCTTCTTGCAAGGCACATCAATTGCCTTGAAATTATGGCTCTGTTTCTGGCCCTGAAACACTTCCTCCAGCAGTTGAGAGGCTACCATGTCCTAGTGCGGATGGACAACACTGCGGTAGTCTCGTACATAAATCGCCAGGTTGGACTGCGCTCACGCCGCTTTCTCACGCAGATTCTGCTTTGGGCACAGGACAAGTTCCTGTCCCTCAGGGCGATTTACATTCCAGGGCATATGAATGTAGGAGCAGACTTGCTATCCAGACAAGCTGTGACACATGGGGAATGGAAACTCCACCCCGAAGTAGTCAGTCAAATTTGGGAAAGATTTTATGTAGGAGTGGTAGACCTCTTTGCCTCGCAAGAAGCAGCCCAATGTCCCCTTTACTACTCTCTGACTCCTCCAGCTCCCCTGGACGCGATGGCCCACATGTGGCCCAGATTACGCCCTTTATGCGTTTCCACCCATAGTTCTGCTCCCAGGAGTCCTGGCGAGGGTCCGTCAACAGGGTTTGCGCCTCGTATTGATAGCCCCCATTGGCTGACCAGTGTGTGGTTCTCGGATCTAATATCTCTCCTCGACGGTTCACCCTGGGTCTGACCTTCTGTCTCAGGCGCAGGGGACAATATTTCATCCCCGGCCCGAGCTCTGGAACCTTCACGTTTGGCCCCTGAAGGGGAGAGATGCTGATCTTGCAGCCAGCGTAATTGAAACCATTTTAAGTGCCAGGGCTCCCTCCACTAGAAGAACTTATGCCCCCAAATGGAGTGGATTTGAAAATTGGTGCATGGCAAGACATGTAGACCCAGTTCACTGCCAGATTGTTTAGCACTAGCCAGTGGCGTAAGTCAGTCTTTATTTGCCATGGGGGTCGCAACCGGGGGGCTGCCACCACTAGGCAGACGCTGTCACACTGGGTGAGAGATGCTATTGACCTAGCCTATGAGGCGCGTGGTCACACTTTGCCTCTGGGAATCAGGGCTCATTTGACCAGGGGGATTGCCTCATCAATTGCTATGGCAAGAGGCGTCCCCCTGCAGCAGGTGTGTGATGCAGCAGGCTGGTCCTCTCCGCACACCTTTGTTAGATTTTACAGTCTGGATGTCAATGCTATTCTGGGCTCGCGGATCCTTGAGTCAGCATCCCAGAGCTAGGTCTGAGGCCTCCTTGGCTATTGTGCGCACACGCTACACAGCCTGGGGGTCCAGACACTTGCAGTGCGGCGGTGTTGGTATTCTCGTTCCCATAGCGTTTTCATGCAGCATCGAGTGTAGCTTTTGAAAGGGAACGTCTCGGGTTATTTGGCTGTAACCCTGTTCCCTGATAAAGCGGGAACGAGATGCTGCATTTCAATGCCGCACTGCTGGCATGCCTGGACGTCCTTCAGACAAAATTGACCTGAGGATGTGTCCGGTTCACTCCTATTTATAACCTGCAGGTGCACCTTATTCGGTGACATCACGTGACTGAAGTTATAAGCCGAAGTATTCGGCGGTTTTGCCATACCCAGTCTTCACACCCGGAGAACAAAGAGATGTTCCCATAGCGTTTTCACACAGCATCTCATTCCCGCTTTATCAGGGAACAGGGTTACAGTTAAGTAACTCGAGACGTTCTTTCTGCCACATACCACCATTTCCATAGAGTTTAAAATAGAACCCTGAACCATTCTTTTGCTGTACGGCCCAACACTAGACTGGGACGTAACGCCATATTTAAGTGACCACTTTGATTTTCAAGCACAAGAAAGACAACAGTTTTATTATGCAAAGGTGTTCCTTCAGTTAAAACAACTAGTTTGATATTTATATCTGCTCATCGTTTTTGAACTATGCTAGAATGCCTCATAATAAAAATGATAAAATGTACCTTATGTCAATGAAAATAGAATAATAATGATAAGAACTAACGCAGGCAATGAAGCAGCTTCAAGATGTGAATCCAAACTAGAAGCAGAGAATAGCGGAGCCAATTCAGAAACAGAGCATGTGCCCGTCCCTAGTTTCTTATTGGCTGGTATGCCCCTACTTCAGTCTCTGGTTGGCAGGAATTGTGCAGTTCTAACACAAGAACTGCACAATTCCTGCCAAGTTCAAGTATTTGATATTGAGCGCACAGAAGAAATAGAGTTCAAACGCACATAAATGAGCCTGAACACACAAAAATGAGTTATAGCGCACGCATAGGAGAGATTCAGCGTGCAAAAACGAGTTTGAAAGCACACACACACAAGATAGAGAGAGAGTAGTGCACTAAATATAAGCATGAATAAGTACATTCAAATGTAACAGCAAATATACTAAGAAAACTATTAAATTTGTATTCTAATGTATACTTTCTTTACATTGTTACAATTATTATTTAAAGCATACTTTTTTTTTTATCTTCCAAAAATGAATTGAAAAACAAAGTTTGCTTTGGAAATTGCATTGACCTTTCACTTAAAGTATGTTTTCCTACAATATAACATATTTTTGGAACATGTACTATAATAGAATTATTTTAAGTATGTTTTTTTAAGTATGTATGATGGTACAACTTTTTTGTTAGAAGAAGTGTCTTTTTTTTTTCACTAGTTAGTGCCCTGATTAGATTTGCTGTTTCACTTGCAATATTCAATGCTCATATTGGCTAAAAGACATTCTGATGCATAGTGCTAGTTGTCTAACTACACAAAAATCTGGTTTCACAATTCACAATTATTCTATATGCATATTGATGGAATACACAATTCCTTCTTGTTTTCATGCATTTTACTGTTTTCACAGTATGTTTTCATGATTTGTGGAATGCTGGATTGCACATGAATTTGTTATGCAGTTTTTGAAGTTTTAAAAAGTGTATAGTTTTCACTGATTTAAATTCAATTAAAATTTATTTGTATAGTGCTCTTAACAATAGTCATTGTCGCAAAGCAGCTTTACACGATAAAAAAAATGATGAAAATTCTTATAAAATGTGTACGAATCAAAATAATTAGATTTGTCTCTGATGAGTAAGCCGAGGGCAATGGTGGCAAAGAAAAAACACTCTGAGATGGCAATAGGAAAAAACCTTGGGAGGAACCAGACTCAGCAGAGAACCCATCCTCATTTGGATGATAACGGATAGTAGAAATTGTTTGGCCGCCATTCTATGAAATGTCCAACCAGAAGAGGGGCACCAGGATGAGTCAGACAGGTCCAGAGAGCAGAGGAGGTCTGGATTATTGGCAGCTCAGGAGCAGCGAGAGAGAGACAGGGAGAAGAGAAGAGTTAGGTATGATCACAGTCACATAATGTATAAGGTGCATGTAATGTATATTTAGTGCAAGCAGGGACTCCGGCAGGACTAACTAAGACAGCACAACTAAAAGGGAGAGCCAGAATTCATAATATACTGTATATGTGTAATATATAGTGTAA
Source organism: Clarias magur (assembly GCA_013621035.1). Taxonomy (NCBI): domain Eukaryota; kingdom Metazoa; phylum Chordata; class Actinopteri; order Siluriformes; family Clariidae; genus Clarias; species Clarias magur. The sequence goes on along the minus strand of QNUK01000005.1, from coordinate 4,031,914 downwards.
AGAATTGTAAATGTTAAAATGTACCCTGTTGTGTCACTAAAATGGCATTTCATTGCTATGTTGAGATGTACAAAGTAGTAATTTGCAGCTTAATGATGTCAGAGATAGAAGCCTTAAGAAGTCTGGTCAGTAATCCTTTGATTTAGAGTGTCACATGGATTTGTCATGGCTTTGTTTAAAGTAGAACCAGTGAAGCCCTTTGGATTGTGAAACATCGAGATTATAGTCTTAACACCACTTGAATTGATTTACTATTATGAGACGAAAATTAACATTTGGCTTGTGCAATATTAAGGCATTATATTACTCGGTTTTGGGTATGTATTTTTACAAGCTTAGTACAAATATGCAACCTCAACCACATCCGAGAAGCAAGGTTTAGAAAATCTTGTGGTTAATCCTCTAGTTTGAAGTGGCACATGAGCCAAAAGGATTTGAGCTGTATTGCTTTGTTTAATGATGGGTGACACGTCCAGGATAATCCCGTAGCTCAGGCCAGCAGGTAAAGACAATAAGCCAAAGTCTTATCCTTTGCTAAGACTGGCCAAGCTCCCATTCTTCATTCTTATTCAGGGCAGAACAGAGGCCAAAGGCTGGATCACTAACCAAAAGCTTAGTCGATGTTGACAAAACGTCAGCCTGCTAAGGCCAAAGAAACACCATGTTGAGCTGTGTTGAGGTCCTAAATCTGCTTGTGGATGATGAGTTCTGCTTTCATGTGCCTTTATTTCTTCTGTCTGAGACGAAGGGGATGAAAGGTTAAGTCTTCATCTGATGTCCAATGCCGGACTGTAGTTAGCTTTTCATGAAGCTTTTCACTTCCCTGAGGGTAGAAGTCTGGAGTGTATTTTGCTCTCCCTCAGTCAGCTATAAGTGGATCAGCATAAATATGTGTAAAATACACAATTTTTTCTATGTGTAAAAAAAAAAAACACAGCAAGTAAGCATGAGGAAACATGGGAGAGCATGCAAAATTCCACACTGATAGTAATGTTTGCAATGGGACAGTAAGGACAGTGCAATAATGTGCCACCATGTCACCTATGTTCAAATGGAACTTAGTATTAGGTAATACTAATACTTTAATAATGTAAATAATTTTAACTATCAGGCAGAAATGTTTTATGTCAAAACCTGAAACAACATCTGACTACACTACCCAGAGTACATTGTGGCTTACAAACATGGCCACTACAGACTTAAAAAATAAAACAGCTAGAAATTCTGTGACAAACTAAATCATAATATTAGGGAATACAAACACATGGACACTTTAGGGGCTAAACTCACACTTTCATGGCAGAGTATTCCAACCTTTTCCAAGCCTTCTTCATTGTCATTGTCAATATGCTTTATGTTTCTTCCATTTTTGCCTTTGCTGTATTTGGTTAATGCTGTGCACTCATCACCTGACTATTTCCAATTTCTTGACCATGCTACTTTCTAATGTTTTGTATTTGTTTGAAGTTTTCCTGAACTTATGTCAGAATATCCTGCCATTCAGTGAATGCAGCAGGTATCACAGCATTAGTGGCACAAGGCTGCACTTCAAAGAACAGCAACAACAGATACCAATACATAGTGCTCTCCTATCAGAGTTCTGCAACACCACATCAGCCTCTAGGGCAAAATAAGTGCAAGGAGATTGGTGAGGAACTTCTCAGCCTCAAACAAACATGCCAAAGAACTGACAACTTCATCTTGAAGCCAGGATGACCAAACCACAATTGATTCCAATATCAATATGTCTATTCACCCAAAGGATGGGTCAGAACTTTCCAAAAGTCATTCAACAGACCCCATACAACTCGGTCATGCCAATATAAACCCTCTAAAAACCAATAGTACCAACGATGTTAACTGTATTTAAATAAACTGTTATTACACTTAAACCTTGGATTGCGAACATAATTAATTCCGGAAGGGTGCTTGTATATCAAAGTATATAGAATTCCCCATAAGAAATAATGGAAACTCCAAAGATTCGTTACATAGCCCAAAATATTAGTATAAAAGAATATAAAGTTAAAGTAAAACAAATTAACCTGCACTTTACCTTTGAAAAGTACGATTAGTACTTCTCTTAGATGAGAGAAGTGGCCGGAGGAAGGGGGCTACTGTGTAGAACAACTTTCAAATACACACTCACACACACTAAATCACTCCTGTCTGAATCTCTGTCTGTCTCTCTACTGGAATCTTCTTCTTTTTGTATGACTTTACATCAAGGAACCTGTCTAATGACACTTGCTTTTGCCTTCTTTGGAGGATTTCATGCATTGTCGTTAAACAGTGCATGTCGTTAATCTCACTGCACTGCAACAACAACTTTTTTCTTCACGGGGTCCGTTGTTGTAGTACAGTTACTAAAGATCAGTCCCTTCACTTGGGCACAAAATTTAAAAAAGGGTATACACTTGGTCACAATGTTATAGTAAATAGTATGCACACACTCACTAAGCCTGAGAGATGTTTACCCACAATCCTACAGCGCGCGAGAGAGAGAAGAACCGCTCGGCAGACAAAGTGTATACATTCTATAGTACTCGTATATCAAGACCTTGCTCATTTAAAAAGTTTAAATTTATTTTTTATTTTTGCTCGTCTTGCAAAACGCTCCAAGTTAATCCAAGGTTCCACTGTACTACAGATTATTTCAGCACCAAGCAACAAATCGAACGCGGCGAGAGCGGCAAAGTGGCCGGAAGTCATTCATTTTCAATGTGAGCCGGCGGTGAAGGGTGATGCAGCGTGGCCAGAGCGACGAAGGGAGTTGAAATCTGCTCAACTTTAGGATAATGAGCTATGACGCAGTTGAGCAGCAACCAATTAAAAGTTCTCCACTTGAGAGGATTCCGAGGAACACATTCCTGTAACTTTTATTCCAGCTACATTAGTTCCCAAGCAAAATGGAGTAGAGGTTGATTATTGCGGTAGCGGCTGTTTATTAATGTTATTTTAATTAAAGACAAAGTCTAGTAAGTGATTCTAATAATGTTAGAATAATAAGAAATATAATATAATGATAAAAATATATATATAAAATTACACTGGCAATTCACATTGTACAGAAACCACACCATACAAATGGCTTATAATTTGTTTATTTCTACAATACAGTTCTTTCTATCAATCAATTTCTTGTTTTCTTCCACATTTTGGTCAGTCTCCACAAGATCACCAAGCTTGATTGCTTTGCGGCCCTTTTAAATACAAGAAAGGCATTCGATCTACGTCAGAGCAGCGAAGAGCGGCGACAGGCGTTGAAGGCAGGGTTCGGTGTGAACGCAGGGTAAGGCTCTGCAGCATTTTCTTTCCTGTAGGTGTGTTCTAGTAAACCAAGATGAGCCTAGGCCTCTACCACATGCAGTTGAGGAACTGTGACTTTTCCTAGAATTTACAAACTTCTTTCATTCTTCATTTATTAGAAGATCAACATCATAGCATAATCCTCATAGCCCTGTTAATGAAGACAACCAGAAGGCTGCAGTGGATGCTGCAACAGACCAAGCTTGAGAATGCCTCAAGGCAGCCTTCACCGCGGCCGCATTTTAAGCATCCTGAACCTTCAAAGCCTTCAGGGTTAAAGCCTAAGCATCTTGGGCATATTGGCTTTCTCACAGAAGCTATAACCAATTGAATGCAACTCCAGATAACAATGAATAGCAATCAAACTAACATTTGAAGAATGGGTTGAGGGAGCGAACCACTCCTTTACAAATACACAGAATATATATTTTAAGACCTCTAGGAGACTAGATCCTTACCAGGCAAACTAGGTTCTGTTTTTCACTAGGTGTAGCCTTTAAAGCTTAGAGCATTTTAGCCATGCTTTGTGTTCCTGTTATTTAATAAACATTTGTAGGGCTCATATTTTGTAGTTACATATCTCTATTACAAAATAAGCAATATAATGAAATGAAGTGAATTTTACTTCCCCAAACAGGACTGACCAAAAAATAAATAAAATTGAGTCATATAGGGACAGAAATAACACAAGTATATAAGTCCATATATTTTTTTAATCATCATTGACCTATACTATGTTGCCGACACCTACTGTATCTGTGCTGCTTGGGTTTTAAGGGTTTCCAAGTAAAAAAAAAAAAAGGATGCTAAGTACACTCACTCACTCACTCATCATCATTACCGCTTAATCCTGTATGCAGGGTCGCAGGGAGCCTGGAGCCTATCCCAGGAGACTGCACGAGGCAGGATACACCCTGGACAGGGTGCCAATCCATCGCAGGGCACACAGACATACACACACTCATTCACACACTACGGGCAATTTGGGAATGACAATTAACCTAGCCTACATGTCTTTGGAATATGGGAGGAAACTGGAGTCCCCGGAGGAAACCCACCAAGCACGGGGAGAACATGCAAACTCCATGCACACAGAGACGGGGATCGAACCCGGACCCTGAAGGTGCAAGGCGACAGTGCTAACCACTAAACCACCGTGCCCCCGATGCTAAGTACAGTATATTAAATCCTAGCATGCCAAAGCATACTAAAGTGTACTTGCTCCACACTAATGACTAGTATACTTGAAGTTTGCTATTTTGGAACAACTAATTTCTTTCCTTTCGAACAACCTATATTTATTTGAATTACAACTTAAAGTGCATTTAAGTTGTAATTAAATTGTACAAAAGTTTAATTTTACGTGTATTAAATATACTTTTGTGTGCTCAAGTGGAACAACTTTAAGTATACTTAGTACAGTTAAAGTATATGGCTTTGTTACTAACGTACATACCTGACAGTAATGAATTAACTTTAAGTATATATTTAATGTATTATAAGTACACTACTTTTTACTGTGTTATGAATAAGAATTTGGGAAATATACTATAAGTATAGTAGCATGTAGCATGCTCATATACTTCTGGCCAATTCCAAATACTAAACAAAGTACACTTTGTGGTTAATACAAATAGTGGAACCTTAGATTACTAGCATAATTTGTTCCGGAAGTGGGCTTGTATTCCAAAACACTCATAAACCAAATCATCATTTCCCATAAGAAATAATGAAAACTCAAAGTATTTGTTCCACAGCCCCAAAGAATAAATACATAAAAATAATTAATACAATCTATAAAATTAAAATAAAACAAATTAATCTATTTAAAAAAAACCTCCTGTTGTGTGTGTGTGTGTGTGTGTGTGTGTGTGTGTGTGTGTGTGTGTGTGGAATTAGCCCCTTCCCTCGTCTTGTTTTACACAGTAACACTCCACTTTTTAAGATTCACAACAAACACACACACACACGCACACGCACAATGGAAACACTGTTTTAACAGGACTAAAAGAAATCTCTCTGAGACTGGCATGAGCGTATATTAACGGACTCACTTTTTATGTTTCACAACAAACGCATAAACACAGCAGAAACACCGTTTTAACGGAAAAACAGCGAGACTGGCATGAGCGCATACTAACAGAATCACTTAAGTTTCACAACAAACGGACACACACAAACATGGAAACACCATTTTAACAGGGAAAAAATAAATCTCTCTGACCTGGTGTGAGCGCATACTAAGGGAATCACTGCTGTAAAGTAAAAAAAACAAACAAACAAATCAACCAGCACCTTACCTTTGAAAAGAATCGTGACAGAGCAGAGTTTCTGTGTGTTTGTGAAGCCGGGGAGGGGGTGAAAAGGCGAGAGAGCGTCTGTGTGTGTGTGTGTCGGTGTCAAATTGCGCGCGCACACTCATAAGAGACGAGCAGAGTTTCTGTGTGTTTGCAAAGCCATGGGGGGAGGGGGGTAAGGTGAGAGAGTGACGCTCGGTGTCAAAAATAAGAGTCGCATGTGTGATACATGATACTCGGCACTCGTAAACTAATACTTGCTCGGTTTCCGAATAAAAATGTATTAAAAATCTTTGCTTGGTTTGCGGAACACTCGTAAACCACGTTACTCACAATCCAAGGTAACACTGTAATTTGTTTTATTTTCTTTTTATAGATTGTATTAATTATTTTTATGTATTTATTTTTTGGGGATGTGGAACGAATAATTTGAGTTTTCATTATTTCTTATGGGAAATGATGATTTGGTTTACGAGTGTTTGGGAATACGAGCCCACTTCCGAAACAAATTATGCTCGTAATCTAAGGTTCCACTGTATACTTTTTATATATTAACTGAGGGTACAACTTTTTGTTAGTATATTTGCAATGTACTATTAAAGATTTTAATATATTTTACACTAAAGTGTTTTTTTTCCCCGCCACTGGGGAAATCAGCCTTATAATACCTGATGTACTGTTTTTCAAAAACATGTCATAGTGTAGTAGTAGTAAATTATCCTAAGACTGTGTGTACTATATGATATAATAAAAGTATATTTGTATTAACCACAAAGTGTACTTTTTTAGTACTGTATTTGGAATATAAATATAACAGCATGCTACTGCTGCAATAAGAATATATCCATAGTATATTAATCATGTATTTGTAACAATAAAAAATTGCTGTAATATACTTAGAATACATTATATATATATACTTTAATTTCATGAATTACTATCAGGTATGTACTTTAGTACACACACTGCCATATACTTTAAGTGTACTAAGTATACTTAAAGTTGTTTCAGTTTAACACACAAAAGTATACTTAATACACTTAAAATTGTGCAATTTTGTATACAGTACTAGTCATTAGTCTGGCTGCAAGTACACTTCAGTACTTCTTTTTCACTGGGGTTTTAACAATTGTCATTGTCGCAAAGCACAATCAAAAGAAAATTATGGAAATTTGTATGAAATAAAAAAAATGTGTATGAATCAAAATGATCATTGTCTCTGATGAGTAAGCCAAGGGCGACAGTGGTGAGGAAAAACCCCTTTTATGTGGTGTGATATGGAGAGCCGCACCACAAGATGTTATAATGTTCATAAGAGCCTTGATTCAGGGCTTCAGAGGGGGTCATTGAAACAGGAGGTTGAGAGAGGGCTCATGATACGCATGCGTGAGATTATTAGTCAGGAACATAAGGAAACATAAGAAAACTGAAAACACAAAGTAAATAAAGCTCTGCCGTCTACATGAGAACAGACTGGGCTCTGGAAACTAAAAATAAAAAGTTATATCCTCTCGGGGCTTCTGCCCTTACCAAGGATTTATTTGAGAGAGAGGAGTTATGTTATTGTGCTTAGCACTATTGAATTAAACTAAGAGCTGATGCGTGTCACTCTATTTCAGGACCATCTTCATGGTACATAAAGTGGAACCATCCAGTATACTAACCATATAAACCCTATAATATGTAATATAAATATAATCAAATGTTATGTCTATTAATTTTTATGTGTTTCATTTTTTTTCTTCATTTAAAATTTGAAAAATGATTGACATGATGACAAATTGTTGTTTCTTTATGTTGTGTCTTGCATTGTGTCATACAGCACGAGGATAGTGTATTTATATAAGCAGGTCTGTATTCCCCTAAATGTAAGGAAGGAGCTCGGAGCACCACTATGATGGATTAAATTTCATCTGTACAGTATGAAAGTCAATATTCCAGGAGGTGAGTTAGTATAGGTGCCTTACCTGAGAGAGTCTAAATTCCAGCATCTGATGCAATACACACCAGCTCAGACTTCACATTATCCTGGTCAAGGAACTCCAAGCTATGGATTTAAAATCCTTGCAGGCTCCAGTGACACACTATAAAGGGCTGTACACAGATTTCTTTTTTAACCTGAGGTGACAGAGAAAAATAGCTTTTGCTATTCTAGAATTTAGCAAGTGCTTTTGGGACGGATACATTTTTATTGTAGCATGGGGTTTAAGGGAAAAAACAACTTTGTTTTAACTCAGTGAAATTGCCGTTGCACGGCGAGTTGTAAGAATTGATGTTTCATATGTCATTGTGTTTTATAGTAAATCTTTTCCAATTGTTACACATTCCATTCCTTTAAGTTTTTTGGCCTTCTTGACACGTCAAGCCATAAGACATTAGATTTGATTCATCACCTCATTACCTGCCTGCCACAAATATGAATGTGCTAATAATAGAAAGTGCATTATAATATTCAGTTATCTTAGATGCTTTAGTATAGTATGTGGCTGTTTTCCATAGTATCATGTTTTAAAAGTGTATTTGTACTATAATAGCCTGTATACTGTATACTAACATAATCAGTAATTCTACAACAATAGTGTGTTGTCAAGGAAAATATAAATACAATTTTATTAAAATACAAAACCATCTGTTTGAAAATCATAGATATTATAAATAAATAAATAAATAAATAAATAAATAACTTCTTTAACATAATTTTCAGTTAAATTAATACATGGTTTCTGTTGATATACTTTTTACTGTGAGCAAATTAACTACTGTGGTAGTTATAACTGTATATGTGAAATACATTATGCACAATGTAATGAATTCATTATGATGAATGTCAAAAAAAGTTAATGATGTTGCCTAAAATAGAACTGAAGAAGTAGCTTTTTAAACAGCAAACACTTCAAATTTATACTAGTCCTATTTGGAAAATACATGCTGCTGTATTTTTTCCTTCTCAGATGAAATGGTTACACGGCTGGACAGGTCCCAGCTACAGTTCCCAGACAAGTGTCCTTGCAGTGCTGGATGAAATGACACAATTCACCTCAGTACCAGCATGTTGTTGGTTTAAGGTAATATTGACTGGGAACTTCTGTCTGAATCTGTCTCACTCGACTGTACTGGATCTGTGGGTCACAATGTAACTATCTCTCTGGGACACATTATCTTAGGACCTTCTTCTGGGGATATTATTGGATGGAAACACATAGAGGGTTTGGAGATTCAGATGCTTTTCAATTGAGTCTTGAAGTATTTTCATTTCCTCTTTCTCCAGCAACATAAAACTGTTCCTTAACATAAACAGCTAAATGGGTAACAGCCCTTGCACATTTCCCGCTGTGGCTTTAGTATGGAGATATGCAAAAGTACTTTTAAAAGTACTTTTAAGTACTGGAGTTTGCTTCAGTGCTGAGATTACTGTATGATATGTTCAACACTGCACTCAGCATTCATTTGTAGCATGCTTGACATTTGTTCACAGTCTGAAATCTCCAGCAGGATTCTGACACTTGTAAGGCTCTTTGTTAATCCCTCCATCACAATCAACTTCAGCTAGTTCACAATCACCATCAACATACCTTCCAAAACTCTAACTATACAGCCGAGCACTGGCAAAAAAAAATTATAATAATAATAATGTAGGTGTTCATGACAGCAACTTACTATTCATAAAAATGCAGTGGAACCTTGGATTACAAGCATAATTTGTTCCGGAAGTGGGCTCATATTCCAAAACACTCGTGAACCAAATCGAATTTCCCCTATAAGGAATAATGAAAACTCAAATTATTCATTCCACAGCCCAAAATAATAAATACATAAAAGTAATTAAAACAATATATACAGTAAAAATAAAACAAATTAACCTGCACTTTACCTTTAAAAAAGAGTAAATAATAAATCCCGACAGGTGTGTGTTTTTTTTGTTAATGCGCACAGGCACTGTGTGTATGTGTGTGTGTGTGTGTGTGTGTAATGTGCGCGCACACACACACATTAAAGCAAAAATTAGCAAGTAACATCGCTAATGACACTCGCGAATCATTTTGCGGATCATTTCATCTTTACCCTCTAATGACTTGCTTTTGATTTATACGCCGCACACTCGTGTGTTATAATAAACAGTACATACGTGCTGTTCACACATGCTTACAAACACAAAATAAAATATGTTTTACACACACACACACGTGGTCACAGTGTTATAGTAAACAGTACATGTGCGCATGGTTATACCTGTGAGACCAAGCAGGGGAGATGATTACCCACAATTCCGCAGCACAAGAGAGAGAAAAACTATTGGCTCAGTTGTGATCATGTGACGTTCAGCGTCAAAACAAAAGCGCATGCATGATACATGATATTCAGTACTCGTAATCCAAGACTTGCTCGTTTTTCAAGTCAAAATTTATTAACAATCTTTGCTCGTCTTGCGGAACACTCGCAAACTGTGTTACTTGCAATCCAAGGTTTCACTGTATAAGTTTGACCAGTCAAAGAGCAAAAACTGTAGTTCAGTAGATTAGTCTGTAGTTTCTGGATTTTTGTCAGGCCACTCTAAACGTGGTATCATGTATGATCTCCAGCTACACCTTTCTTGTTTCCTACTGGTTGCTGTGTCTCTGATTGCTACATCACAGTGCTGACAAAGGACACTTTCATTTTATCCTCAATAAGCATCAAGTGATGTAAAAAAAATTGGTACATGCAAATCAGTAGAGTGTCATACTTGAAGAGACCTTTTTCTATTTCTCAAACTCAAAATTGGCCTGAAGTCGTGCTAAGTTTCAAAGCAGAATCATCATTATGTCAGTCCACAGAGGGAGGTAAAATGCCATGCTTATCAGCTGTGCTACAGTACATGGTACAGAATAAATTACAGGTTGTCCCAGTCACCATCATTGTCAGCAAGTGACCTGTTCTCTTCTCATATGTCTTTCATCCACTTCTGAACTTCACTTGTGCATTCTTTAATTAATTAATCTGTATTCTGTTGAACCATACCATATCATTTGTGTATATGAGAAGGTCATGTTGTTCTGCAATTCTTCTTTTGAGGTTTGCTTCTGACATGCCTGGAAAGTCTGCTTCATTGTTCCCCTTTAATTTGCTTTAGGCAACAATGCTAACAGAAATTCTTAGATTTTTTTTTCCAAAACTGTGTTAGTAGCATTACAGCTTACTGATGCACCTTGCATATTTCACAAGGTCCTGTAGGTTAGATGACCATTAGTTCAATAGTGGCAGAAAAAACCTGTCCTACCCAATGTCATGGATGCTGCTAGTAGTAGGACACTATATGCTCCATTCCATCAAGACAAAGTATGGGAGCTTTGTCACCAGAATTTTTGCTGGTTTTGTCTTTCTTTGAACAGCCACATTTGGCAGGTGTCTCAGCTCCTGATCCTCAAGGTATAATCATGTAGTCCTCTGATTTTTTTCTTTGCCTATTTTCTGTTGTAGGACAACCACACTATAATCTGGGATGCTGGTATTCCAAAATTACTAATAATAAATTGATAACATAACATGACATCCTGTGAGGTGTCTTGAAAACCGTTTGGTTGGACCTTGGGTTTTGTATAGTGTACATGGATATTTTGTTGTTTTACAGTATATATCTTATAGATAGATAGATTGATTGATTGAAATCAGAGAGTCATAGAGACAGTATCACAAAGACAGGTTGTAGATTGCATATTGTATATATGTCTGTACACACAGGGTCATGTGAGAACTAACCAGAAGTCACTAGTGCAATGAAAAATTAAGAACATTGCAACATATACAACAAGTATATAGTTAATCATATGAATCTAAAATAAAACGTTTTTTAAAAAAAACACAAATGCAGTTGTCATGATGTGCATTTTTATACTGTATGTGGCAAAGTGACATGTCATTGTAGTGTGTTGTTGAAGAGCCAAATGGACAAAGGATTGTCTGTCTGTTGAGCAAAAGTCTTTAGCACAACACATTCTTCTGGTTGCAGAAAACTGTGTGAAGAGGGTGGTCGGCTTTGATCACAGCATTTTGTTAAGTGTCCTCTTCACTACCACTTCCTCAAGAGTGTCCAGCTCCAGACCAACCACCGATCCAGCTCTCCTGACCACTTTGTCCAATCGCGTGGCATCCCTGTTTTTGAGACAACCTCCTGGTGATGACTGACACACTGGTGATGACTGACTGATAAAACATCATCAGGAGCTTTTTACAGAAAGATCCTAGTCTCATGAGGAAAAACAGCTGGCTCTGACCTTTCTTATACAGATAGTCAGTGTTCACTAACTAGTCCAGTTTATCATAAAGATGTAGCCCAAGGTATTAATATGACCTGACCCTATCAACATCCACTCCTTCGATGGAGACAGGTAGCAGGGGAGACAAAAGTCAATAACTCAAAAACATCTCTTTGGTCTTAATGATGTTTAGTTGTACCTGGTTTAGATTGCACCACTCTACTTGTCTTTGACAAGGTTTCTGTACTCACCCTCCTGTCCTGAGCCTCACTGAAAGATAATCAGTCAGCCCTATTTCTTCTCTCCATTGAGGTGTCCAATCTTCAGCAGGGATGTCAATTTGGAAGCGAGGTACTCTGTCTTTTTTCAGGATGGCCGTTTAAAAATATATATAGTATACAAAAATAATGTTATGTTCATTGTTAGTGTTGCCAATGTGTCATCTGTGTGTACCCCAAGGATTTCCCAGCAGTTTTAGGCTCCATATGTGAACCATTTTTCCATGAAAGGATTTCATCTTTAATACATGATGATGGCTTTCGAATCTAATTAATTAAAATGTGTCATTATATGTGTGAATGGCAGTTGTACATTACATTGTTGCTTTTTTTATGGTAGCTACAGGTGGTGTAAGCAGGGCACAGCTCTCCAAATCTGCCTACAAGAACACTGTAATAGTAGGCAGAGAGGGTGCAATATCTGGCAGGTACAGGAGTCAGGACTCATGCAGCACAGGGCATGACTCAGGCAGTGCGGGGCATGGCTCAGGCGGTGCAAGGCTCTCAAAAGGCACCTCCAGGCTGTCTGAACACGGACCTAACAAGACTGAAAGTTCTCAGAGTATGACTGGCCTTAGAGCAGACAGAGTCTTGAGAGCAGACAGTAGCCTTTCACTGAGCTAACAAAACAGACAGGAACTCCTACAGGCCTAACAGGGCAGTCAACAGGGCTAAGAGAATAGACAGGGACTTAAACAGGCCAGACAGGGCAGACAGGTCCTCCAACTGGGCTAAAAGAGTGGACAGGGGCTTCTCAGGGATAACAGAGGAGACAGGGTCTTCAGGGTTAACAGAGCTAATATGTTCTTAATGGCTCACAGAGAGAACATGTTTTTCAGAGCAGTGCTGGAAGCACAGCATGGCATAGGTTCATTTGAATAACAAGCTTCTTGTTTGAGCATGCTGCTGGATGGCACTCAGCCGTCAGTCTTCATCTTTCACCCTTCTTCGCCACTTAGTCAGGGGGTTCTCTTCACCCTGAACCTGACCATGCTTGCCCTTTCTTTGTTCAAACTTATGAACCATTATCAAAGTAAGAGTTCGCCAAAGCACACAAAACAATAAGAGTCAATGAGTGCAAGGCACTCTCCAGAGGCTATCCCTGATACTAGTTAAAAAAGTTGTACCCTCTCCTTTTATTGTTATTATCAGGGTTTAGAATGAATTTTCTGTTAATTTGAATTAGAATTTTCTGTTAATATGGCTGTGTTTTTATTGGGAAAACACTGTGCTGCAATGTAATGGATAATGTTGAAGCTTAGCCCTTCTAAAAGGGTTACAATCCCCTTGATGTTGCAGAACCCAGTTGGAGAACAGACCAGGAGGCAGGAATATAGTGAAAAACACAAAGTTCCCAATACTTACTGTAGGTAGACCAAAAAACAGAGCAAAAATATGCACCTTTTTTAAGTGAGACATTCTGTTGTTTCATTGATTTGGACGATGGACATGGGGATTGTTAAACCCGCTTCATGCTTATTTACATGAATGTTAGATATATGTACTGTATAATGGCACAGACTTTGGATCTCAATCAAAACGGATGCATTAGAAATATTATAACAATTATTTCTGAAAAAAAAAAAAACAATACACTATACACTCAAATTCCTCACACAAACACAGGGCTTCGTTTGAGAGAAACAAAAACATAAATCATGTTTTCTGAAACATTCACTCACTCACTCATCGTCTATTCCGCTTTATCGTGTATTCAGGGTCTCGAGCCTAGGAGACTTAGGGCACAAGGAAGGGTACACCGGATAGGGTGCCAATCCATCACAGGGCACACACACACTCACATGCTCATTCACACACTCTAAGCAATTTGGGAACGCCAATTAACCAATGAATCATCTCATTATAAAAGCCAGTATTTATTTAGCGAGTAGCCTATATATTTGTGTTTGTTGCATTTCTGGGGGAGTATGTCGGTATTTTTCCCGATAAATCTGGTCATATCTGTGCACGTGTTTATCAGCATTTTGATCAAAACGCTACCTTCTGTAACGTGAAAGTGAGGATCACGCGCGGGTTTACACATGCTGATGAGCAGCTTTATTTCCGTCATAAATTCACAACCACACTCCAGCCATTATTTCTAGCCGTTGTCAAATAATGTATGAAATCACAAAGCTCTTCGTGTGGATTCATACGACAAGGCATTTCCTCGGGGAAAGATTCTTATGTGTATATATTTACTTGAAAATATATATATATTTTTTGTTTCTTCATTCAGGTCGTCTGATGGTGCTCAATGTCGAAACATTTTTACATTTTAACACAAATACAGTACATTGTTTTTGACATATTCATGAATCATGACATTCACATAGTTAACACTATCAGATAGACTACTATCTGGAAGTTAAATAAATTTTAAGACAATTTAAATTGAGACATTGCCATGTCTTTTTGTTTGAACCCTGTCCATGCGCTAGTGTATTCTGTGAAGCACAACACATTTGTTTAAATTCTAAAATATTGCTTGTGGGAAGCGAAAATAAAAAGGAAAATAACAGCATTAACTCACCGATATTGTTAAGCGGAGTTGCTTAAGAGATGCGTGCCTCCGTGCGATAGATCTCTTTCGGAGGGCGATCTTCATGAATTTTGCCTCGAGTGCTTGGGAGAAGAACACGCTCTCCTCGGGCTTCAGGGAGACTGTGAGTACTGTGATCTTCTCCATATTAAGGTGCTTCGCGCGCGGTGGAGGGAGCTGCGGTGCATTCCTGGGGCTCGCATGCTGATCTGGCAGACGCGCACGAGATGGAATTTCCAATTTCTCTCGCGCTCTCTCCGGATCAGGAAGTTTTAGCTTCCATTTCGCAAGCGCGCTCCGGAGCTTCTTGTGAAGGAACGGAGGAATCCTCCTCTCTCGCTTCCATGGAAGTAGCCTCCTCACAACGCTTCTCCAGTGCTGACAGAGCTTATAAGGAATTATTAGAGGTTATAACACGTGCGGTCGAGCGATTGCATATGGAATGGCCGCAGAAGCGAGATTCCCCCAAGCGTTCGAGATTGGACGACAGGTTTCTGTCGGGTGGCCGGGGGGAGGAGCCTCAACGTCTCTCTCTCTCCCCTTCTTTGGTGAAATACATGATGAATTAACTCTTTCATGGAGGAAGCCATATTCATTGCGTGTTTTTGTGCCATCGACTTCGACTTATTCGAATATCGTTGATGCGAAAGCACGCAGTTATATGATGATTCCCCAGATAGAAGAGACGCTTGCGGGCTATCTCTCTCCTGGGACATCATCCTCCCTGAAAAATCATACTATCCCCTCCAAGCCGTGTAGATTGACATCTGCTTTGGTGGGGAAAGCTTTTCAGGCAGCAGGTCAGGCTGGCGCTTCACTGCACACCATGGCGGTTTTGCAGGCTTACCAGGCTGACCTGCTGAAGGACCTGAGCACCGGCGGGGTTATTGATGACAGGGCGTTTGCAGAGCTGCGCCGAGCCACAGACCTGTCTCTCCGAGCAACTCCGTGCTGTGGGCCGTTCTATGGCTGCCATGGTATCCACGGAGAGGCATCTGTGGCTGAACCTCACGGGCATCAAGGATAAGGATCATGACGCTGTTAATTCTGTCGCCACTAGGTTTCGGGAGGCGAAGCTATATGAACAGGCCTTTGGGAGGTTCCTTCCCCGCCGTGCTCAAGAACCGGGACCGTCGGCCACCCGGCCCCGGCCAGGTCTGGCCCCTATCAGGCGTGAGGTGCAGAAGGAGAGTCTGACCAGCCGCGCACCCCCTCGTAAAGACTGGGGTGGGGCTCGCCGCTCTTCTCAAAAATCTGCTTTGAAAAGACCGGATCTGAGGAGCTTCCTCTCTTCAAAGAAGAAGCCCTGAGGTTCGTGTGCCTGGGGCCATGGGGGTGTCTCCCCCCACAGAGGGGTGTCTGGATTTTCATCTCAAAACAGGGCCTCCTCCCTGGCACTCCCGGGAGGCCGATGTTCAATCCCCGCCACCACTGGTGTTTTGAGGAGCGCCGGTCTCCAACGAAAAGTTGGGTGTTCGGGCATCTCCTGCCACACTTCAGGATACCCAATACCTAACCCCCCCCCATTCAGCCGAAGTGTCAAAGCTCGTGCCCCTTTCGGAGAAGCTGGCAGCGTGGAAACTACTGCCAGGCGTATCTCCATGGGTACAAAGGACTGTAGGCACAGGCTACAGGATTAGTTTGCGCATCATCCTCCGCGTTTCAACGGCGTGGTCTCCACTTCCGTGAAACCGGACCGAGCACATCTGCTGGCCCAGGAGTTACAGACTCTGCTGGGCAAAGGGGCCATAGAACATGTTCCCCTCCCAGACAGAGAGTCGGGCTACTACAGTTGGTATGTTTTGGTGCCCAAGAGAGGGGGGGGGGGGTTCGTCCGATCTTGGATCTTCACGGCTTGAACCGCTATCTCAGGAAATCCAGATCCAAATATTGACGTTCAAAATGATTATTGCTCAAATCCAACTAGAGGATTGGTTTGTGACAATCGATCTCAAGGACGCATATTTCCATATAGAAATATTGCCACAGCACAGGAAGTTCCTGAGGTTCGCTTTTGGGGACGAAGCTTACCATGGCACATGGCAGCTGCGTCCACGGTGATACCTTTGGGCCTTCTGCACATGAGAGCGTGTCAGCTGTGGCTAAGCACCAGGGGATTTCATTCAAGGGCAAATCCCCAGAGGCTAATAAGGGTTACGCGCCGGGGGCTTCATACCCTTTCTATGTGGTTCTGACCCCGGTTTCTGACTTTGGGTCCCACTCTAGGTCCATCTTGTCGTCGCAAGATTCTAACGACAGACGCTTCCCCTCACGGGCTGGGGTGTGGTCTTGGATGGCCGTCCAGCACAAGGGAGCTGGAGAGGTCATGTTCTCGCGTGGCACATCAATTGCCTGGAAATGATGGCTCTGTTTCTTGCCCTGAAACACTTCCTCCAGCAGTTGAGAGGCTACAATGTCCTAGTGCGGGTGGACAGCACTTCGGTAGTCTCATACATAAATCGCCAGGGTGGACTGCGCTTGAACAAGCTAGCGCACCAGGTTCTGCTTTGGGCACAGGACAAGTTCCTGTCCCTCAGGGCGATTTACATTCCAGGGCATATGAATGTAGGAGCAGACTTGCTATCCAGACAAGCTGTAAAATGAATGGAAACTCCACCCCGAAGTAGTCAGTCAAATCTGGGAAATATTTTACGTAGCAGAGGTGGACCTCTTTGCCTCACAAGAGGCAGCACAATGCCCCTTTTACTACTCTCAGACTCTTCCAACTCCCCTGGGTCTGGACGCAATGGCCCACACGTGGCCCAGATTACGCCTTTATGTGTTTCCACCTATAGTTCTGCTCCCAGGAGTTCTGGCGAGGGTCCATCAACAGGGTTTGCGCCTCTTATTGATAGCGCCCCATTGGCCGACCAGAGTGTGGTTCTCGGATCTAATATCTCTCCTCGACGGCTCACCCTGGGTGATTCCAGTGAGGAGGGATCTTCTGTCTCAGGCGCAGGGGACAATACTTCATCCCCGGCCCGAGCTCTGGAACCTTCACGTTTGGCCCCTGAACAAGACCAACTAAGACATGCTGGGCTTTCAGCCAGCGTAACTGAAACCATTTTAAGTGCCAGGGCTCCCTCCACTAGAAGAACTTATGCCCTCAAATGGAGTGGATTTGAAAATTGCTGCATGGCAAGACATGTAGACCCAGTTCACTGCCAGATTGTTTCAGTGTTGGAGTTTCTGCAAGAAAAGTTGTCCTCGGGCTGATGCCCTAGTACGCTCAGAACGTATGTAGCCGCTATTTCGGCTTGTCACCCTCTGAATGATGGGGGTTTCTGTGGGGAAGCACCATTTAGTTGCCTGTTTTATCCATGGAGCTAAACGGTTGAAGCCACCCACTACAGCGACGGTCCCTTCGTGGGACTTAACTATCGTACTCGAAGGCCTGGCTGACACCCCTTTCGAAACACTAGAGTCAGCGCCTGTCAGGCTTCTGTCTCTTAAGACGGTTTTTCTTATGGCTATTACTTCTTTGAAGAGGATTGGGGATCTGCAGGCTCTGTCAGTCTCCCCATCCTGCCTAGACTTTGCCCCTGGGCTAGTCAAAGCTATTCTGCATCCTCACCCGAACTATCTTCCCAAGGTTCCATTCTCGACCATGCACCCAGTTGTTCTCGAAGCCTTCTGTCCTCCTCCTTTCACAGCTCCGGAGCAGGAAAGACTTCACTTACTGTGTCCAGTACGTGCTCTTCGGATCTACGTCCACTGAACTAGCCAGTGTCGTAAGTCGGAGCAGCTCTTTATTTGCCATGGGGGTCGCAACCGGGAGGCGGCTGCCACTAGACAGACTCTGTCACACTGGGTGAGAGATGCCATTGCCCTAGAGGCGCATGGTCACACTTCGCCTCTGGGAATCAGGGCTCACTCAACCAGGGGGATTGCCTCATCTGTCACGGGTCTAGCTGGTGGTAGTTGCTAGACCGGTTGATGGTGTTGCCGTGGGCATAAAAGGTAGGCATGAAGGCAGAGGGGTGTGGAGAAAGTCTTTTATTTAAACAAACACAACTCAAAAACAGAACAAAGGAACTAAAACCAAACTCAAACTAAAACTAGGGCTCAGGAAAAACACAGGAACAGGAAGGGAACTGAACACAGGAGACCAGGAGCTGACACAGGGAACCAGGAGCTGACACAGGGAACCAGGGATGAGAAAACATGGAGCCGGAGCTAACTAAGACACAGAGGGGAACTAAAGACAGGGACTGGAGACTGGAGAGACAGGACTGGAGGCACAGAGACTGGAGAAACAGGACTGGAGGCACAGAGACTGGAGAGACAGGACTGGAGAGACAGGGCTAGACAGGAAACAGGGCTAGACAGGAGACAGGGCTAGACAGGAGACAGGGCTAGGGGCACAGAGACTGACAGGAACTAGACTAGCTGGGTTAGTGAGGTTAGTAGCTACATGTTGTACTGGGGACACTGGAGGCTGACCTAACCGGGTTAGTGGCTAATGGTGTTTGTACTGACCTAGGGGACCGGAAGACAAAAGGCAGGGCACACATGAGGCTATACCAAACTAGCAGCTAACCTACTAGTGACCAGAACCACTAGCAGTCACTCCCACTAGAGATTAGCCTACTGGAGACTAACCCTACTAGGGGCTAACCCTACTAGCCATCAAGGCCTACTAGCGGCTAACCCTGCTAATGGCTAAGCCCTCATGTGGCTACACATACAAGGGAAATGACCAGAAGGCAAAACAGTACTTACACAGGACACAGGAGGAGACACAGCCTAACTACACACTGAACAGAGCAGCTCCATGAATCCACAGACACAAGGAACATCAAGGAAACAAAACTAGAGCCCTCTGAAAACAAAAGGTTACAAAACATAAACCAAATATAAACTTAAAGTAACAAATGAATGCCCACATGATGGTAATCCAAACAGACAAACACACAAACAAACAATCACCAACAGACACAAACAATCAGACAATGCTCGACCCAGTTTCCCAGAACAAACTGCTATTTATAGAAGGTTTTAATGAGCCACCTCAGTTCAGGTGAGCCTCATCACCTGACTGAGGTGCCTTCTGGGAAACTGAGTCAACCAACAGGAACTACACAGAAAGACAGACAGACATGAACAGTGACCTCTAGTGGAGGTTCCTAACATCATCGATTGCCTTGGCAAGAGGCGTCCCCCTGCAGCAGGTGTGTGATGCGGCGGGCTGGTCCTCTCCACACACGTTTGTTAGATTTTATAGTCTGGATGTCAATGCTACTCCGGGTTCGTGGATCCTTGAGTCAGCATCCCAGAGCAAGGTCTGAGAACTCCTCGGCTTGTGCACACACGCTACACAACCTGGGGGTCCAGACACTTGCAGTGCGGCGGCGTTGGTATTCTCGTTCCCATAGCGTTTTTCACGCAGCATCGAGTGTAGCTTTTGAAAGGGAGCGTCTCAGGTTACTTGGCTGTAACCCTGTTCCCTGATAAAGCGGGAACGAGATGCTGCATTCCGATGCTGCACTGCTGGCGTGCCTGGACGTCCTTCAGACAAAATTGACCTGAGGATGTTTCCGGTTCACTCCTATTTATAACCTGCAGATGTACCTTATTCGGTGACGTCATGCCTGGCAGAGGTTATAAGCCAAAGGTATTCGGCAGTTTTGACATGCACAGGCTTCACAACCGGGCAACAAAGAAATGTTCCCGTAGCGGTTTTCACACAGCATCTCGTTCCCGCTTTATCAGGGAACAGGGTTACAGCCAAGTAACCCGAGACATTTAGTTAATTTTAACCAACTTCCCCAAACATGACTGAGCAAAAAAATTCGAAACTGTGTCACAAAGTCAAAGAAATAACACAAATACACATGATCACTTGTTTTATGGTTGTTTTTAGTTGTTTCTATGACCAAAACAATGATAATAATATGCTAATTTTGTGAGTTCTACATTTTTGCAACTTCATTCACATATTTTGGTTAAAATTGTTAAAATATGTAAAAAAAAAAAAATTACCCTCTATATAAGCACATGCACTGTGTATATTTTTCTCGTCATTGACCTATGCACGTATCTGTGCCACTTGGGTTTTAATTATTAATCCAGCTAATTTCTGTTCCATAGCTTTCAGACACAGTATTTGTCTCAAAGTGCATCTTCAGGAACTTGAATTTAGCATTTTTAAATGAAGTGAGGAGAGGAGGTGTCGTCAGTTTGATTCGCCAGGAGTCGATTTTTTTTTCCATTGAGAAAAGAGACAGTAGTAGTGCCTAACATCTGTGCTGCTACCTCTTTACCTCATATTATTGCCTTGTTTAGGTTTCCAGCAACTATGCAGTTGTGAACATCATCTGTCTGTTTTTATACACGGCAGCCATATTAGAGCCTCAGAAGTTTGGCTACTCCTAGAGCTTGCATTCTCTCAAGCTCTTTATTCACCATTTT
The DNA here is from genome assembly GCA_013621035.1 of Clarias magur. Lineage (NCBI taxonomy): Eukaryota > Metazoa > Chordata > Actinopteri > Siluriformes > Clariidae > Clarias > Clarias magur. Next base: position 4,010,844 of record QNUK01000005.1, on the reverse strand, counting down.
TATGCATCACTGCAGGGTGTCACATTTGGATTTATTTTCTTTGAGAAAGTCACATGTACGTCTCCAATTTGATCTCTGTATATACAGTATATTTGCATATTCCTGACAAATAAAGATGACCAGATTAACCTTTGGCATTATACAGTATTTGGCACCTATGGCCAGATTCTAGTGCCTGTGTGTCCCCCCGAACCTCTTTCAGTTTGAAAGTGCAGGTGATGATTTTTCCTTTTTTGTTGTTGTTTACCCCATTTTTTCCCCTTACATTAGTTGTTTTGTTTAACCTGACCAGCTTCTTCAGTAGCAGTTGTCACGTGTTGATGAGGTTACTTACTTATCAGATGTGTATTCTTTGTACTTTTTGCACATGCGTGCACTTATGCATATTTTGTACTGTGTTAAAGTATTATGTAGTTAAATGTGGTTTAGTTGTAGTTAACTGTATGTGTTGTATGTACTGTAGGACCAAGCAGACCACACGGTCACACAGAAGCTGGACATCAGGACGAGTCAGACAGGTCCCGAGGGCAGAGGGACTCAGGCAGGACTAACTATGACAGCATAACTAAAAGGGAGAGGTAGAAGTCAACACAGACATGAGGGCTTCCTGAAATGTAAAACAACCAGTCACTTCACCGTCAACAAACCTGAGTGATCAATTAGAGTGGGGGAGACAGCATCTAAACATACCAGTTCACCATAATTACCTCCATGTGTCCCCCAGATCTGCTCCTTTACCTGAGGTTAATCTATTTACAAAAATGCTTGGCTAAATAAATAGGTTTTAGCCTAGACTTAAACACTGAAGTAAATCATTATTTATATTGGTTTTAATTTGTTTCTTTAATGTTGCATGAAGTTTTTTTTTTACACTGATGTTGTAACTATGGTACTGCCGCTTTAAGGGGTACTTAAATTTTTCTAGCGTTAAACACCCCATTGCAGAAGCTGTCAAACTGTGTAACTGTATTTTATGAGAGACTTTTCATTATAATTTTTTTAAAAAAGGTCATCTCTAAAAAAAATGTTTAAAAAAACAAGATAGGTAGATATATAGATTGATTGATTATTTAATTCCCCCCCCCCCCAAAAAAAAAACATACATAAATACATAATAATTATTTTTTTATTTTTATTTATCAAAACTGCGGTAATGTATGTTTTCCTACAAAACATTGTGCTGTTATAAGCTTTCAGTTATCAGCAGTTAAAATCAGAAGTGACAATTAGCACTGGTACTGTAAACATGATTTAGAGCTTCAATGAAAAATAAATTGAAAAATAAAGCAAACAGTATAGTATATACACATAGACTTCAGTTTCAAATAGTGAGCTGATGACATCAAAAGGTTTTTTTTTTTTTCCAGGCTCCAATAATGAATTAATTCTTAAACAATATAAATCACAGGAGTAAAATGCTGCATTCAATTTTGATAAGCGATGAACTTGCCACTGAAATTTGGGTCAGTATTTGAAGTAAATACTCTGCACTGCTAAAATTAAAAGTGCTTTTCTAAAATCGAAAGATGTTATACTAAAAGTGTATGTGTGTGTGTGTGTGTGTGTATGTTGATGAAGTGGCTGATATAAAGTAGCGCTGAAAGTCTGCACAGGAGGCCTGCAGATGACAAATAACACCTTGGGAAGTCTTGGCAGCATCTGGCCATATATTTTCACAGGGTCACCTTGTTACTCCGCTGTAGTGTGCTTCTCACACAGTGATAAACACATAAATAAATGCAGTGCATCACATAAGCTGCAAAAATAGGCTCCTTCTGCTTATTCTTTTGTTTGGAGTTATGATTTTGAACTCGAAGACTACTCAGCTTTCCAGACAATGACATTCAGCATTTGTTTGGTGTGTTTTGGAGTGACTTAATTATGTGACTCATTATGTGAATATGTAAATTAAATCAAAAAATGAAAAAAGAATTTCCTCCAGTTTGTTATGATTGAATGATAGTATGGTATCATTTAAATAGTATAAATACAAATTAAACTGACTTAAAAGGACTGTGCTGCATTTTCCTTCATCTTTAACATCAGAACCTTTACCTGAATTAAAGGCAAAAGGTGCTGCAATCTCTGGACACGACTTCATTTTTCTGTTTGCTTTCTTTAGTCATTTATTCAACATTTTAATAACACGGAGGGGTGAGCTCAGTTCAGGCACTTCAAGCTAGGGGCATTTAATCATGGTGAGCCAGGGGAGCCCAAGGGATTCTGGGTAATGGGTTCTGCTGTAACGGGAGCACATAAAGTCAGAGGAAACAGGCAGAGTATTGAGCCTGTCCTTCTGTTCTTACTGCTCCTGTAGGAGATTACTGCAGGTGATAGATAGATAGATAGATAGATAGATAGATAGATAGATAGATAGATAGATAGATAGATAGATAGATAGATAGATAGATAGATAGATAGATAGATAGATAGATAGATAGATAGATAGATAGATAGAAAGAATAGTGTTTTGTGGCCCTTGCACAATTATACACAACTACAAATGATTAAAAAGTATGGAATGCTATTCATTATGAAAAGGCTTATTTTAATCATTCTTCTGGTGTAAGAGAAATACAAAACGTTATGATGTATTATCATGGGAATTTTTTTTTTTTACTTCAGCTCACCACCCTGCTCTTGATTATTTGCCTATAACAGCACACCTTATCATTATTTATTCTTTACATATTGAAGCATTAGGCACTTTATGCTACTGTTTTTTGTGTGTGTGTGTGTGTGTGTGTGTGAAGAGTAATGGAGTAGTTTTGTTTTCCTCTGTGCTCATATCATGTTGACCAGTTGAACAGCTCACAACTCTGTTTGATTTTTCTCAGAAGTAGAAAATCAATTCATATTACTTTGGCCTTTTTCCACATCAGAAAGTACCATGGCTGTTTCATTTGTAGCTCGATTGCTCATTGTATTCAGGTGTTGCTAAATTGCTTTTGGTCAGTCGGTAGGTAACGGCTGCTTACATCATTTTTAAGTCAAACAGTAAAATAATTAAATAATATATAAATGAAGTAAAAGTTGTGTAAATGTTTTTAACTTGCAACCCGTTCCTAATTTTCATTCATTTGCTCAATTTAAATGAATTATACTTTGGCTGCACTCAAATCCAGGGTTGGTGGTTCAAACCTCACCTCCATTCCATCTGCCAAAACAGTATACAGTAGGTGCAGAGTTTTTTTTTCTGGTTATAAGATTTTGCTAAAAGAACATTTCATAATGTGGGTTGTGTTGCACCATGCAAGTGCACACAGTCATGGAGAATTTGAAGCCTGTTTTTGAAAGTGTAATGTGCGCCACGTAGTGCATAATAATTACACCAATAAAGTAATGGCAAACAATTTCAAAAAGTTGTATTCTCTTTGGGTGTTTGCAACTCCAAGGAATATAGTAATCTGCTTTCATTTCAGTGTAACTGCCCCTGATCTGAATAGCCGTGAAAGAGGAAGACCTTGCCACTGTAATCTCAATGTGCTTGTTTGGACTGATATCTACATCAGATTGCCTTGCAATAGCCCTAGCCTACCAAACCTAGTTCACTCACTCTCACTCACTCATCATCTATACCGCTTAATCCTGTATTCCGGGTCACGGGGGGCCTGGAGCCTATCCCAGGAGACTTGGGGCCCAAGGCGGTATGATATGATATGATAGGATAAAGAAGCCCTGGATAGCTCACTCTGATATGGTGTAAACATATATAAATAAAATGAGACACTAAGAATTACATATATGCCTCACTAGCTTGCAATCATCACATGTGTAGCTAAACAACTTCACAAGCTATTAACTATAATAATAACAAAATTGTCCAGTTCTCATTATCAGTCTCTCTCTCTCGATTGGTTGCTTGTTCCTGTCTGTCATTCTGTAGTTGCACGTTTAATGTGTCTTGTATAATGTACACCTACCTAGTATATTCCACCAATTTCAGTTTCAAAAATTTCACCAATTTCAAAGCTCCTGAAACAGTACTGATGTCACGAGCAACCGAAGGATAAACTGAAAAGCCTTAGCAGTTAGCCCATGTAGCGTGGATGGTAAACCCAAACGCGGAAGCAGCACGAATAGGCAGGATAACCACGCGATTAGTCTAAGAACTCTCTTACACAAAGAGCAAGGATCTACACAAATAAACCCGCGTTCTAGCAACACACACTCAATCAAAGAAGCAACCAGAATCGGTGAGTACTCACAGAATAGTCGGCGTAGCGTCAGCAAAGGCATGGGCGAACTCAATGACTGAGCAATGTGAAGCGCCATTTTGTCTCCTTTTATGCTTCCTGGAAACCCGACCGTACTACTTCCAGGTCCTAGTGCCGGTCGTGTTACGAGTGTGCATGACAGTACCCCCCTGTCCAGGACCGACTCTCGACGGTCCTGGGGTGGAGGATACCCGACGACGGTAGTCCCGGATGAGTTCGGGGTCTAAGACGAACCGAGCCGGAATCCAAGATCGCTCCTCGGGACCGTAACCTTCCCAATCGACGAGGTACTGGAGCCCTCTGCCCCGAGGACGTGAATCAAGGATCCGGCGAACGGTGTAGGCGGGACCACCCTCAATGATACGGGGAGGAGGAGCAGGGTGGGTGGGGGGAACCATGGGTGACGTCGTGAAGGGTTTGAGTTGTGACGTATGGAATACCGGATGGATCCGGAGCGCCGCAGGCAGCTGGAGCCGGTAGGTGACAGGGTTGATGCAGAGGGTGACGCGGTAGGGGCCGATGAACCTTGGTGATAATTTCTTTGATTCTGTATGGAGGTGCAGGTTCTTTGTGGACAGCCACACTTTGTCACCTACGTGGTACAATCGTCCCGGAGGGTGTCGACGGCGATGTTGCATGGTGTAACGGGTGTTAGCACGTTGGATTGCTTCCTTGGCTAGAATCCACGACCGTCGACACCTGCGGACCAACTGATGGCCCAGATGAGGTAGCGTGCCCAGGAGCGCTGACGGTTGGCGACGAAGCATCTCAGGTAGCGCTCCAGTTGTTGGTTGGTCCGTTCCGTCTGACCATTAGTCTGAGGATGGTAACCTGATGAGAGACTGCAGGTGGAATTGATCAGACGGCAGAAGGCCTTCCAGAACCGTGCAGTGAACTGGGGCCCCCTGTCCGAGACGATGTCCTTGGGGAACCCATGCAGACGGACTACGTGCTCTAAAATCAGCTCGGCTGTCCTTTTAGCTGACGGGAGTCCGGCGAGGGCCACCAGGTGCACAGCTTTAGAGAACCGATCCACAATGGTCAAGATGGCATTTTTCCCTTCGCAGACCGGCAGGCCCGTGATGAAGTCGATGGCAATGTGTGTCCAGGGCCGACGGAGAACAGGAAGCGGTTGGAGTTCCCCGGGTGTTGGTTGATTGGTGTCCTTGGCCCTGGCACACACTGGGCACGCCTGAACGAACTCGTCGATGTCCTTGGCCATAGATGGCCACCAGAAGGCACGCTGCACGTATTGTAGGGTGCGCTGCATGCCTGGGTGCCCTGATAGAGGGGTGGAATGTCCCCATTGGATGACCTCAGTCCGGGTGTTCTTGGGGACATAGAGTCGTCCAGGCGGCACACCTGCCGGTTCGTTCTCTGCGGCTTGTGCTTGGCGAACCCTCGTCTCCAGTTCCCAGCGTAGTGGGGCGATGATCTTGGAGGAGGGAAGAACAGGCGCGGGGTCCGCCCGGGGGGCGTCTTCCTTGTGCTGTCGGGAGAGGGCGTCAGCCTTGGTGTTCTTCGACCCCGGGCGGTATGATAGGTGGAAATCATAATTTTCAAAGAACAGAGCCCACCGCGCCTGCCTTGGATTTAGCTGTTTGAGATTCCGGATGGTGATGAGATTCTGGTGGTCGGTCCAGACGATAAACGGCTCCCTGGCGCCCTGGAGCCAGTGTCGCCATTCCTCCAATGCCCACTTTATGGCCAGCAGCTCGCGGTCCCCTACCCCGTATCGCTGCTGAGTGGGGTCAAATTTTTTGGAGAAGAAACTACAAGGGTGTAGCTTCTGGTCTGGACCTCGTTGGGAGAGAACAGCCCCGGCGCCCACATCCGAAGCATCCACCTCCACAACGAACGGTTTGTTTGCATCTGGATGGAGAAGAATCGGGGCGGTGGTGAATCGACGGCAGAGCTCGTGGAAGGCAGAGATGGCGGTAGAGTTGAGTTGGAAGTGATGAGATGATGGCCGAGTCAGAGCGGTTAATGGTGCTGCAACCGTACTGTAGTCCCGGATAAAGCGACGATAGAAGTTCGCAAACCCGAGAAACCGTTGAAGTTGTCTGAGAGTCTTGGGTAGGGGCCAATGACGTACAACTTCTAGCTTCTGTGGGTCCATGGCCACACCCTGGGACGAGATGACAAAACCCAGGAACGTGGTGGAGCGCTCGTGAAAAGCGCACTTCTCCAACTTACAGTACAGCTGGTGAGCGAGCAGTCTCTTAAGAACCGCTCTGACGTGTGGAACATGTTCTTCAACGGAACGAGAGTAGATAAGGATATCATCCAGGGAGTCGATGAACGCAGAACTTTTGACTCGTTTGTGGCCAAATTGGAGGTGTACCTGAACCGTGAGACGAGAGACACTGGGCGTGGTGGCGGAGAGATGGAGGGAGCCCGGTGAACTGCTTCCATGGTTCACCGGGCCTGGGCGTTTCCCGGGCGAAGAGGGCAGATGGCTCTATGGTGCGCTCCTGACCCACAATAGGCACAAAGTCTCTCCCTGAAGCGTCGTTCTCGCTCAGCAGCGTTCAAGGAGGCGCGTCCTAATTGCATGGGTTCCCCGGCTCCGGTGTCAACCACGGCGGGAGGTGGAGATCCGGTGGGTGCCATAGCGGTGGTGGTGAAGGCTGGTGGTCGGGATGTGGCGTGTGAAAAAGGTGGCGTGATGGGCGGCAGGGTCCGGGGGGCTGGCCTCGGACGGGAGAGCAGGCGCTGGTCAATCCGGAGAGCGAGCTGAATCAGTCCCTCCAGTGTGGTCGGAATCTCCCGTCCGGCGAGTTCATCTTTTATGCGTGAAGCCAGTCCCTCGTAGTAGGCCGTCCGGAGGGCGGCGTCTCCCCAGGTGGTCTGCACGGCGAGAGTACGGAAATCCGCGGTGTAGCGACTCACGGACGACCCTCCCTGCCGCAGATGGTACAATTTCATATCGGTCTCCACCTCAGCAGCAGGATGTTCAAATGTTAGCTTTAGTTGACGGGTGAATTCTCCATATGAATAAGCAGTGTCTGAATCTGATCGGAGAACCGCCGTGGCCCACTCAGCTGCCTGCCCGGATAGCAACGAGACGAGAAGCGCAACGCGCAGTCGGTCTGTGGAGTATCTGGTGGAATTGAACTCAAACACAAGATCCAATGCGGTTAGAAAAACGCTGCATTTCCCATCTGTGCCATCCCACTTATCCGGTAAAGCTATGAAAACATCAGAAGAGGAGGGGTGCGGCGCTGCAGCCGCTGCGACGGGCGTGGCAACAGCTGACTGAGCAGCCACCCCGCGGAGGGTCGCGTTCTCCTGCCGTAACTCCGCCACCTCGCGGCGCAAGGCCGCGACGTCTTGGAGGTCCCTTTGGAGAGACGCGACTTCACCACAGAGCTTATTGATCAGTTTGGCATGTTGGTCAACCACATCACAGAGGCGAGCAAACTCCGCTGGGTTTACTGCTCATGGCTCAGTCATTCTGTCACGAGCAACCGAAGGATAAACTGAAAAGCCTTAGCAGTTAGCCCGTGTAGCGTGGATGGTAAACCCAAACGCGGAAGCAGCACGAATAGGCAGGATAACCACGCGATTAGTCTAAGAACTCTCTTACACAAAGAGCAAGGATCTACACAAATAAACCCGCGTTCTAGCAACACACACTCAATCAAAGAAGCAACCAGAATCGGTGAGTACCAGAATTACGAGTGTGCATGACAACTGACTGTGAATTACTTTTACAGTACTAGAGTAAAAAAAGTTTTCGTCACAAGTTTAATGCTAGACATATATGTATGCTGTCTTTATATTAATGGCATCTTTCACACCTTTTGTTCCATGGATTATGGTTATTAGGATAGATTTTACATATAATTCACATTCATCATGATTATCAGATAGCGTATTTACATAAAATGTAACTGTAAAAGCAAGATGTAAGATGCGAACTTGAATTTAAATTACAGTCTTGAATTCAAATGCTCAGGTCCAAGACACACTTTTGCCACATTGTACTCCAAACAACACATGAGAACCAAAATTATCCCTTACAAGTCTTTAGGCAGAACACACAAAACCTGTGTGTCTGCTATATGGTAATTTTGAAATGCTGTTTCACAAATACCACAATAGCATCTGCTAGGATTATAGCCAAGGTGTGATTATAAGTTGCATGAATGCATGCATAAGTTTGACCTATACCTTAGATTTATTAGAAGTTTAATTACAGTACAGTCATGTTTAAATGCAACTACCCCCTCTTTTAATTCTATGGGGGATTTTTGTTGTGTGTAAAAAAAAAAATAAAAAATTATCTGCCTGTATCAGGTCTTAGTTCTAAGCAAATACATCATCAGATGAATAACACAAAATTTTAAGCATGCCATTATTTATTTAACAACAATTAAGCCAAAAGTGGAAGAAATTGTGGGCCCTCCACAGGATTTAAGAATGCAAGTTGCAGCCAGGTGTTGCTAATCACCAGTCCTTGATTAATTGATCATAAGCAGGTGTGCAGACCTCGATAAAAGCAAAAGTTTTGTGAGTTTGCTGGTCTGGAGCATTCAGCTGTGTGTTAACACAATGCCAAAGGGTGAAGACATGAGCAATGGTTATGGAGAAGAAAATGTTGCTACACATCAATCTGGAAAGGTTTATATATATGTGTATATATATATATATATATATATATATATATATATATATATATATATATAAAACATTTCCAAACAATTTGGAGTTCAACGTCTACAGTAAGAAAGATTATTCATAAGTGAAAATCATTCAAGACAGTTGCCAATCATCCCAGGAGTGAACGTCCCAGCACGTTCACCTCAAGGTCAGCCAATGGAAAGCATTTGCATTGCGTTAGTATTTCAGAGAAATACAAATACTGTAAGCAAAAGTTACATCTCTGGGCCCTACAAGCCTTACTGAGCATGTTAAAAATTAGTCCATAAATGCAAAATTAGAAGAAGACTAAACAAATACAGTTTGTTTTGGAGGGTTTCCAGGAGAAATATAATCTATCTAAAAAAATATGGAAGCCTGGATGAGATTTGCAAAACTGAATCTAAACAAACCACAAGGCTTCTGTAGCAATTCCCTATGGACAGATGAAACAAAAGTGGAGTTGTTTGGCCTTAATGCCCAGCACCATGTTTTTGGAAAACTCAAAAGCATTTCAGAAGAAACCCATCATGCCCACTGTCAAGCACGGTGGTGGAGGGGTAATGATTTAGGCTTGTTTTGCAGCCACAGGACCTGGGCACCTTGCAGTCAGCCATCTGTCTGACAGCTAAAACTCTGTCAAAATTAGGTCATGCAACAGATCAATGACCCAAAGCACACCAGTAAATCTACATCTGTATGGCTGAAAAATAAAAGAATTTGGGTTTTTGAAATTACCTAGTCAAAGCCCAGCTGAAATACTGTGGTGGACCTGTGCATCCTGTAGGTGAATGCCCAAAAGCATCAAAGAACTGAAGCAATGTTGTGAAGCAGAATTGACCAATACTCACAGATACAGTAGTCATACAGGAAATGAGTTATTGCTGCTGAAGGTGGATCTACAATTGAATAATTAATTGTTAATTGTTATTCATTTCACGAAATAGAATTTAAAGCACTAACTTTTGCATGTGAGTGTAAGTAGCCAGAGTGTGTGTACAGTATATGGTATGTTTATAATGTAAAATGCAGACTGTTTGAATTTTTAAATAAATCTTTTTTTCCCCCTCTATATTTTAATGTAATACTATTAAACATAACCAATTAATTCATGGATGAAATTATATCAGTAACAACACGCATCTTAACATGTTTGCAGATTTCTCTTTCTCTCATTTTTGGAATAATTTGTTCGATCATCATTTATACTTGTGCTTCTGCATGGCATACAAAAAAAATCCCATGTGTGAAATGAATTTTTGATACAAATATGTATTTCTTTGACTCAAACTACAAAGCACACTATCAACTGAATCATCTGTCAACATTAAACAGACTAGTCATGTGTATGTTATTCACACACCTCAACAGTATAGTACATTTAGGCTTTCACATTCATTTCATGCCTCCCTGCTGCTTTGTGACCCATGCTCCTCTTTTTAAGTGCTCTTTACACACCAAGACCTCATTAGATTCTACAGTCGATCCTCCTCCTTTCTCGCTATTAGAATTCAGATTTCACATCGCAGTTGTCTTCCTTCAGACTATTTACGTCTACAGGGAGTCGAAATGTATTCCATTCACAGGGAGGATGAATGTGTTGCCTCCAACAATGTCACACTGCTGCATTCAGTAATACTGAGCCTAGTCAATTTTTGTCTATTTGAAATCCAACAGCTAAAACTAGTGTAAATTGACTCTTGACTGTAGATTGTCTGTAGACTGACTCTTGGTGACACTCTTTATTCTGGGGAGCACAGTTCTTGTGAAATACCCTTTGAGCTGTTTCTGTAATGATCAGACAATCCTCCTCATTACAGCTGTGTGTTTGGCTACCAGGAACCCTCACACTTGCCTTATACATGGAGTAAACTCTTTCGAGACTATAAATAAATAATTACCAATGAGTAAGCTCAGATAAAGGGTAGTGTTGGCTGTTATTATACAGCACAGCCAGATGAAATCAGTTATTAAAATGCTTATGCACTGTCTGTAAACAACATAATGCATGCGATGCACCATCATATACAGTATATGTCATATTCCAATGACATTCTTACATTAAAAAAAGACAAGAATACTTGAAATTCTTTATTTTAGGAAACCCACTGGATCCACCATAGACTCACGAAGATGTCTGCAGTACTCTAGTGTTACATACTCAATAGCTTCCTCAAGACCATGTACAGAAATGTGCCAAAGATGTTTGCAGTTCACTTGAGAATTCCATCGTTTTAGCCATTTTAGTGCACAAAAATAAGTCAAGTCCTGCCACATATTCGTTCCATCCATTAACTACATCAGCTGACTAATTAACTCTTTAGCAAGATAGGACCGAAGTAATTAGTGACCAAAGGGTGCATTTTTGCACATTGCACAGGACTGTATGTATTGGTAACATAATATTATTTAGGATATGGCCTGTCGTCTTGTATTCACCTCTGGTTCTGTGTGCATGAAGTTTGAGCGTTATCCCTGTGCTTGGTGGGTTTTCTCACAGTACTTTCCCCACAATCTAAAGACTTTTGATCTACGTTTATTGCTAATGTTTCTAAATCGCCTGTAGTGTGTGACTGGGTGTGATTGCGCCCTCCGATGGGCCGGCACCTGCTTTCTGACATGTGCCTTACTGTAAGTTCCCTGGGGTAAACTCACAACTCGCAACCCAGAAAAGAAAACAGATAAGCAGTGTAGATATTTGAGGGATGGATGTTATTTGACATCATGGTGTCCATTTAATTTAAAATATCAGACAGAAATGCCACCTAGCATGTTCTGTAGTGTAGTCTAAATTTTAAAGAGAAACAAAGTCCTAAGGGTTATATTGTCATTTTGCATTAATTTAACACGAAAGGGAGGATGAGAAGGAATGCTAAAAAAAAATTTTTTTTTTAAGTCCTAAGAAATGATTTAGCATTCACCATATTGTGGACACAGAAAACACTTTCTACACTGTCAGATGAAGCTTAAAGTTTAAAAAGTTTGTAAGAATGTACATTACAGTCGTATAAAATGAGCTCGATTTAGAAGCGTGTCTTTTTTAGGCATATTTCCACCTTTTTCTTTTTTTATTATTATTAATTTATTAGTCATGTTCTTATTATTTTCCAAAAATGAACGACTCAATTGACTCATGGTCATTTTTATCATAATCATCTTTGGTACAGAGCTGGCCATGGTGCAGTGTGTTCTGTAATTTCAGTAAGTCCACTGAGAGCTCTGTGGCAACGTTTTTCTGTCTCCTCACTTTTCCCCCAACCACGATGTAGTCATCATAACCTCCCTGCCTGGCTGATAATGCAGAGCCAGATCAATCGCGTTGTTCCCTAAGGAGGCAGCAGGGGTTTGAGACTGAATGATTGTGTTTCAAATGCAGCAGAGAAAGAAAGAAAAAATGAACACAGGACCTACATGTCTCTTTGCACTTCTCTGTTGAAGAGTGTAGCTGCATGTTTTTTTTTTTTTTTTTTCCAGCTGAAGAAATTTGGTCAAATTGAAGATGTATAAAGGAGCGCTCCGGGTTATGAAATACATTTTTAACCTGAAACAAAATGACGTGTGTGTGTGTGTGTGTGTGTGTGTGTGTGTGTGTAAGGGAGAGAGAGCGTGAGATTGGGGAGGAGAAAGAATTACTAGTTTGTACAATAGAAAAAAAAAAAATTTGGTTAGTATTTCATTATTTGGTTCTCAGTTTAAAAATGGAAAGAATAGCATTTTATCTCATCATAATATATATACAGCTATATATATATTAAAACAACACTATAATAAAATATAAAACAACACTATACATTCTACATACTGTACAGTACATTTATTAATTTATTATTGTGGGCACGGCACACCTGTACCAGGAAAAAGGAGCCACAGACTCACCAGAAAATAATAAAAGGAATGTTTATTTTTAATTGCCAAGTAATTCAGTACTGATTCGTTTTGGTTCATAAATTTGACCTTACTACAAATTATGACCATAAAGAATTCAAGATAAATGTATTGACAGCTATAGTTTATCTGCGATGTAAATCTAACCCTTATTACACTCATAAACATTATATCCTAAAACATTCTTTGTGTGTGTGTAAGAAAGAGAGAAGAAGAGAGAGAGTTTTCGGGCACATGCAAAGAAATGCTGCAAAGCAACACTCACTCATCATCTATACCACTTAATTCAGCCTGGAGCCTATCCCAGGAGACTTAGGGCACATGGCAGGGTACACCCTGGACAGGGTGCCAATCCATTGTATGGCACAGACACACAGACTCACTCATTCATACACTTCGGGCAATTTGGGAACGCCAATTAGCCTAACCTACATGTCTTTGGACTGTGGGAGGAAACCCACCAATCACAGGGAGAACATGCAAACTCCATGCACACAGAGACGGGAATCGAGCCTGGCCGGGGACCGAACCCGGACCCTGGCGGTAGAAGGGGGCAGTGCTAACCACTACACCACCGTGCTGCCTTGCAAAGCAACAATGCCCTCCTAAATAGGAAAATGATTACATTACATATTTGTATACTTTTGAAAGCATTAAACAGTATTAATAATACGGCATAACAACCATAAGCTCTTGTGATTTTCTGAGCATTTTGGAGATCTTCTAGGGAAATTATCTAGGGACTTCCATACCTGTTCTGTTTTGCAGTTAAAACCAGATAAAATTCATTATGGTTTTTGTTTGGAAAATGGTGTATTATGTAATATGTTGCTCCCTTTCCTCACATGGAATCTTCTTGTTGCTTTAATCCAGTCCTTGTGAATCTCTCCCAAGCTCTTGAATCAGCGTCGCTTTACAATTTTCTTCTGGCTGTGGATTATCCCTGTGTTTCTACGACACTCTACCCTTCCAGTGAACCTTCCATGAATATGTTTCGATACAGCATTCTGTGAACAGACAGCTTTTTCAGCGATGATAACTATGAAGTCAGCAGTCTGCATAATGGTTTTACTTTTTGATTTAAATTACAGAGTGAAAAAAAAAACTTTTGTGCATGCAGGTTACACTATGAAAATTAAAGAGACTATATTATCTAAGAAATATCTACAAAAAAACAATGTTATTAATGATTAATGATAAGTTAAATCAGTTAAGAAATAATTATATACAGTATGATGAAGAAATGGCCGAGGGATCTATACTGATCAGGAGGATAACAACCCTCAGAACTTGCAGAACTATAAACCAGAATTTCCTACTGTGGTATATCTGAAGTTTTTAATCCTTCATAAAGGGAATGTCGGTGAAGTGAACTTCCCTCGGCAAAACTCCACCATTCGGGAACACACTTATGTTACCAGCATAGACGTTACTTCCTCCGTGCGTTACCATGGTAACATAAGTACCTCAGATTCCTGACGCTGCTGCTGTGGAAATTTTACACTAAAGACATAAAAGATTCAATATTTATTAAAACAAAAACTGATACCACTATAAAACATACTACTGAAACGTGAGAACTTGTAAATAAATTATTGATTAATAATTTAAATTGGTTAAAGGTTACTAGCCTATATAACACTAAGGATTTCTTAATTAAGTTAAAATGTGAATTTTTGTGTGCTTCATTTGTCCTCGATAATAATGATAATAAATATCTAAATCCTTTGCCGAGCTCCATTCGAGACACAATGACTGATGGAGCATTTTTCATTTCCTTTTCCGGTGAGGCGAACGCCTGGTGTTCACTCGTTCCCTACACCGTTCGCAGTTCCCTTTGAACTGCACATTTTCACTCCCTGAGGTTTGGAATCACACTTAACATGGCTGAACACTTCAGGCCGATTGGAATGTACCTTATCAGTAGTATGATGGACTGTGCTGTAGTATTGCTCTGTGAGATGGTTTGGAAAGAAGTTTGATTGTGATTATTTGGCACACCTGAGAGCTGTTGTGAGCTCTGTTTCGCTCCCTTTATAAGAATGGTAAAGTACTGATGACATCCACCACCTTTCCAGCTTGGTCTAAGAAAGTTAAGCTTAAAATAGTGATTATATAATTTGGTATATTTTGGCACATAAAAAACAGTCATACTATTATACTACTCCAACTCAGGATTGGCACCTTCCCAACATTCCCATTTATTTCTTTACTCTAGGTAAAAGGAATCCCTGTTTTGTTGGAAATCATCTTAAATGATCTGATACACTGCAACTTAGTGTTTTTTTTTTGCTCCTTTAGTATAAGGTTTCAGCAGTACTATAGAAGTACTATAAAATGTCCTTTTAAAATCAAAGAAGCAAACGTGTAAAGAAACCTAGAAACAACAAAAATTACTAACGATGTTTCTTAAGTATATTTGACACACAATATTTAAGTGGATGTTTTTCTTTTTAACACTTTCCTTTTTCCTTTTCAAATTCAAAATTTACATTTTATTTGTCACATAGACACCCATACACAATATAATATGGCATGAAATGCTTATACAATAATTATACTATATGATAGTATATTGTATGTGATCTAAAATGGAAAGATTCCACTATTAAATAAATAAATAAATAAAATTGCACTAGAGAATACTATTAAACTAAAGAGTTGAAGATGAAGATTAAAACTAAAGAATGAAACAAAACTAAAGAGTTAAAAAAATGCAACTAAAAAAATTAAATAAACTTTATACAAATTAAATTAAATCAAGGTCGTAATATACAACTTTACAAAGTTACATAATAAAACAGAATTAAAATAGGACTACATATTTTAACTTCTGTTTTAACAGAATGTGCAAAGTGTACAGTAATTGTAACCTGAGAGGTATAAACATATCAATTATACAAGTATACAAAATATGCAAAAATATACAAGTAGACAAAATATGTTCTGTGGGTATGACAGCAGCAGTGTGATGGAAACATGCATGAGATTAAATTATCTGTACGTCAGCTGTAGTGTAATTGTTCATATTCCAAAGCGCAAATTAGTCCTCATTTTATGTAAAAAATAATCAGTGTGCAAACAAGAAATGTGCAACATATGAGCATCCAAATGTGCAATGTAGCTAGTAAAGTTCTACATTATGACGAGATGTATTGCGGGAACATAGGGTGTGTTCATTGTGTGTGAGAAACAAAAGCAAGCTTATCAGTTTAGTTCTTTTTGGTGTTCTGGTTAAGAGCCTAAATAGCCTGCTGGAAGAAGCTCATCCTCCATCTCTCTGTGTTAGCCTTCAAGGCACGGAAGCTCTTTCCGATCTTCTTTGTTCTGGTCCCACACCGCTTGCTGTAGATTGTATGCTGGTCAGGGAGCTCACTGATGATGTGTTCAGCTGGTCACACCAATTATAGTACTAAAAACTGAACTTTCTGTCCTGCATTGTGATGTTCCCCGACAGCATGCTCTCTATGGTACAGGAGTACCAAATAGTTCCAAAGCACCTTGAATGGAAGTATTTTAGGCATCTGAGGTGGTAAAGATGCTACCGGGCCTTTTTCAATACAGTGTTGATGTGACGGGACCATGATTCATCCTGCATGATGTGAACACAAAGGTACCGGAAGCTGTCCACTCTCTCCACAGGGGGTCTTCTTGATGACTAGGACCTGGTAGATCCTCCACTGCTGAAGTCCACTATCAACTCCTTTGTCTTGCTGATGGAGGAGGTTGCTCCTCTGACACCAGTTACCCAGGTTATTAATCTCCTCCACTGTTATCACAGCCCAGGCCCACCACAATGGTGTCATCAGCAAACTTGAATGTGGTGGAGTTGCTAGTGGTCACGCAGGCATATGTGTGCAGTGAGAACAGCAGGGAGCTGAGGATACAAACCTGGGGGGATCCAGTGCTGCAGGAGAGGGAGACTAAGACATGTCTGCCCATCCGTACTGCGTGCGTGTCAGTGTCAGACAGGAAGTTGAAGAGCTACTGACACAGAGGTGAGTCCCATGTTCTCCAGCTTTTTTGTGAGTGTGGAGGAAATTATAGTACTAAAAACTGAACTGTAGTTAACAAACAACATTTTAACATAACTTCACACATAAGGGTAATTAAGTGTGAAAGGTTTGAGGTGGCATCATCGGTTGATCAATTTGAACAGATTTTGAATTTGGGCTCATTATGATAATGGATTTTTGTAAGTACAGTACAGACCAAAAGTTTGGACACACCTTCTCATTCAAAGAGTTTGAATTTGTATTATGGCAAGAAAAAAGCAGCTAAGTAAAGAAAAAACAAGTGGCCATCATTACTTTAAGAAATCAAGGTCAGTCAGTCCGAAAAATTGGGAAAACTTTGAAAGCTCACCTCTGCTGTGGAGGATAAGTTCGTCCGAGTCACCAGCCTCAGACATCGCAGGTTAACAGCAGCTCAAATCAGAGAGCAGGTCAATGCCACACAGAGTTCTAGCAGCAGACACATCTCTAGAACAACTGTTAAGAGGAGACTGTGTGAATCAGGCCTTCATGGTAGTATATCTGCTAGGAAACCACTGCTAAGGACAGGCAACAAGCAGAAGAGACGCGTTTGGGCTAAAGAACACAATAAAGAAAACGCTTTGAATGAGAAGGTGTGTGCAAACTTTTGGTCTGTACTGTATATCCTATGTATGTACAAACAGTAGACAGGAACACCAAAAGAAAAAGTTAATATTCAACTGCAGTAAAAATACTGTTTAAAGCGAACATTTGATAGAAACATTCTATTAATTAATGATTAATGCGTGGTTACTGAAACTTTAATCTATAGTCAGTTACTGATGTATTTACAAAAGCTGCCATGGTTAATATTGCTGAAAATCACACAACATATGTTTATTTCTGGACTGAGAGAGAGCTAAAGTCAGTGCAAATGAGAATGGGAAATGGTGAGAGATAATGAGGAGTGTGAGAATAGAAATGCCTATGATTTACACATTTATTTTATGCATAATGTAGATTTTATCATTGCATCTGCACTTCTCTGAGTAGAGGACAGAGAGACATGATAAAAATGTACCGACTGTACATCCTGTCAGGGGAGGTGAATGGTTTTTTTTTTTTTTTTTTTTTATTGCTGTAAAAAGAAGTTACAAGAGTTTAAAAAGTTGGTTAGAGTTATTTTTGTTAGATCACCCCTGAGCTGTGCAAAGGTGTCTTAAATGTCATATTAAACTTTAAAATTTGAAATAAATGGAAAAATAATGAACACATCGCATTCTGACTTTTGAGGTGAAAGCAAAATAAAACCCTAAAATGTGCCAGTTTCTTTTACTGCCTTTTCCTAATTATTTTCTTATATTTTTACCATAGATGTGTGTTTTTTCCTAATATAATATGAAGATTTTCAGAAACCATATATAGTGATGTATCGGTGTGTTCTAAAGCTACTCAAATTTGTCAGAGTTATGCCAATCTTGTCAGAGCGTATGCACACAAACACGGTGGCTAAGGACTACAAATCCCAATGGATAGGTTCAAGATGACTGGAAAAGTGATTGCTACATACCTTCTATGAGTATAAAAGGAACCTTATAAGAGACACCAGCTGTGAAATATATGCTCCTGGGATCTAATCCAGAAGTTATGAAGCCTTATCTAAGTGATTTGACTTTAAGTGAGTGACTTGATTTTGTTAGTTTTTTAGCCCATTTTATGTCTTTTGTAGATCGCTTGACCTTTGCTTGTGGGTAATGATGCTGATTTTGGAATACCTGTGTTTTTGCTTTGATCACTTGTGTTTAGTTAATAGTAATCCTCCTGTAACTGCACTTACATTGTCACTTTTTGTTCACATAACAGAACTACACAAAATGGTAGTTTGGAAACATAATTTACTATAATTGTGTTTTCAATGTCCACATGATATCTACACATGGATCATGTGTACTGTACATTGAAAACATGATTTACAATAATTAGTATTTTAGCCATTTAATCTTCTTAATGACATTACTTGTGACAGCAAACATGTAGCTAATGGGTGTTTTTTCTTCTTCTCCAGTTTAGGAGTGCAGTGCCATCCATAATTATGTTAATGAATGCTGGGATAGTCATATAAACCAGTCCTTTAAATAGGCATTCGTGAGACCATGAGATGAAGAATTTTTTATGACTCTGTGTAGCAATATGAAGTTTACAACAACCTTTTTAATTTTGTCTGTAGTACACAGTCTGTAGTAACAGTGGTGGCAGAAGTACTCTTAATACTCAAAAGTCAGAGTATGTGCCAAAAAATGAACTCCACTACGAATGAAGTGCTACTTAATTTTTTATTTTTTTCACTCAAGTAAAAGTACTAAGTATTAATTAAGGATATCTATCTCCCTGATTTAGTATTAATCAGGAATTGTAAGTATTTTAAAACACAATTGAAGTTGATGCTGTTGATAATATGTGCAAGTGGAGATTTACCAGAATGAAAGTGTAAATTAGTAATAAATAAATAAATACATACATGAATAAATAAATAAATAAATAAAATAGATGCTTTACAAGTCCATAAAACCATGTACACATTCCAAGTGAGAAAATGTTTTTTTTTTTTTTTTTAACACAATTTATATAAATTATGTGACAGGTTTAGATATGGCTGAGCACTGCATATGTTTTTTTTTTTTTTAAAGAACATAACAGCTAGAATGTTGAATACCTTTGTGCACTAGTGAGTTTTATGGATAAATGATGGAGACACCTTACCATAGTGCAAGTAGCCGCTCTCCCATGCTTATGGTTTTGTTTCAGGGGAGCTGCGGCTTTTAAGATTTTAAAAATAGATCATTGGGCATGCGCACACACACACACACACACACACACACACACACACGCACACACACACACACACACACACACTATGGGAAATTTGGAAACACCAATTAGCCTAATCGGCATATCTTTGGACTGTGGGAGGTAAGAGTACCCGGAATACTCCCGAGAGTATGGAGAGAACATGCAAATTCCATGCACACAGACCAGAGGCAGGAATTGAACCCAGACCCTGGAGGTGCTAGATGACAGTTCTAACCACTAAGCCACTATGCTGCCAATATCGTTGATTAACTTTGTTAAAAAATAAATAAATAAACGTTTCAGCTTCTAATAGTCAGTGCTGTAGTGACTGCCAATATGTCTTGAAATAAAAAAAATCTAGAGAACTGTAATAAATTGTTACATGAATGTATTAATAAATGTGGTACTACGTAGTGAGTGGCATACTGCAAACATACGGAATACAATACGTTTAAAGGATGTGGTAAACTCTATAGCTTGTTAAAAAAAACTCCTTTGCATATTATGTTAATTATTTAACTAGATGACTCTAAACCTACTTTAATAAGTAAAGTTGTTTGAGATGCATAAATAAGAAGCCATTGTTGCCCAGGTAACTGTCAATCACTTTGGTTCGCTAACCAATCAGCACTTTTATAATGAGCTGCCAGTCAAACTAGGATTGATGGAATTGTTTTTCTTCTGTCCTCATCACAGGGTTTTGTTTAGGTCATGAAATAGTGTAAGTGACAGAGTGAACACTTATGTTAAGATTAGAAAGATTTTGTGTGATCATCACCGAAAAAGTAACGAGTCTCTATATAAAATGTAGGGAGTAAAAGGTTTTTTTATCCAAAACATTTAGTGAGTAAAAGTAAAAATCCCATACAGAAATATAGTCAAGTATATTACAGAACCAAGTAAAAAGTACAAAAAATCTTACTTGTCATCTCTGATGGCATTTCCACTTCTCTTTCTATGGCATTTTTTTGTCTACACTAAATGGTGTTTATTATCTTATAAATGTGGATTTTTGCATTAACGAAATAATAATAACATGCTTGGTGCTCACTTCATTTAGCCGCAAAAACTGTATTAGCTGCTTAAGTAGATTAGACTTGCTTTAAACCTCAGCATGTATGCATGAGAGAGTTCTCCATACAAAACTTTCATTTAGCTCAGAATAAAATATCTAAGCTGTTAGTTATGATTAGTGGTTAAAAATATAGGATGAGTAGTTTAATTTATTTCACTTCTCATTAAACACTATGTAGTCTATGTGTTTATTTATCTGGGCCTACAGTAAATAACAATTGTACATTTTAAGAAATGTTGGCCCAGAATTTGCTTCAGTTTATTGATGTCAGAGAGCATTCATTTATGTACAGATTCGTTGCTTCAAGTTGTCAGGATGCCATTTTAAATGATAACAGAAGTACACCTTTAATATAATCCTAATTAATATTTCAATGTCTGCACCCACACATACTGTAAGGGGAGTCCAACTGACTTCTATGTCACCAAAACTAAATTTTTAATGCATGCCATCATTGTTCTGAGCTGTGTTTCTTTTTTCATGTTAGCTGTATCTTATTGCTAGTGTGATTTTTATTTTTTAATCTAGATAGAATGGTTCCACTGTTACCAACTCTATGTGTTGAATGAGTGTGATGGGAATGTGTGTCCACTTGATGACCATGAAGATGGTCTTGGACTCAGCTGATGCAGGCAGTTTCTCTGTGATGGCTTGTCACTCAATAGCTTATTAACTTTTGTGTTATATTGAACTTTCAAACTTATAGTTTACAGATAACTGATTTATGAACTGATACCACCCAAATGGGCATGGGCTCCCCGAGGAGTCTGGTTCTTCTAGCGGTTTCTATCATTTTTCTCTGTACATGTTCTAATTTATTTACATAATTTTTAAATTCTTTAAAGCTGCTTTGCAACAAAACAATATTGTTAAAAGCACTAAAAAAAAATTTTTTTTTTTCATTGATTTGAATTGAATTGAGTAGGTGGCTAATAGTTCTATGGTTACATGACCATCAGACTCATATGTGAGCCTTCCTTAAATTGTTACCATGAACCTGAAGCACATGATTACATAAGATGCCTTTGCATGTTGCAGCATTTCTTCTAAACTAGTGGGCTGCACTGAGCCCTAACCTCATCCCCATTGAAAACCTTTGGGAAATATCAACTATACACCAGGCCTCCTCACCTGACATCCGCGCCTGAACTCTCTAACACTTCCTCACAGCCACACTTACAGTAGGTGATAGTCAGGTATCTACAAACGTTTTGCCATGTTTCACATTGTACTTATCCTTATATATTTAATGCATTTGTTTCCAGTTTTCACCCTCTGTATCTTTATGGCTCTAGAATATTAATCCAGGTTTATCAGTACACTGAATCAAGCATACTGCACTCAGGCTTTGCAGTGTTAAAGATACATATGGTTAATCTGGGTGTGATGGGCAATATTTTGAATTTTAAAAACCTGATATGCCAAAATGGTCATCTTTCAGAAGACTCTCTGAAGCCTTTTTTTTTTGGCATGATGTGTCACATCTCTGCTATTTCAATCAAAATATTCTGGCAAGAAAATAAAGTTCTTCATGTGCTGTTGCCCAGTTCTGAAGTTGACAGTCTTGAGAGTGTGATTGCAGAGTGTGACGCTACTGACTCCAGCCAAGAATATGACCGCTATTGGAGAGGCATATGGTAAATCAGTGCAGAGATATGCATTCTGTGTGTAAACTAGACTGAAAATCATTATTAAAATTAAATAAAGAGAAAAATCTAGTCATTCTCATAACCTGAGTCATTTATGCAACCCATTCTTAGAGAAAAGAAATGTTTGGAAAAATTCTTAGAAAAAGAAATGATTACTTGTGGTATATTTGCACTTTCCATAAGGAGAATAAAAATGTGGAAAATATTCTTGGAGGTTTTTCTCCCAAAATATGTAATAGTTTACCCATACCTGTCCATCATAAATAAAAATACATTAACATTTAACATTTAATTTGCCATGTCAACTGATTAGTGGCAACATTTGCTTTTTAATGCCAAACCATCATTGTTACTCCTTATAATAAAAATAATACACAATTCAATTCAAATGTACAGTATCTGTATTGCACTTCCATAAGTGGGCATTGTTGAAAATATCGCTTTACAGAAAAAGAAATATGAATAGAAATTAGAGAAATGTAAGGGAGAAACGTATTCATTATAATTATCAGTTTGTCCTTGATGAGCAAGCCAGTGGTATCAGGAGCAAGAAAAACTCCCTGAGATGACAAGAGGAAGGAACCAGACTCAAAATCCTCATTTGGGTGATAGCAGATAGTAAGACCATAAATCAATCCCTGCTATATCTGTGTGCTATAAGGTTGAAAGTTCAATTATATAACAGGAAAGGTGTTTAAGTTAATATAAAGTCTGCTTTCGCTGATGGAGACTCGGGTAAAAAAAAAAAAACGTGTTCGTTGCAGTTTCAGTTCCACAACTATTGACCGACTGCAGTCGCAATCCATCACAGAAAAACTGCCTGCATCAGCCCAGTCCAAGGCCATCTTCAAAATCCTCAGTCACCACACACATCCCCAAGCAGACCACACAGGGCCTTCCTCAGCAGAAGCTAGGGAATGAAAACTCCAGCCAAAAGTAATGCACCATGATGTGTCAGACACATCCATAAGAGGTCGAGATCAGAAGGGGTTTGATACCAACTCACCACCAAGCTGGAGCACCTGGGACTCAGCTCATCTCTGTGTCAGTGGATCGCCAACTTCCTAACTGGAAGACCACAGGCAGTAAGGATGGGCGGCTATGTCTCAGCCTCTCTCACTCTCAGCACTGGAGCCCCCCAGGGTTGTGTTCTGAGCCCCCTGCTGTACTCTTTGTACACCTATGACTGCGTAGCCACTACGAACTCCACCACCATCATTAAGTTTGCTGATGAAACGGTCGTGGTGGGCTTGATCTCTGACGACGATGAGACGGCCTACATGGAGGAGATTGGAAATCTGGAGAACTGGTGCCAGAGGAACAATCTCCTCCTGAACGTCAGCAAGACGATGGAGTTGATAGTGGACTTTAGTACTAAGCAGGAGAGGAACTACAAGACCCCCACCATCAACGAGAGACCAGTGGAGAGAGTGGACAGCTTCCGATACCTCGGTGTGGATACATCACTCAGGACCTGTCATGGTCCTGTCACATCAACACTGTGGTGAAAAAGGCCCTCTACCACCTCAGACGCCTGAGAGACTTTAGGTTGCCCTCTAAGGTGCTCAGGAACTTCTACTCCTGCACCATAGAGAGCATCCTGACGGGAAACATCTCAACCTGGTTCGGGAACAGCACCATGCAGGACAGGAGAGCCCTACAGAGGGTGGTTCGATCAGCTGAACGTATCATCTGTACCAAGCTCCCTGACCTTCAGACGATCTACAACAAGCAGTGCTGGACCAAGGCCAGGAAGATCGTGAAAGACCTCAGTCATCCCAGCAATGGACTGTTCCCTTTCAAAAGCTACACTCAATGCTGCGTGAAAACGCTATGGGAACATCTCTTTGTTGCCCGGTTGTGAAGCCTGTGCATGTCAAACCCGCCGAATACCTTCGACCTGTGCCAGGCATGACGTCACCGAATAAGGTGCACCTGCAGGTTATAAATAGGAGTGAACCGGAAACATCCTCAGATCTTTTTGTCTTCAGGACCGCTTTGTGTTTGCGTGTGCATGTACAAGCCGTAGCGAAAGCGAAATAAAAATAACAGCATTAACTCACCGATATGGCGAGTTTGTCGAGTGCTTGGGAAGAACACGCTCGCCTCGGGCTTCAGGGAGAATGTGAGTACTGCAATCTTCTCCTTATTAAGGTGCTTCACGCGCGGCTCGCTTTCTTTAAAGAGAAACCGCGAGCCGCGGCGCATTCCTGAGGCTCGCGTGTTGATCTGGCAGACGCGCACGAGATGGAATTTCCGATTTCTCTCTCGCTCTCTCCGGATCAGGAAGTTTTAGCTTCCGCTTCGCAAGCGCGCTCCGGCGCTTCTTGTGAAGGATCGGAAGAATCTTCCTCTCTCGCTTCCATGGTTTTTAGCCTCCTCACAACGCTCCTCCAGTGCTGACAGACCTTTTGAGGAATTATTAGAGGCTATAACGCGTGCGGTCGAGCGATTGCATATCGACTGGCCGCAGCAGCGAGATTCCCCCAAGCGTTTGAGATTGAACGACAGGTGTCTGTCGGGTGGCCGGGGGGAGGAGCCTCAACGTCTCTCTCTCCCCTTCTTTGGTGACGTCCATGATGAATTAACTCTTTCATGGAGCAAGCTGTATTCATCGCGTGTTTTTGTTCCTTCGACTTATTCGAATGATATTATTGATCACGCGGTTATATGATGATGCCCAGATAGAAGAGACGCTTGCGGGCTATGTCTCTCCTGGGACATCATCCTCCCTGAAAAAGCCTACTCTCCCCTCCAAGTCGTGCAGATTGACACCTGCTTTTGTGGGTAAAGCTTTTCAGGCAGCAGGACAGGCTGGTGCTTCACTGCACACCATGGCGGTTTTGCAGGTTTACCAGACTGACCTGCTGAAGGACCTGAGCAGCGGCGGGGCTATTGATGACAAGGTGTTTGCAGAGCTGCGCCTAGCCACAGACCTGTCTCTCTGTGCAACCAAGCGGACGGCCCGTGCTGTGGGACGTCCCATGGCTGCCATGGTATCCACGAAGAGGCATCAGTGGCTGAACCTCACGGGCATCAAGGATAAGGATCTTGTTGCTGTTAATTCCGCCGCCACTAGGTTTAGAGAGGCAAAGCTTTATGAACAGGCCTTTGGGAGGTTCCTTCCCCGCCGTGCTCAAGAACCGGGACCGTCGGCCACCCGGCCCCGGCCAGGTCTGGCCCCTATCAGGCGTGAGGTGCAGAAGGAGAGCGAGACCAGCCGCGCACCCCCGCGTAAAGACTGGGGTGGGGCTCGCCGCTTTTCTCAAAAATCTGCTTCGAAAAGACCGGATCTGAGTAGCTTCCTCTCTTCAAAGAAGAAGCCCTGAGTTCGTGCGCCTGGGGCCATGGGGTGTCTCCCCCCGGGGAGGGGCCCCCTGGATTTTCATCACAAAACAGGGCCTCCTCCCTGGCACTCCCAGGAGGCCGGTGTTCAATCCCCGCCACCACTGGTGTTCGGGGAGCGCCGGTCTCCAATGAAAAGTTGGGTGTTCAGGCATCATCTGCCACACTTCATCTCCCAACACCTAACACCCCCCCCCCCATCTAGCCGAAGTGTCAAAGCTCGTGCCCCTTTCGGAGAAGCTGGCAGCGTAGAAACTACTGCCAGGTGTATCTCCTTGGGTATAAAGGACTGTAGGCACAGGCTACAGGATTCAGTTTGCACATCGTTCTCCGCGTTTCAACGGCGTGGTCTCCACTTCCGTGAAACCGGATCGAGCACATCTGCTGGCCCAGCAGTTACAGACTTTGCTGGGCAAAGGGGCCATAGAACATGTTCCCCTCCCAGACAGAGAGTCGGGCTACTACAGTCGGTACCTCTTGGTGCCCAAGAGAGGGGGAGGGTTGCGTCCGATCTTGGATCTTCGTGGCTTGAACCGCTATCTCAGAAATCCAGATTCAAAAGTTTGACTGTCAAAATGATTGTTTCTCAAATCCAACTAGAGGATTGGTTGTGACAATTGATCTCAAGGACGCATATTTCTATAGAAATATTGCCACAGCACAGGAAGTTCCTGAGGTTCGCTTTGGGGGCGAAGCTTACCAGTATTGGGTCCTTCCATTTGGCCTAGCTCTGTCACCCCGCACATATACAAAATGCATGGATGCAACTCTGGCTCCTTTATGACTCCAGGACATCCGTATTTTGGATTACATAAACGACTGGCTGATTCTGGCCCAGTCTTAGGACCTAGCGCTTCGACATCGGGATGTCGTCCTAGCCCATCTTCATTCTTTAGGATTGAGACTCAACGCCACAAAAAGCGTTCTCATTCCTGTTCAGAGGACAACATATTTGGGTGTCACATGGGATTGCGGGCACAGTTGTCTCCTGCACGTGTCGAATCCATTCTCAACACCCTGAAGGAAATCAAGCTAGGCCAGAAGGTCACTGTTCATCACTTTCAGAAATCTTTAGGCCTCATGGCAGCTGCGTCCACGGTGATACCTTTGGGCCTTCTGCACATGAGAGCATTTAAGCTGTGGCTAAGAGCCAAGGGGTTTCATTCAAGGACCAACCCCTAGAGGCTAATAAGGGTTACGCACCGGGGGCTTCGTACCCTTTCTATGTGGTTCAGACCCCAGTTTCTGACTTTGGGTCCCACTCTAGGTCCGTCTTGTCATTGCAAGATGCTAACGACAGACGCTTCCCTCACGGGCTGGGGTGCGGTCTTGGATGGCCGTCCAGCACAAGGGAGCTGGAGAGGTCATCTTCTCGCGTGGCACATCAATTGCCTCGACATGATGGCTCTGTTTCTGGCCCTGAAACACTTCCTCCAGCAGTTGAGAGGCTACCATGTCCTAGTGCGGGTGGACAGCACTGCGGTAGTCTCGTACATAAATCGCCAGGGTGGACTGTGCTCGCGCCGCTTGAACAAGCTAGCGCACCAGGTTCTGCTTTGGGCACAGGACAAGTTCCTGTCCCTCAGGGCGATTTACATTCCAGGGCATATGAATGTAGGAGCAGACTTGCTATCCAGACAAGCTGTAAAACATGGGGAATGGAAACTCCACCCCGAAGTAGTCAGTCAATCTGGGAAAGATTTTACGTAGCAGAGGTGGACCTCTTTGTCTCATAAGAGGCAGCAGAATGCCCCCTTTACTACTCTCTGACTCCTCCAGCTCCCCTGGGTCTGGACGCAATGGCCCACACGTGGCCCAGATTACACCTTTATGCGTTTCCACCTATAGTTCTGCTCCCAGGAGTCCTGGCGAGGGTCCGTCAACACGGCTTGCGCCTCTTATTGATAGCGCCCCATTGGCCGACCAGAGTGTGGTTCTCGGATCTTATATCTCTCCTCGACGGCTCACCCTGCGTGATTCCAGTGAGGAGGGATCTTCTGTCTCACGTGCAGGGGACAATACTTCATCCCCGGCCCGAGCTCTGGAACCTTCACGTTTGGCCCCTGAACGGACCAACTAAGACATGCTGGGCTTTCAGCCAGCGTAATTGAAACCATTTTAAGTGCCAGGGCTCCCTCCACTAGGAGAACTTATGCCCTCAAATGGAGTGGATTTGAAAATTGCTGCATGGCAAGACATGTAGACCCAGTTCACTGCCAGATTGTTTCAGTGCTGGAGTTTCTGCAAGAAAGGTTGTCCTAGGGCTTATGCCCTAGTATGCTCAGAACGTACGTAGCTGCTATTTCGGCTTGTCACGCTCTGAATGATGGGGTTTCTGTGGGGAAGCACCATTTAGTTGCCCGTTTTATTCGTGGAGCTAAACAGTTGAAGCCGCCCACTAGAGTGACGGTCCCTTTGTGGGACTTAACTATCGTACTCGAAGGCCTGGCCGAAACCCCTTTCGAACCACTAGAGTCAGCGCCTGTCAGGCTTCTGCCTCTTAAGATGGTTTTTCTTATGGCTATTACGTCTAAAGCTATTCTGCATCCTCACCCGAACTATCTTCCAAGGTTCCATTCTCGACCATGCACCCAGTTGTTCTCGAGGCCTTCTGTCCTCCGCCTTTCACAGCTCCGGAGCAGGAAAGACTTCACTTACTGTGTCCAGTACGTAATTTGATACCTATCCAATAAATTTCACAGCATAATTTAAAAAAAAATTGTATCCTAAAATCGTAGGGCTAGCCATGATATAAAAGATAACATACTGTAGGAATCTTTCTAGGAAAAAAGCAGCATTAAAATCCCACAGGATAGGTCCCATAGCGGTTTTTTTTTTTCTTCTTCTTCTTTTTTTGGTCATTTTGTTTCCCATCTAGCAATGTTTTAGTAACTTCTCCAATTCATTACTATTAATGATTGGTTATTTGAAATGACTACTCATTTGCATGTTTTTGGGCTGTTGAACTATAGCTAAAGAATGGATTGGCTCTCTTATACACCTTTCATACTAAATATTGTTTTAGTTTATTTGTTCTCAGAAAGTAATTTTGTTGGGAGGGTAATTCAAAGTGGCCATGTTATGTTTAATTTTTTTAATTATCAACTTTACCTCTTTTTGTCATGGCTGCACTACATTCCTTCACATATTTATGCATTAAAGATTTTCTGTTAGAGTGCCATGGACTCAAACACATCCCACGCAAACAGATGTGTGTAAATGTGGGAATCTGTTTATCTGTCACCAAAGATTTTTAATTAGCAATTTAACATTTATTATTTATTTATTTTTAATACAGTATGCGTCAAAATATACAGTACTGAAACTCGCGCATGTTGAATGCGCATTTGCATTTGTCGACATTTGCATTGAGAAGCACTAGTGAAAAGGAAGTTGTGTTGCGCAGTTGTTGTTGAAAATGGGTCTCTCAACAGAGGAAACGTATTCATAGTTGAGTATTATTTCCGCTCATACAGAAGTGGTCGTCAATGGGGGCAAAGTTTGAAAAAGGTGGCAAGCCAATTCCAAGAGAGATTTAATAAGACAGCACCAAGTAACACAGTTATGATGTCTAGTGTTACAAAATTTCGCTGTTCTGGTAGTGTACTGTGTCAACACATAGGCAAATCATCTCCTTTTGCAGGAGTCTGCAGCAACCTTTGTTCTGGCATATGTTTGATAATCTGTAGGAACGGTATTAACACTGTCTACAGCGAGGGGGTGCATACACACATTTCAAACACTTACACACACCGTGATATTTCAGCATGCTACTGTAAATGTGTATATAAGTTTAAATAAACTCACAGATAACAACAAGGTAATATTGTTCATCTTTTCATTCCAGTATTGTATATTTTGGCACATACTGTACTGTAGTTTTCAAGTTTCTTTGAAGACTGTTACATTTTCAGAATTAAAATTTTTCTTCTCAGTGAGCAATATACTGTAGCACACTGTGTAATGATTTTTCATTTTGAGGAGGTACAGAGACGAATGAAAGGTCACCAAATATAAAGAATGGAGAAGATAAGATGTGATGTGAACAGTTCATAGGGTGTACGGAGTGACTGGGAGGTTGGCTATGACCAGATAGTATGGTTTATGGTGTACGTTTTTATAAGTGGTGCCAAAAAATATATGTGTCCGTCAATTCCATCTTCTGCATGTTTGCTTTGTAGTTATGGCGAATAGACAATGCCACAAAGTGGTATTTATTGCCCTATGTTGGCCTGATCAGAATACTGATTTTCAGCCACAATGAAGCAAACAATGGTGTAAAGGTGCAAACCTTTTAATAATCAATTCAGTAGGTAAACATTAGCCATGTAGAAACGTGGTCATATTGTGTCTCTATTGTCGGAATAACTATGTTTCACCTATGCATGTTTGATCCATGTGGGGGTACCATTAGGTGACATGGTGAGTTACTTTTGCTTCCATTCCTGATTGGTAAATTCTGTCGAAACAGCTCTCTCCCACAAGTCTCTGGACTTTTTGTCTACTGAGACTCTGCATGAGAAAGCAGCACTGATTGGTTTACATTTCACATGAAGTAAAGCATCTAAGCATCTTCAGATCTGTCTGAATTCCTGTAATCAATGCAGAAGGTGGGATTTGTTTTAAAAAATGGGAAGCCTACTGTAATCTAACCTCAAAGTTAGGGAAAAATGCTTTTTTTTTTCTTCTTCTTCTTCTTATTTTTTTTTTAATGGCAGCTTAAACACTCTGCAGCAGACAGAAACACTTTATGCATTTCAAAAATGTTGCAATCTGATTAAATGCTTTTTAAAAACACTTATTATTGGATCAGCGTCCGTGAGAGTAATCAGATTGAAGAAATATTGTAATCATAGCTAATGACTGGGCTTGAGCACCTGACATGCAATGACTTTTAAAATGAAATTTCAGAACACTTACAGTAGTCTAAGTGACAAAATGCTAATTTATCATCACAGTCAGAAAAATGACTTGACAGTATTCATTTTTTGAAAAATGGGTAGCACATCACAAGACTGTATTTACGTTCAACTAGTTATACGAGCCAGTGAGAGTCTGTCTGACAAAAAATGAATAAAAATAAAAGTGAAACATTTTCTGGTGATTCATCTCTTAAAGTCAATCATTTTTTTCAATCCAACTGATATACTGATATCCAACTGAGCAGAATTCATTCATTAAAATCTTGTCAAAAACATTCCACCAGCATTCCCCAGAAAGATGATTTGTTGAGCTGTGTGTTTGCAGCAGGGCAGGATGCAATAGAATGAAATGAAATTCGCTAGGTGGTCTGCGCCAAATCAACCAGCTTTGGACTACATTTACAACCACCAAAAAGAATGGCAGACAAAATGAATGTGACACCACTGACACCATGAAGGCACAGAAAGAAACCAGGAAACTGTCGCCTTTTAATTTTACTGCTGGACTCAAACAGAATACAAGGTTATTGTCTCCAGTTTCTGCTCCTTACCTCCACACAATGAATATAACACTGGTTGTGAAAATTAAGCAGCCGTTTCCTGATGTTGTGACAGATATAAGCTGAAATAATAAATAATAAAAATTGTTAACTAAATATTTTACTAGTTGGACTTCACACAATACCTTCAGTATCAGTTACACGCTTCGCATAATGTGAAGTTTTTCAAAAATGAACAATGGTGCAAACAATGATGTAAAGGTGCAATTTTTTTCTCTGAGCAGAGGAATATCAGGGTGACAGTCAATAAAGTACTAGAGTCAGAAACATAATTTATGGGGGGGGGATGGGTGGCTGTAACCCCAATAATCAAAACTGGCCAGTTCAACCCCTCAAATTATCATATCATAATGATCTCTTAAAATTACTAGCTGTTAAATTAATGAGAAACAGATTATTTGCATGACATAAATAAATAAAATAATAAATATGTCCACATGGGTGGAGGTCTTACTCCCCCAATGAACTCAAAGTTGCATGCCCTTGACTGGAGGTCTGCTGCAGGACCAGAAAAAGAAGAGTGGATCTGTTTTAATATGGGATAATAATAAATAATAATAAAAAAACAGCCACTGTTGAGCCCTTGAGCAAAGCTCTTAACCCTGTCTGCTCCATGGGAGCTGTATCCTGGCTGACCATGTGCTCTAACCGCAGCTTCCTAACTTGTATATGCAAAAAGCATCATTTCATTGTGCTGTAAGGTACATGAAAGAGATAATGAGAATAATATTATTATCTTATTATTTTAAAAGTCTTAAGGATATTTAATGTTTAAGCCTATTAACTATTTACTAACATGGTAACTGATTGACAATTGTCTATGTTTTTTTATTGTTGATAGACAATTGTGGGACTGCAGATGAAAAATAGCCGTTTGTTTAATTCTGGTACATTTATAGATATGTGAATTAATGTACTTAATCTCCCTGTTACATGTTCATATCTTCGAAGGTTCATAACTCGAATTTTTGTATGTAGGGGACTTACTGAAGTATAGTATTTATGTATGTATAGTATAGTACAGTATGTCATTATGAGCTCTACACAAGACAGTAGACACATCTATCCACTTATTCAACAAATAAACAATTCGACATCAAAACAAGATGAACACCACTTTGGACTTATTATGATTAATTATTGTCTGTTGGCGTACATAATTGTCTATAATAAAAACATTTTAGTTAAAAAAGTATTATATCTAGTTTAAGAAGATTTGAACTATCACTACCCCTGGCATGAGGGCCATGATGCACTGCAATATCCAAGAAAGAAAATTAAGCAGAGTGATGAGTGATGATGAATGCTACCACACTAAGGCGACACACAATCACTTTGCGTACAAAAGACATGGGATCCACACATTGTGTAAGGGACGCTGTTGCATTTGGTACACATGGATACTATGCCCCGTTCTCCAATCAGGATTGTGTTAACTCCATTTTAACCTTATGGGTCCAGACAAATAATACTGTACAAAAGTCTTAAGTTGCCCTGCATTTGTTCATATTAAATTCAGCAGCAACCTCATTTCCCCTGTTTCTCACTAGTTCATGCCTTCAGTTACATAATTTCTTATACTCTAATGATTCATTGGTCATGGTGTAGCTTAACAAAAAAAAAAACTGGTCATTTACGTACATGGACAGGATTGAATATACTGTATGAGCTAAAAATTGCCAGGGAAACAGTATAAATACTCATAAATGCAAAATTACAAGAAACTCTGGGACTTTGTAAGTATAATATGAAGAAATGAGGTGTGTCTCATGACATTTGCATAATGCTCTATAGGTAGTTGCTTGATGCCTGATCGGACCATATAGATTTCATCCCTATGATAAGTATAGACAACATGATCTGTATGTATTTCCTTATAAAGATCTTCTGACATTAAAAGTAAGCGAATAAATTATGCCATTTTAGACATTATCTTTAATAGAAAATGTGCAAAGCATTGTCAATGAATATGGTCATTAAAACGATTTCAAGGTGCTGGAAATGCACGCACAATGGAATTGGAAAGTGTGAAGCATGGTCTGCAGAAAAATGGTAGCAAATTTGTTGCATGAGCTCCTAGCAGAGACATTTGCCTCCTTTCTCCTCTCTCACCAGGGTCTACACTTTGCTAGACAGTCAGGGGGCAATTCACAGCACTGGATCACTGAATAACAAATCCTTCTCTGACCCCTGGGCAAAGGTATTACTTGGTGTGTGGAACAAGGGATTGCATGGGACCCTAATTAGTGCACTAACTTTTTATTTTATGCTATTTGAGATTCAACCCTGGAATTAAGTGACGTTCTAAAGTGGTATAATTGGACATCTAAAAAGAAATGTAAGGGATTTACAGGACTGTCCACAATTTCCATGGTTTATTCTCCTCACCTTTTGGCCATAGGCTTGTTAAGAAAACTACTTTCACCCATGTTTATTAACATTACACCATTGATCGCTAACTGTTAGTTTCTAGTTCAATGTGGGTTGTTAGTTCAATCTTACTCCTGTCAGTTGCAGAAGAAAATATGTTGAGGAAGCAAAATAACTGGTTAAATAAACAAACAAATCATAATATGTTGAAAATAAATATAGAAATTTATGTTTATAGAAATGTTGTATAAGAGCAACATCAAACTGGAGTTCATGTTGTTGCACTGAATGATGCCTTTGGCACTTCCTGCATCCTACACCCACATCACAGCTGTGCTGATCTTCATCATTTCCTTGTGTGTGACACTGTTTAAATAACCAAAATAAAAGAGGTAATAAAAAATGCTATCAGTGTTGTTATGGACAAGGCCAGAAAAATTGCACTTGTACTAAGTATGAAATTAGTACAAATTTAGTTTAAGATCTAGGTTAGGCCAACAGCAAAGTGTGTTCTAATAGCATGACTGTCTTGGATTAATTTTATACATTCCTCAACAATACTTCAAAACCATGAAATAAGACATACAGTATAAGAAAATTAAGTAACAACAACAACAATACTCAGTTCTTATTTTATGATAAAGGTCAGCTGTTCTGGAATAGTTCTTACAAGAACAGTACAGTGGAACCTTGGATTACGAGCATAATTTGTTCCGGAAGTGGGCTCGTATTCCAAAACACTCGTAAACCAAATCATAATTTCCCATAAGAAATAATGAAAACTCAAATTATTCGTTTCACTGCCCCAAAAAATAAATACAAAAAAATAATTAATACAATCTATAAAATGAAAATTAAACAAATTAATCTGCATTTTACCTTTTAAAAAAAGTACAAATAAATCCTGACCGATAAGTGTTTCCGTTGGTGCGCGCAGGTGCCGTGTGTGTGTGGAATTAGCCCATTCCCTCACCTCGTTTTGCACAGTAACACTCCTCCTCCCTCTCCCCACCTCGCTTTTTAAGATTCACAACAAACACACACAAACGATGGAAACACCGTTTTAACAGGAAAAAAAGAAATCTTTCTGAGACTGGCATAAGCGTATATTAACAGACTCACTTTTTAAGTTTCACAACAAGCGCATGAACACAGCGGAAACACCGTTTTAACGGAAAAAAGCGAGACCGGCATGAGCGCATACTAAAGGAATCACTTAAGTTTCACAACAAACGGACACACACATAAACACAGCGGAAACACCGTTTTAACAGGAAAAAAAAATAAATCTCTCTGACCTGGCGTGAGCGCATACTAAGGGAATCACTGCTGTAAAGTAAAAAAAAACAAATGAACCAGCACCTTACCTTTGAAAAGAATCGCGACAGAGCAGAGTTTCTGTGTGTTTGTGAAGCCGGGGAGGGAGCGAAAAGTCTGTGCATGTGTGTGTGCGTATCGGTGTCAAATTGCGCACACACGAGCAGAGTTTCTGTGTGTTTGCGAAGCCGTGGGGGGAGGGAGGGAAGGTGAGAGAGTGACGCTCGGTGTCAAAATAAGAGTCGCATGTGTGAAGCATGATACTCGGCGCTCATAAACTAATACTTGCTCGGTTTCCGAATAAAAAATTATTACAAATCTTTGCTCGGTTTGTGGAACACACGTAAACCACGTTACTCGCAATCCGAGGTTCCACTGTATTATCAAGTGGATCCCAGAAAAGCTAGAGCCATACTGTAAGTAGCAGACACATCTCAATATCAACTGTTCAAAGAAGATTATTATATATTTTGGATGCCTTCAGCATTGTTTTACAATGTAGAACGACTGAATTAGAATTAGAAGGTGTGTCCAAAGCTGTTTCCTTTTGACTGGTATTGTATCTGTGCTAGGAATTTAGAGTTTAAATCGCATAACTGCCTAAGCCACAGTTGGGACTGTGAGCAGAATCATTATCGCTACACTGCTCACTTCAATGGCTAAATTGTAATCTTGCCTCGCTTGTAAGTTGCTTTGTATAATACAATTCGCTAAATGAATACATGTAAAAGTTATTCATCTTGAGTATGTTCCTTAAAAGAGTCCGGGTCTCATGAGAACAATAACTAGGCAGAGTCAGCCGTTGTGTTGCTATAGAGGAATAGGCATTTAGATCTCCTAAAATCTTGTAGAGGAAAGAAACTAAGCTGGTTGTGTAAGCTTCACTGAGTTATTTCTCCCTACGGATCTCTTATAGCTTCTGCCTTTCCTTGCAAACTGCATCATCCGGGACCAGTCTGTACTGTCGCTCTCCTCCCGTGTCGTGAGTCAGAGCTCCTTTCACCATCTGTTAGTGCTGCTACCTTGAGAGATACTTGAATATATCTAATATTAGCGTTTTTTCCCATGTTCTCACCCAACGTACATCCCGTTGGACAAGGTGTCCCGGGGATGGCCATCTGTCTGAGCAGCCCTGTGCTTGGGTCGTATGTCATGCGGTGTAGATGTACTCAAACCAACACACTGCTCTTGACCTTGCCTTTTCACTCATTAAAATAAAACACAGCCCTAAGCGCTTCCAGTGAGTGCCGCAAATTAACCTCAATTCCGACCTGTGTTTTTGTCACATCTTCAGTGATTAGCGATAATTTGGATTTAGACATTCTGTTCACTTAAACTGGAAGGATTTAGAAGCTGAGATTTTTTTTCTTTTTCTATTTTTTTTTGCTTGTGTGGACGAGTAGCCATATGGGGTTTACAACAGATCATCAATTACTCTTTTTATCAACATTAGTTAAGCATTTGATGTAATTTAAAGACTTTTGGTTGATCTTTTCTTAATTACACATATAATAAACAGTATATCTGTAACAACCAAATAAAAAAATATATGAAGAATAAGGAGCTACATCAATAATTATTCTGCGAAGGAAAATGGTTGGTCGTGTGTGTGTGTGTTTGGCTGAAGGTCTGTGGTGGTGTGGTGCAGACCTTTTTTTGATCAAATTGTTTCCTTCTAACCCATTCTTACATGTTTTTACACCTATTTTTTTCTGCTCATTTAATTTATTTCATGTAATTTGTTTTAATGTTATATGGATTCACTGTTACTGGTAGCATTGTAGAAAGTATTGTATTTAGTTAGTGTTATCCAGTTTCAATCTTCAGAAGAAAAACGTAAAGCAAAAAAAAAATTAAAATCAGATATGATAATTAATACTAGGCTGTCAGACATTTCCAATATACAGTTAAACCTTGGATTGTGAGAATAATGCTTTTCTGAAGTCTGCTTGTATATCAAAGTGAACTGCCCCATAAGAAATAATGGAAACTCCATAGATTCGTTCCACAGTCCAAAATATTGATATAAAAATAATTCATACAAAATATAAAGTAAAAATAAAGCTAATTAACTTTACCTTTAAAAATATTTTTACTGTGTAGAACAACACACACACTAACAGAATCACTCCTCTCTGACAGAGTCTCTGGTTACTGGAATCTTCTTTTTGCGTGACTTTAACAAGGACCCTCTCTAATGACACTTGCTTTTGCCTCCTTTTGAGGATTGGTGTTACTGTAGCTAGTTAACTGGATCATATCTAATCTGTATTTTATGCACTTTTTTTTTTATTTTTATCAAAGGCCAATATAATCAGAATAACAGGCATAATACCAAAGCAAAGGCAAATTTTGACATCATCGATTGCACAGGTTTGTGTAAAATAAATAAAAGCCTGTTGTATGGTTTGGTTGATTTCTGGAGGGATCTGTAGGAATATGATGGCAGTTCGATAACACTGGTTGTCCTGAGAGAATTATTTCATCTTGTGCGATGTGAGTTTTTCCACAGCAGTTGTTGTAGAGTACACATATGAGAATCTGCCAGAGAGATTGGGTTGTATTATGTATAATATATCAGTAATATTTGCCTGTGCTTAATTTTCTTTCATGCAGGCAGCAAAATAAATGATACATCTGGTATCTATGGAGGTCATCTTTGCAAAGCATGTGAACCTTAGGGCAAAAAGATGAGTGACAAATAGCAGACAACCACATTGGGTTCCAGTCCTGTCAGCTAAAAGCACAAATCCAAAGCCTCAGTGGGCATAGGCTCACAAAAATGACAGATGAAGGTTGGAGAAAAAAATATTTCCTGATCTTTTTCCAATCTTTAACTGTCCAGCTTCAATGAGCCTGTGCCCACTGTAACTGCAAATGTCCTATTCTAGGAAAGGAGTGGAACCTGATGCAGACTTCTGCTGTTGTAGACTAAATTGTGCTGATTAATTTAAATAAACAGTGGATTCATTGATTATTCTAGTGTGTAGTCTGTGAGATTTTTTGACATGTCAAGGCTATAGCCATTTAAGAAAACTGAGGCCAGACCTGCAATTAACTTGAATTACACTGCCTGGCCAAAAAACACTCTCACACTCTAATATTCCACACAATCATTTTTAACCTTGATTACAGGACCCAATGTGATGCCCAGATCATGTGTGAAAATGATTCCCAGAACCACTCTTTTCAAATTTAAGTCCTGGAATATGGTTTTGCCGTAAGGAAAATGTTTTAAAATCTGTGATTTGTTACCACATAATGTTGATGAGTCTAGACCTGTCCAACTGAAGCAACACCAGATCATAACACTGCTTCCAGAGTCTTCTACAGTGGCTACTATGCATGAAGGGTGCATTTGTTTTATGCACTTTACTTCTTACCCTGATGCACCCATCACTCTTAAATAGTGTCAACCTAAATTCATCAGACCACATGATCTTTTTCGATTGCTACAAAGTCTAATATTTTTACTCCCTAGCAAATTTAATCCTTTTTTTCTGATTAGCTTAGAGTGTTGAATTACACCCAGTAGTGTTGATATGAGTCCAATTGGAGTCTGAATGTGTTATATTAACACTTTGAAATTTTACTGTACAGCTATGGCTTTTACTGTTGTGTTTTTTTATGAGGCAACTATACCTTAAGTTATGTTTAAGTGACCTTCATTCGCTTTTTTTCCCCTGAGCACGTCTTTGTCTTCCACAAAGTTGACGGTTCAGCGCTATCCTTCCAGGTTTTGGTAATGTGTTAGGCAGTTCTTAAACCAGTTCCATAATTTCAAATCTCCTTAGTTGTTTTCTCTGCTTGATGCTGCCCAATAATTTGACCCTTATGCAATACAGTGGAACCTCGGATTGCGAGTAACGTGTTTTATGAGTGTTCCGCAAACTGGGCAAAGATTTTTTATACATTTGTAATCGGAAACCGAGCAAGTATTAGTTTACGAGCGCCAAGTATCATGTATCATGCATGCGACTCTTATTTTGACACTGAGCGACAAGTGATCACAACTGAGCCAATGATTTTACTCTCTCTTGCGCTGCGGGAATTATGGGTAATCGTCTCCCCTGCTGCGTTCCCTGTGTCAAAATAAGAGTCCCCTGCTGCGTCTTAGTGCTCGTCTCTTATAATCAACATCTCCCTATCACTTCTGTTTAATTTGACACTGTGCCCCACACACACTGACACACACACTTTTTACACACACACACTTACTTTGAGTGTGCGCGCGCCGCATAATTTGACACCGACACAAATACACACACACACACACACAGATCTCCCCGGCGCTTTACACGCACTTTATTTACACAGAAAACTAAGCTCTGTCGCGATTCTTTTCAAAGATAAGGTGCTGGTATCATTAGAGAGCTTTTTTCCCCGTTAAAACAGTGTTTGCCTTGTGTATGTTAGTTGATAAACTTAAAAAACGAGGTGTGGGAGGGAGAAGGGAGTTTTACTGTTTAAGACGTGGCGAGGGGATAATTCCACACACACACACACACACACACACATGCATACAAATACACGGCGCCTGCGGGCACAAAAGGAAACACTTAACTGTCCGGATTTATTTTTACTTTTTTTAATGTTAAGTGCAGGTTAATTTGTTTTATTTTTACTTTATATGTTGTATTAATTATTTATGTATTTATTGTTTTGGGCTGTAGAACGAATTATTTCTTATGGTTTACGAGTATTTTGGAATATGAGCACGCTTCCGGAATCCAAGGTTCCACTGTAGTGACTTTTTTGACCAGGCAATGTATGTTAAAATACAGTTTTACAATAATACAGTCAAATTTGTTTAGAGGATAGCATAATTAGCTTGCAAATCCATGGTTGTGGGTTCAAATATCACCTCCGATCAGTGTACATTTGGAGTTTATGTGGAGATCTCCCAGTGCTTTGTGGGTTTCCTCACACAGTCTAGGGGGGCGGGGGGAAACAGGCCTCAGACCCTACAGGTCTTATGGAGCATGTTAAATGGTAAAGTCCGTGACAGCTCAATTAAACTAAACAAGTACAGTTTATTTGGAAGAGTTGCCAGGAGAAATCCTCTTCTGTCTAAAAAGACTATGGAGGGATAACTAAGGTTTGAAAAACTGCATCTATACAAACCAGTTGTTGGGCATTAATGTCCAGTCACATGTTTAGCAAAAAGCAGCATTCCAGCATTCCAGCAGAAACACCTTAAACTCATTGTTAAGTACGGCAGTGGGGAGTGATAATATTGGTCTGTTTTGCATCCAAAGGACCTGGACACCTAACAATCATTGAGTCATTCTGTACACCAGAGTATTCTAGGGGCAAATGTGATGCCAGCTGTCCCACAGCTAAACCTGGTTGAAATCTGGTCATGCAACAGGACAATGGCACACCAATAAATCTATATCAGAATGGCTGAAAAAAAAAAATAACGAAGGTTTTGAAATGGACTAATCAAAGTCCAGACCTCAACCAAATTGACATGATGTGGTGGGGCATAACAATGTGAGGGACTGTTAAAATCATACAGGAAACAATTGCTGCTAAAGGTGACTCTACAATATTGAATTATGGGGGGACTTAGCATTGCTTCCATCATTTTTTTTCTTTTTGGCTTCATTATTGTTAAGTGAATAATGGCATAGTAAAAATGTTATGTTGTTATTTGTACTAAAGATCTGCTATGATCAGATAATTTGTATTTTGATTTTTATACAAAAAAAAATAGAATAAAAAATAATTAAAAAGAGGGAGCAGTAACTTTTGAACATGACTATACTGTAGTTCTCTTTCAACAATCGCTCGGTATCTCACTATGGGAAACGCCTCAGGCGTGATAGACTATGGAAGCACTAATCACACCACGTCTGCACGCAGGGCAGACCAATCACAGCTAAGATAGCGGCTCGCCTCCTTCACATATAACCAGCATTCGGCATTCTTGTTCTCTTCCCCGTGAAGACTTTCCTCAGCACCCAGGCTGTGCTGCCTCAGTTCATAAACATACCGTCAAGGTTAACGTTGCCGAACGCAGTACAGCCAAACAAAACCTGTTGTGGGTTTTTTACTGTATTCATTTACATCTTCTTTGTCCACTCTAGTGTCGCTAGTCCTGGCTAACGCATTGAGGCGAGCTGAGACTAGAACATTCTGACTCACCATGTCCGCTTCCAAAACATCCGCGGAGAAAGGGAGGGAGGCTCCTTCGCGCTCATGCCCGGCAGCGTGCGGTTTCATGATCTCGGGTCCCGACACGCACCCTATGTATATCGCGTGCATGGGAGTCAAGCATGCCCACGCCGCACTGGCGGATGCGGAGAACTGCGCGCATTGTCGGGTCATGCCGACTAGAATCCTGGAGAGGAGGCTTCGAGTGGCAGCGTCCTCCAAGGAGGATCCGGTCCTTGCTACCGCCTCTCCCTCGACTAAAGGGACCCCTACCTTCTCTCCCGCATGATCTCACTTCATGGGGGGATATTATGGACTCAGAGTCCCCAGAGTTTACACCACTTTTCGACCAGCAGCTGTTGGTGGCTCACCACCTGCATCCAAACAGGCGGACCACCCTCTCATCCACTAGTCCGGCGCTTCCGGGTAAAATGGATCGCTTCACCGCATCCATGTACCAAAAAATATATAAGTCTTCGGCGTTGGCAGTCAGAGCTCTTAAAGCGACTTCAATGTTGATGGCCTACCAAGCCGAATTATTGGAGGAGCTAGGCAAGCAGCTAGACGCCGGTAACCCAAGCCCATCTGTCTGGGAAGAGATCTGTAACATAACAGATCTCAACCTGCGCCTCGCGCGATGCGGTGCAGAGCTGTAGCCGCACTATGGCTCTCGCCGTCGCGGGCGAAAGATTGCTATGGCTGAACCTCTCAAGCATCGGGGAACGGGAGCAATTAGATTTTCTCGACGGTCTCTTGAATGCGAGCGGGCTGTTCGGTCCAGCGGTGGAAGCAATGAGACAGAGGTGCGATCTCCAGATAAAGGAAGGAGAGGCATTTGACATCTGTTTGCCGAGAAAAAGGCCAATGCGTCCTCCTGTTCCCCCTCGGCCAGTCCCTCTGACACAGAACAGGAGGTTCGTAAACGTGCCCAGACCTGCAAGACCCCAGAGCGCGGAGCAGACGGCTGAGAATAGACTCTGTGACCTATCGCGCTGTTCTTTCAGAAAGGAGGATAACTGCGTTTTATCAATGTCTGAGCTATTTACGCAGGGGAAACCTGGTGTCATTCAGGTTGTGCCTTCGCCTTCTGGGTATGATGGCCTCGTTGCTGTCCGTGATCTCTCTGGGTTTGCTAAAAATGAGAGACTTCCAGCGATGGGTAGCGGCGAAACACCTGTGCCCTCGCCGACACCTCGTGTGCAGAGTGAGAGCGGATATGGAGTGTGTTGAGGCTCTTCATCAATGGAGGGACCCCTCCTTATTCAGGACGGGGGCTCCGTTGGGCAGCGTGTCCATGAGGAAGGTTGTGACAATGGATGCGTCCCTCCTAGGATGGGGAGCTGTCTTTCAGGGCAAATCGGTAAACGGTCGTTGGACAGCCCAGCTCCGCACGGTGCACATAAATCTTTTGGAGCTATTGGCGGTATTACTGGATCTGAGACATTTCCTACCATTTTTAACGGGATGCCACGTCTTAGTCAGAACAGACAACACGACGGTGGTGGCATATATCAATCGTCAAGGGGGAACCCGCTCGCTACAACTCCACAATCTAGCACACGAGCTGATTGCAGGGATTCTCAATGTAGGAGCGGATCTCCTTTCAAGGGGAAATCCATTATACGGAGATTGGGCATTTCACCCGCAGGTGGTAAATCAAATCTGGGAAAAGTACGGCTGTCGTAGATCTCTTCGCCTCGCAGGCAAACGCAAAGTGTTCGCTTTACTTCTCTCTAAAGGACGTGAATGCCCCGTTGGGTGTGGATGCGATGGCGCACGAGTGGCTGCTTTACGCGCTCCCACCGCTAAGCCTAATTTCTCCCACCCTAGACAGGGTAAGAGAAAAAGGATTATCTCTCCTCCTAGTAGCTCCTCGTTGGACAGGGAGGCTGTGGCTGTTGGAGATTGTCCAGCTCCTTCAGGGAGAGCCCTGGCAACTTCCGCTACGCAGGGTCCTGATGTCACAAGCAGGAGGTCAGGTACTTCACCCCCATCCGGAGAGACTCAACCTTTGGGTCTGGCCCGTGAAGGGTTGAATTTGAATGCGCTCGGGCTTCCCCAGGAAGTTATAAACAGTATCCAGTGTGCTCGAGCTTCGTCAATGCGCTCATTATATAATCTCGGCATGTTTTCGAGAACTGGTGCACACGTAGAGGGGTTATTCCTTTCCAATGTTTGGTAGTGGATATTCTCTGCTTTTTGCAGAACTTAATGGACAGCGGCAGAGTCTTTTCCACCATTAAGGTTTATCTGGCTGCTATTTCGGCATGCCACATTGGCATTGGAAAAGCTTCGGTGGGTCATCACCCTCTTATATGCCGTTTTATGAAGGGAGTGAGGCATCTGAGACCAGTACTAAAGCAGCGCATCCCATCATGGGATTTAGCCAAGGTCCTGAATGCCTTAACCCTGGCTCCTTTTGAACATTTGGAGACGGTTCATATGAAACTCTTATCTCTGAAAACGGTCTTGCTCCTTGCCTTAGTTTCGGCCAAGCGAGTGGGGGAGTTACATGCGTTGTCAGTGGATGAGGGATGTCTGGAATTTAGTCCGGATGGCAAAAGGGTTACACTATTGCCTAACCCGGCCTTCGTTCCTAAGGTCTGGGACTCGGGCTATAACTGCACGACCTTAGAGTTGAATGCTTTTTACCCGCCACCGTTCTCTTCGGAGGAGGAACGCATTTTGCATACGTTATGTCCGGTGCGGGCGTTATGGCAGTATGTGAATAGAACGCGAGCGTTCAGGAAGAATGATCAGCTGTTCGTCTCATGGGCTGCTCAGTGCATAGGCAAGCCGATCTCATCGCAACGTCTCTCTCACTGGATGGTGGAGGCAATCAAGTTGGCTTATACAGCTATGGGTCTTGATTCCCCGATGGGCTTAAAGGCCCATTCGACGCGGGGTATGGCCACTTCATGGGCTTTGCTTAAGGGGATCTCGGTAGGAGACATTTGCGCAGCTGCAAGCTGGGCTTCCCCTCATACGTTTATCAGATTTTACCGTCTGGACGTCACTGTGCCGACATTGGCTCATGCAGTGCTCAAGATCAGATCATGAAGGAAATAAGAGGTTGGTTTCAGTTTCATTTCACCAGGTCTGTCAGCGGCTTGGGAAAGCATGCGCTACGGGAGTGGGCCATATCTTTCCCATAGTGAGATACCGAGCGATTGTTGAAAGAGAACGTTAGGTTACTTGCGTAACCCCGGTTCTCTGAAAACAGAGCGAGGTATCTCACCAAGCTTCCCTTCTCGCATTACACAGGGGAAGAGCGTACTTAAGAATGCCATTTCAGGGCATCACAGCTGTTTATATGTGAAGGAGGCGGGCCGCTATCTTAGCTGTGATTGGTCTGCCGTGCGTGCAGACGTTTTGTGATTAGTGCTTCCATAGTCTATCACGCCTGAGGCGTTTCCCATAGTGAGGTACCTCGCTCTGTTTTCAGAGAACCGGGGTTACGCAAGTAACCTAACGTTCTGTTTAGTTCATTATTGTCTCTGCCGTTCTTGTTAGCGTTACAGTTATCCATATTGTAGGTCTCTACTTCAGTCACAGTCAAAGTCTCCGTGTTCCTCTTTGTATTTCATGCATATTTTCACTTCATTTTAAATAAAAACGGACTAAACTTGCATCCTGCCTCAATATCCCCTGGGATAAGCTCCAGACCACCTGTTAACGTACAGAGCATAATCAATAGAAACGATGGATGGATGGATGGATGGATGGATATAATAAAATGCAGAATAAATACAGACACATAAAACCAAACAATACAAACATGATGGTGAGTTCTAAGCCAGATGATCATGAGTTTGATCATGGGCTGTGAAAGTCAAATTGTCGAACTATAGCACCTGTTTTGCTTTTCTACA
This sequence comes from Clarias magur, assembly GCA_013621035.1. Lineage (NCBI taxonomy): Eukaryota > Metazoa > Chordata > Actinopteri > Siluriformes > Clariidae > Clarias > Clarias magur. The sequence goes on along the minus strand of QNUK01000005.1, from coordinate 3,966,005 downwards.
GCTTCTTGAGCTCTTTGTCCTACTTTGGCTACATCAAGCAAAATGTTGTAGATCTATCACTGTGCTAGGAAGATGGTAGGTCACCACACTAGATAGGTGCTAACAAAATCATGAGTGGATATGTTCAGTGCTTTAAGTGAAACTTATAAACCCTAATTTACTGCCAGACACCTTGTGGTTGTAGAAGGCCACAGATCCGCCCAAAGAATATTTCCTGTGAAACAAATGTAACCACCCCTACACCCACAACAGACAGACACACACACACACACACACACACACACACACACACACACACAGTTGAAGCTTTAAGACATATAGAACTCCTATAGTGGTAGAAAAACTATTATCATTTCGCTCCTTGAATTTTTATCATAGCATCTCATTCCCTCTGCCAAAGAACATGTTGTTAAAATGATAAAATTCCACATTATTAGAATTTAGAAGACTATTATATGCAAGTCTTGGGTATTTCCATTTCCCTCTCATATTCTTATCTTAGCTGCTCTTTCTCTTTCTCTATAAAAGAAAAAAGCAAATGAACAGTTCGACAACAAAATGAGAGAACTCAATTTTTGCAGTTTGGGAAAAACTTTTTTTTTGTTTGTTTGTTTGTTTAAATGAAAGCAAGCATTGCAAACTGCAGTTTTTATTTATTTTTTTACATGTTTTTTGGAGTAACAATTGTGTTAAAAAGCATAGTTGTTAGGGTTATATCAGTGTGAATGTTGTGTTTTTTGCAAAAATCTATAACTCCATCTCCCACAGTTTTGGCACAACAAAATAAAGCAGCTTGCACTTGTGTTTGTAATCATTTGAGTCTGCAATTTAGTATGAATAACACGTGCTTTGATTGTATATAGATATAGATTTTGTAGTAAGTCAAACAGCAAATTAAAAACTAACTTTCTTTCGGCTGCTCCCATCAAGGGGTCGCCACCGTGGACCACCCGTGAAAGCAAATTAGATCAAGAAAAAACATGATGAGATTTATTGGACTCAAAACCCTTTTAAATAAAATATTGTTGAAGATGTAAAATATTGTAAGCAATACAAATAAAGTTTACAGCATCAACCTCCTTTTCTACCAGTCTTTGTTTCACTTCGATACTTGACGATAGCAACCATAGTACATGCATGTACTGGTTAACATCCATTCGTGCATCACCCAACCAGAGACCCTATTAGTTATTCAATAAGGTTATAACCTTAAGGGATGAAGCAGAAGAAGCAGATGATGTGAACACAACAGCTTTCCACACACACAGTGTGTGCATCTCATATCTCTTGTACACAAATCACTCGCGTGTATTTTATGTGTTATAACGTTATTCTTCTGCTTAAAGTTTTTTAAACAGTGCTGTAAGTACGTAATGACTCTCAAATGCAACATAACCCATGCTTGTGATAGGACAAATAAGTGGAAAGACAGAGACATATGCATGTATGAATTGGGAAGTGAGACAGGTTGCACTTCAAACTAACTTCAGTATCACACATACAGTAGCTTGGTTAATAATATAGTATGGTTATATCATCCAAATAGCATAACGCCCTGTTTCATAGAACATATCTTAGATATTAAGAGACACCTCCAGCTGGATTCTGCTTCATGATGGTTTGGAGCTACACAAGCTGCTCCTGAGCTCCCAGCAATCCAGACCCCCTCTGCCCTCTGCACCTGCTGACTCATCCCTGTGCCATGCTGGTGCCAAACTGAACTGGACTGAACTTCCAACTGTCTAACACACAGTATGATTGCGGATCAATCCCTGCTATCTGTTATCACCCAAATGAGAATGGGTTCCCTGTTGAGTCTGGTTCCTCTCAAGGTTTCTTTCTATTGCCATCTCTTAATCATCTTAATTTTTGTAAAGCTTCTTTAAGACAATGACCATTGTTAAAAGCACTATATAAATGAAATTAAATTGAATGTATTACTGCTGGGGTGACTGCAATGGCAATAACAGTGTAAACATCCTTTTTCGTGGCTTCAACATTCTCCACAAATCCACTGAATGCATTTTGTTTATTCATGGCAGATGCTATTCTGCACAGCTGGTACTGTAGTTCCACTACATTAATCATATAACTGAAAAAAAAAGCGATGTGATTGGTTAGTCATGATCAATTGACTTCTGCTCAAAAGCGCAGCCATTACGTGTCATGGTTTGCTTACAACCATGAGTTTAAATCTTTTAAAATAATGTTTTATAACAGTTTTCAAATGTAATGTTTTCCTATAGACAACCATGTATCAGAGAAAGATCATGTGGAAAAAGAATTATGTCAGACTGTTTAAATAGTGTATTATGCTGTAAATTTCTTAGATGTATTACTAAATTTGTTATTGTTGATGGAGCAGAACTGGTTTCTCTGGGATAAGTCTAATTGTGCATTACTGTGAACTGGCTCAGTCTAGCATTAATATTTCAGTACATATTTAATGTTTAGATATTAAGAAATTCTGTTGAATTTTCATTGGCAATTTTTTTAGTTCAGACAGAAGCATTGGAAAATTCATGGCAGAGATTATTTTGGAACAGACTTTTACCCCAGATGGGATTTGATTTGGATAAATAGCTCCTAGAACAGCTTGTTTTACTATCACATGTAATGAAAGCCACCCCAGAGAAGAGCAGAAGAGGATCTCTCCATTTCCAGAAGTGATCATGGGTTATCCAATCTGAGGCCATTAGCTCAGAGCCCTCTGCTACACAGCTTTACCTTCAGCAGATTAAAAATTTAGCAGTTTGATATCTCAGGCTGTATCATAGAAAGCAGAAGCTCCAGACTCTTGGGTGATGTCAGACACTTGATCATCCCCAAACCTAATGCCTAGAAAAAGCATTTACCTTGTGGCAAATTGTGGCTAATTATAATTATTATTGAATACAGTGAGAAGGGAACCAATGAGGATCATACGAACAGTTTCATACAATTGGCACATAAACCATCAACCCAAGTGTTAATAAAGACAAAAAACTACACACATACACACTACTCATATTTCGGTGGAGAGCGTTTTGCTTTGATTATGGCATACATTTGCTATGGCATCATTTTGAATAAACTTGTGCCACTGCATTTATTTCCCTACAGGATCTCTCCAAGCTCTTGTATTAATGATGGTAGAGTCGGACTACTGCATAAAGTATGTTTCAGCAAATACAAAAGATTCTCAAAGGGGTTAAAATCTGCACATGATGTCTAATGCTCCCTGAACCACCCTTTCCTAATTTGAGCCAGATTAATCCTGGTATTGTTAGCTTGGAATATGAACATGAGATCAGGAAGAAAAAACTCAATCAACTGAAAAAAATTGGTCGTTCAATTTATCCAGGTAGTCAGCTGACCTTATTTTCTGGGCTCATAACATTGCTGAACCTAGACCTGACCAACATTGGCAACCGCAGATCATAACACTGCACCCACAGGCTTTCATGGTAGGCACTAGGCACTTCATCCGCCTCTCTTTTTTTCCTTGCCTCGCCATCACACTGGAACAAGTTACATCTGGACTCATCATACCACATGGCCTTTGTCCAATGCTCCACAGTCTATTCTTTATGCTCCCTAGCAAACTGAAACCTTTTTTTTCCCTGATTAAATAATGCTAATAATTTGTTTTCTTAAGGCTAACAGCTGTTTACTCCCAATCCCTTGACTTCTCACTGTGTGCGGGTATGCTTTTAATTTCACTATTATGCATGAGTTTTACTGTTTAGTTTTTATGAATTATTTTTACCAAATGTTTAAGTGATCTCCAATTGTATCCATTCAAAAAAAGAAGAAGAATTATAGCTCACCACTATATAGACACTACCAGTCAAAACTTTGGACAGACCTTCTAACCCCATGGTTTTTCCTGATTTTTATTTCTACATGTGTATTTATGCTCTGTATAGCCTTCATAACAGCTCTATATATGTGCAGATGTAAAGACTTTAATTGTAAAAATAAATATGAACTAATAAAACATGAAGCTTAAGGATATAACTGAAGGAGGCCCAAAACAATGACATGAAGCTTGGCTAGCAAAACAACACGGGTAACAAAACAGTATTTTATTTTTACTGTTTACATATTTTAATGAGCCACTTATGAAACCTATCTCCAAGGTGCATCCTGGGAAATGGAGTCCCAAACTAAACTACAGGAGTCCATGGGCGCAAGGCACCCTCTAGGGGTTTCTCCTGACATGAGGCTGGTAAGTCTAAATGAACTTCTCTGCAGTAGAGGTAAGTTGTGGTCTTGCTTTCCTGGGATGGTCTTCATGAGAGCCAGTTTCATCATGGTGCTTGGTGGATTTTGTAAATACACTTGACAATACTGTTCTTGTAAGAACTGTTTCAGAACAGTTAACCTTCACATCTTAAAATAACACCTGGATGATGTTGTTATTGTTATTACTTAATTACCTAATACTATTTTATATTCTAATACTTTTAAATGTGTTCTTTAAAAGTTTTCAACAAATCCAGTATTGTTCTAGAATGTGGCGGGAAAAATTCTATACTTGTGCCAAAACCTTTGACTGGTGTGTCCAAACATTTGATTGGTAGTGCAGCAAATAATTTGTAAAAACGAATATCATATGTATTATACATACCGTATATACATAGTAGCCATTTGCAACTAAATACATGCATGCATATATAATATTCATTTTTACAACAAATAATTGAGTGATATTGCTAATTTGTTAAAAATTTCCCTTGATTTCAACAACCTTCTGTATGAAATATCATGTCCTCCTTGAAGCATAAAAGATGGTTACAGCAGCATGGAGATTACTTTGTGAATCCAGGGACTGAGCCTTTCTCACTGCTCACTGCCCAGTATAGTGGCTTTTTTTAGTCTGTCACTAGAATTTTAAATCCACATGATTTCATATAATGTTGTCCATCCCCACTTCCCTTAGGTGTCAGTCCACATTAGCCAGCAGCAAAAAAAAAGGCAAGCATCACATTCCAAATATGTCTCGGCTGATTGACGTTTGGGGGAAAAAAGTACTGTAACTTTTGCTTCTTTAAACAGTACACTTTTACTAAGGGCCCTAGCAGTCAAGTCCAGTAATTAAATAAAGCATGAGCTCAAACTAGTTCCTCCTATTTGACCGTAAAAGCCACTCTAAATTAATGACATTGCTATTACTGAGCCAAGGTCATGGGGAAAGGTCCAACCTAGTCATCCTTTAATATTATTAAGCATCATTGTGTTATAGACGTGGTGTAATTTTATTGCAACGCTGAGAAAATAAGGATTGTCCTCATTTGCTCACCCTCCATGTAGGAAAAAAGCAATAGATTCTTGCCTCATGTCTTCTTAATTGACTCCTCTAGAAGCTACTGATTGGCTTCAAGCTGTGTTCCTCCATCACTGCACTTCTTCCAATCCAAAAGGCATTATTGCCTGGAAAGAAAGAATCACCTGATGCATGCTGTCAGTCTGGAAATCCTGACGGATCCATATTCACTCAAAAAAAAAATCTGTTCGGTGCCCTTGTAAAATGTCAGAAATGCTTTAGAGCGTGTTAGAGCAAAGCTCTATCTTATATTTTTCCTAATTTATAATGTATTTGCAAAAAAGTGCCAATACTACTAATAAAGAAATTAAATATAAAATTAAGGACTAACAGTAAAAAGGAATGACCCGCTTTGATAAAGTTCAATAAATTTATCCATAAAGACAGTTTCAGCATATCAATATTTTTTTACAACATTATCACAAGTACCCATCGTTGACAGGTAAAGAGTTTGTAGAAATAGATTAAAGGTTAAAGCTAAAAATAAGCTGATCAGCTTTCATGTAATATTAATATTATTATTTCAGGTAATACAAAACAATTATTCTGTACGGTTGAGTATCTTACGCATTATTTACGCTAAGTACTTCTTTCGTCGTCAACCAAATACATTCCCTGAGAAACTGAAAAAAGCAGATTGACCATCGCTTTTATTAAACATTTTGATTACACTTATGCCAAATATAAGTTATTCAGGCAGATATCTAAGTACTGCGAAAGTTTCATTAAATTCTATCCAGCAGTTGATTGAAGACAGTTTGACATATGCGCAATACACTGTTAAAACTGCTCAAAACTTCCCTTCTACATAACGCTTTAATTTCATTTGTGGCGCAGGCTTAACTTCAGTCAAATACTGAAGGACTGGCAAAGTTTTATGAAACACTGATCAGCATGTTTTGCGTGATTACAGACATACAGATTTTCTGAGACTGGTTTTTAATTTGTTTATTGTTAACATTAGTTTGTGTCTATGGAATATAAGTTCCTGTGATTGAGCTGCTACTATAGACATAATAGTGTATGCTAATTACACAAGAAAGTGCTACGTATTAACGTTAATTACACGTGTATATAAAAATATTGTTTGAAAAACAGCTGATGATCCAGTCAGAACAGAACATTGTATTTAAAATCATCTGACCAATCAGGTTGAAGCATTGAACATTGCTGGGCATTTAGAGAATCATCATTTAGCTTGATATTTATCAGGAGGTTCTTCCAGCTAATTGTTATCAGTACAACTCATTTTATGTGAGGCGGAACTAAATAATTGCAGCAATTTCATAGTGAATCCTAAATTGCTGCATTATATTAGACATTACAGTTAGGTTGTAATCTCGAGAACCTGTGCACCTTGCCTTAATTCTGTGGGGCTGTTTATATAGCCCATTAGCCACGTGCGCGCACACACACACACACACACACACACACACACACACACACACACACACACATAGACACAGATATGTACACTCCTCTTTGTGACAATCTTCTTCTGCTTTCACACACTGCACAGAAAACTGAACTCTGACTATAAGCCTGTCAAGTTTTCCTCCATGTTTGCATCCTGAAACTCAGCAGACAGATCAGATTTTCCTCTTCACTGCCTTCTCTCTGTTTTCTGTCTCTCTCTCTCTCTCTCTGCTCAGTTTTCCATCTTGCTTTCAGTTTATCCTAGTTTACTTTGTATTAGATCAAACTTTGTGTGTGTGTGTGTGTGTGTGTGTGTGTGTGTGTGTGATATCGTCATATCTGTATGTGAGAATTAAGCAAGAGGTTGTGGCATTAATATTTTGCTTTAAGAAGACTTCCAGATCTACTTGTCTGGTTTCCGCTGACCTCTCACAGTCTCTGCGTTTTGTATCTTTAGCAGATTCATTTTCTTAATTGAAAAATTTGTATTTTGTATTTCTGTCCAATTATTGGTGATATCTCCATCTTTAAGTTTTGTCTAGAGTTGTGCTGAACTGATCATGGAGGGTCATCCTCTGTACACTTTTATGCTAATTAAAAAAAAAATCACAAAACAGTAAACAAAACACATTAAAGTAACAAAAGCCTGGGTTTTATTGGAATGTTCAAGTCAAACGGGGACTGTTTGCTCCATTAATTGTTTTGAGCAGTACGCCACAAGAGCAAGTGTATAGTGTCAATCTAAAACAGCAGTTTTATTATTTTATGTTTAAAAAAAATACATACAACAGAAATTATCCCTAATAAACAGGAATTCATTATTTATTAGTTGACACCCTTTAGTCACCCTTTTTTCTTCCTCAACGGAACTTTTAATTAAGACATGAAAGAGGCTTGGCTGATCCCCTTACTGCAGTATAAAGAGGCCTTTGATGACTCACAGTCTGAGCTTGTAATGAAACTCCTGATGTGATTTTTTTTTTTGTGTGTGTGTGTGTGTGTGTGTGAGTGTGTGTGTGCGTGTGTGCTTTAATTGAATGGTTAACCCAGTCTCTCCTGATGAACAGGAACAAAAGAAGTGATGCATTCTCGCTTGACGTCAGAAGTCATGGCAAGGTCGCTAAGTGTTCGTCAGGGGCAGATGTCATTCTGGGGACTTTATGGAAGCTCACATTGTTTCCCATCTGTACAGTTTTCCAAGCCAATCACACACCCCTGACTAATCATCCATAATGGATGGATGGATTGGGGGAGGGAAACCTGTCCTTTCATAAGCACTTCTGATCAGCGATGTCATGTCTGACTGGCTGTCCAACCTAACAATGGAAACATGTAAGGCAATTAATTAAAGTATGACAAAATAATTAATAAGGAACATGAAGCAATTACAGGACGTAAATCAGTTTATTTCCATAACAAAATAGGTCATGATTGTCAAGTCAATTGTGTAGATGTGTTATAACCTTACTAACAAACATATCAGATATGAACATCTCTGCTTAGATCAATCCTGCGTATGACATCATATCTGATACATAAAAATGTAATCATGCTTTCATTTCCAGAATGTCTGCACCTTTTGCCAAAAGACTTATGTTCTTTTTCTTTAATGGCTTGATTCTTATGAAGATGATACAATGGCTACATGGATAGCATTGTCGCTTTGCACCTCCAGGGTTGGGGGTTCAAATCTCAGTTCCAGACTGTGTGTATGGAGTTTGTATGTTCTCCCCAATGCTTGATGAGTTTCCTCAGGGTAATCCAGTTTTCTCCCACAATACCAAGCCAAGCCATGATTGGCATTTGCAAATTCCCATAGTGTGATGGGCAATAGCTTGGCACCTGCTGTGTGTCCTGTATCCCCTGGAATTGGCTCCAGGCTCTATGTGAGCCCATACAGGATTAACTGCATAGAGAAGGAATAAATGATTCCTATAGAAACACAAAAAATAAAATATTCAAGATCTAATATTCAGGTCTTTCACTACTGAAAATCCAAAGACATAAAAATACATTTATATTCCTAAATTTGACAAGAGAATTATAAACAAGGTGTCATGCCACAATCAAACTGGGTTGTGCTTATAAGGAGGTTTCTCCATGAACTCATCCTGCTACAATCTTCTTTCCTTTGCAGCTTGCATAAAACATAATTCTATTTAAAGTGTGAATGTAATCATGCAGCTTAATATGTCAACTTGTCTGAGGAAATGTTCACATTCTTGAGGATGATTGTCACAATATATTTACGACCGTCTTACACCTTATTAAACACTTAACAACTCCTTGTCTGCCAGCTAAATCATTATTTTCAATTAAAGGCTTATGATCGGTGGTTTCATTTTCCTTGTTTCATGGAACTTCATGACATGAAAACTTTAACCCTGTCCACACATCACTTAGAAAGTCTATAGTCCCATCTGAAACGTCTGGTTAGCAAGATTTTGTGACTTGGTTGACGCTGATGACCATACACAAACAAGCATAGAGATATGGTATTGAAAGATCTGTTCGGTCAATTCTATATTGACACAAATAAAAAATGACTTATATCTTATAGCAAACACCTGGGACATTACATTTCGATGCAGGTAAAAGTTGCCCTTTCCCGAGCTTAAGGGACTCGTCCCCCTTAATGCCCAGTGTCACAATCACCTCTCATAAAGTTTTCCACCTACTTAGTTCAAAGTTTTATTATTTCTCTGACTAGTTTAGTTGCCTGTTTGTTTGTTTGTTTTTTAACTTAGTAATGCATCCTTGTAAATGGATGCGTCACTGCTTCCACGTTCAGAAACCAGCAGCGCAGTTAGAGCTGTTACTACTCCTATCTAACAATAATTTGTTGCACACAAACAGTGAGAATTTTATATAACATTCTAAATTCACTTGCTTGATTTATCTACTGTGTTCACGGTAGCTCAGTTTGCGATCATGTAATGAGTTACTTGTTTGATGTGGAGTGCTTTGTCTCTTTCCCAGAAGAGACTCTTAAGCGCAAGGCTCAACCATAGATGCAAAGATCCAGTAAGATAAAAGGCATTTCACTGAAGAGCAAGAAAGAGGCGAGACACAGAGTGTCATAATCTGATTTGTAGCTTGTCATAGTAAATCATATGCATATTGCATCTGCTGTATCAGGTTATCCTAGTATCAACAAAATACACCAAGAGAAAGCATTTTTTTTTGTTGTTGTTGTATATAACAGTCATCGATACACTTCATAGTCATGTTTATTATATCGCTTTCAGAGACTTTATTTTCATTTGGAACATGCACTAGCACATTTACATTTTTTATTGAATTTTTTTTTTTTAAAAACCTCAATGCACTTTTCTCTCTATTCTAGCTATTTCTATAAACATGCTATACATGTTTTTCATTGTTAAAACTGAAGCCTCAGTACTTCCTAATGTTCCATTTGTTATACAAGTCACACAGTATATTGCACTGTATGCAAGTTTTAAACTCTTACCAGTTTTGATTGAAACTAATTGAAATATGCAGTATATTCTGTTTCATGAATACAAATCCTGGGCAGACCAATAGACTATAATAAGATTATTGATAATATAAATGAGCCTGTGTTCAAAGCAGTGAGGAAAAAGCAAGTACTACAATACCAGAAAATAACCAGAATGCAAATATTCTCTGAATGTGTCCAAATACAAATACTGTAAGGACTGTACTTGCATTAATGGGAAAAATGTTTTTCTACATCGTACCTTTCCTTGTATGAGTTAACTGACTAGTGTTACTATGTGTTAGCATTAGATATGTGCTGCATATTTCCCTTTAACTTTAGTGCTATTTGTTTTAGCTTAATGAAAAACAACATACCTGTAATTATATGATCAATTATATGCCCCAGGATCATGGGTAACCAGGGATAACCTGGAGTTACTCATCCCAATGGGGACCAAAAGCCTACCGATCCAGTACTATCCCACAGAAAAGGCAATACACTGTAGAAAGTCTGAAAATGCTGGCCACAATATGGGGCCCCACAAAGAGCCCGAGGCCACTGACCCAACCTCCAAACTCACCAGATCCGAATTTGATCGGCCACCCGGACAAATTCGATGCACCAGAAAAACCAGCCACAACGATCCTGCAACCCAGAGCACCCAAAGAATCACCTGTCACCATCATGGTGCAAGAGACCACAACACATCCCCAGAGGACTTGTTTTGTAACACTTTGTTGCAATGTGTAATGTAATGGCCGATCTCTGTATTTATAAGGATATGAGAAAGTTTTCAGCAGCAGCTTGACAAGGTGATAATAAATCAATTTCAAATATCTTCTTCGTCTTTTGGCTGCTCCCGTTAGGAGTTGCCACAGTGGGCCATTTGTCTCCATCTAACTCTGTGTACCACATTTTCCTTTGTCATAACCTCCTGCATGTCCTCCTTCACCACATCTATAAACCTCCTCTTGGGCCTTCTTCAGCTCAATCTCTAACATTCTCCTCCCGATATATCCCTCTTCTCTGCTCTGCACATGACCAAACCATCTTAATCTGGCTTCTCTAACATTGTCTCCCCAAACCGTCCTACCTGTACTCTAATATATGAATTCCTAATCCAGTCCAATTCCAATGCAAACTGCAGCTGCTTCAGCTCTGCCATCTGTATTTTTGAAATATATTTAAAATTACACTAAAATGTTTTTTGTTAATTATTATTATTTTCAATTATTATGTTGTCGTACCCAATTATTTCAGTTTTAATGTATCCTTAATACTGGGTTTGCTATTTTAAAAAGTGGCCTTTGAATTATGCTTTGGCCTTTGAAGTCACCAGATCACAGCACATTTATTGCAAACATGCAGTCATTCAGTATTTCTCATTTGTGTAATTCTCTATTTCTTTCTATGTTTAAAATGTTAAGGATTTAGGCTGCCTCAGCATTGGTGTAGTTATTAACACAATACCAGATTATTAACTCTCATGTCAAATTAACTCACTGCATTCATACACTGTATTATGTATTCTTGATGGTCCAATTAAGCAATATGCACTTCCCCAAATAGAGCAGCCTATAAATGGTTTCTGATATTATTTGTCATTTATTTAAACGGTACTGATAATAGCTGATATGTAAGCACTTAAAAGCACTCATTCATTGCGCAAATGGAGGCCAAGATCATGACACTTTTGCAAACACACAAAAAAAATGCATTTGTAACATATCAACCAACAAAGAGAAAAGATTTAGCTGTTCCTTGTAGTTTCAGGTCCAAGTCAATTCTTCATAAACATGACATCAGTTTCCATTGCTACAGTATGTCAGATCAGATGACAGACAGAGGAATATGTAAAGATTAGCAACTTCCTCCTGTATAATTCCAAGAACACAAAAGTATTCTGACGAGGGCCTCAGGGAGCTAGCAGTAAGTGTTTTGATTACAGTATGCTTTAACTCTTGATTTTAAATCACATGACACAGAAATAAAGACCTTTATATGATTATTTATATGATAACTTATTTTGACGACATTACAAAACCACCTATATAGAGAAATCTAGAAATTCTACAGAAATTATAACTTTTACCATAAAACACTATATATTGTCACAAGTAGCTCAACAGATATCCAGATTTAGAATTAGATGCCCAAATGATCCAGCTGAATCAACAATGAAAAGGAAAACCATCCTCCTTTAGATGGCACAGGATAGAGGAATTCAAAATCATCACAGTACAAAAAAAAGCAAATAGTACTAAATGCGTTGAAAGAAAGTTTAGTATGGGAAGAACACAGCGGAGATTTTATTATTACTATAACAATTATTAGAGGATGTAATCTGGTGTATCCAGATGAGGTTATCAACTAAAGTAAGCATGTTTCAGAGCCAGAGTGCCCACGGGAGTAGCAGGATCTGGAACAGACCTCAGATCATTCAGCAAGAGTGTACTGTATGCACAGCTCAACAATCATACACATACACACGCACACACGGAGATCAGATCAGAGAGAGAGAGCGAGAGAGAGAGAGAAATCAGATTGTTATGAGCTTACTATTGTGGTTATAAAACATGGGCTCCAGCAAGTCTAGCTATGATGGCACAACTTAAAGGGTAAACCACATAGCCAGGAAGGTACCCTGGGACATGGTGAATGATTATAGACCAAACATTTTTCTCTATTATGGTAAGGTATGATTCCTTTTTTTTTTATACAATTTTTTTATAGATATTAATTAATATTAATATTTGATGTACACTGTCCCCATCAATAACTAGTCTCTCTATTGTGCAATCATTCAACTTTTAGAGAGTTATTATTGTACTTAGTGAAAATGGGAAGTACAACAAATAGAGGTCCATTGGGGCAGGAGTCAAGCTGTTTGATACTTATTATGAAGGGGCAACATAAAGACAGTTAAGGGCTGAATAGCCTGACAAAACTAATTTTAAATACTCTAATGACTTGGTTCAAAGCAAATCATCAGATTTAAATAAATAAATACATAAAAAGAAAAGGCAATAGATTAGAATAGATAGGTGAGGTGGTGGGGGTGGGGTGCTTATGCAGATAATGCCCATCATTCAAAACAGCTGTTAAAAAGTAAAAAGGTAGAAAAAGGTAGAAAAAGGTAAAAAAAAAAAAAAAATTAAAGATGTGAAGAATTTTGGGAATGGCATTTTGTGTGTGTGTGTGTTTTTTTTAGCTAAAGCCTGGTTTATTTATATTGACTCTAAAACAGAAACCGACTCTAAAACACTCAAAACAAGCTGCTAAACCTTATGCTGAAGGACTGTATGCTTGACTTACTAGATATTAGTCAATTTATGAGTCAAATTAATATTTTGCTATGTTGCCCATAATGCTCTCCTGAATGTATCAGCAGGCCGGACTGGCCATCGGGAGTCCCGGGAGGATCCCCAGTGGCCTGGCAACTGCATTGTCCTGCTGCCAGCCACCTGTGTTTTTGTTTTTGTTTTGTTTTTTTGTAATATATATATATTTTTATATTATTGCCCACCCAATGTAGTGATGAATTAATTTTTTTTTACAATCATTTAGTTAATTAAATGAAAACAATATACATCTGTTCATTGATCTGATTCTGTTAGTCTTGACTGACATCATTACACTATGTTCGCTCCGCGCCTCCACAGAGATGCAAAGCATTTAAACAGACATGCTAAGATGGACAGAAAGTGGCCAGGTGGAGCAGGCTGGCGCAAAAAGACACGCAAAAAGATAGCACTTCAAGAAGAAGCAGGGAAAAGTTGCTAAATTTACAATTTATTCAGGGCTTCAAGTGCAGGTCAGTTTCATCAGTAAATTACTGTAGTTATTTCTTTGTAAGTATTGCACTGCTAGCAAACACTGGATGTACACTTACTGTATAATTCACCAAAAGGAAGTACACCCCTCTAATTTCAGAAAACATTTTAGAATATCTTCTCAAAGGACAATACTATTTGAAACTTGGATATATTTTAGAGTAGTCAAAGTGCAGCTTGTATAACAGGACAGATTTACTGTCTTCTGAAAATAACTCAACATACGGTTCAACGTTTATTGTCAAAATAGCTGGCAACAAAAGTGAGTACACCCTAAGTGATAACAGCTGTAACATTTTTAACATGCAAAGTCACATGTTCTATTCATCATGTTCATGTGTTTGTCAGAGGACAAGTACGTCTCCAGACCTGAACCCTGTGGAGCACCCTGAAGCGGAAGCCCCATGTGTCTAACATCCAGCAGCTTCGTGATATCATTATGGAGGCGTGAAAGAGGATCACAGCAACAACATGTGCAGCTCTGGTGAATTCCATGCCCAGAAGGATTACATAACAACGGTGTTCACACAGAATATTGACACTTTGGACACAGTTTGATATGTTCACTTAGGGTGTACTCATTTCCATTGCCAGTTATTTGGACAATCAAGCCTGCATGTTGAGTTATTGTTGGAGGACAGTAAATCTTGTCCTTTGAAAACTTATAATAAAACGATTGCTGAAATGTCAGGGGTGTACTCATATTTGTGAGGATTTACTCACTTTTGTGAGATACTATATATGCAAAAAGACATTAATATTATTTATTGTAAAGTTACATGAGGAGGCACCAAATCACATTATTTTATATAGGTTGGAAGGGAACATGGAGACCGGAAATATAGTGCAGACATAAACAAAAATGAGTCATAAAGTCCGATTTTTCAGTCTGATTCATACAGTAATATAAAAATCTTTTTTGCTAATGTTGTCAATATTGTTTTAATTTTTACATTGTAGAAAATTATGCTTGCCCATTTGTGAGGTTTAAAACACTTTCTTTTTTTTTTCAAATGAAGGTGGAGACAGTGAACCTACAGTAACACTAGCCTTGGTGCAGTGATCACACATCAGATTCAGCCAGGGACTGAAAGACGTACTGTAGGAGGAATATATGCTTTAACATATTGGATACAATACATTGTTTTGCTAATTTGGTTATCTGAGTCATTTAAAGATAAATAAAAAAATACAAATTTATTTAGTTTCTGCACCAATGTGGAGATCGTTCCTTTTGTAACATGCGAACAGAAAAAGTGACCGGTACTGTACAAGAAAAATACAATTATTTTATGTATAAATTATAATATATAATGTATGTATATCTAAATATATTAGAGGGAAAAAATAAAGCCGTCTGTGGTTTCCCGGCCTGAAATTGTGTAGCAGTCTGGCCCTGATTGTCAGTGTTGATATACTTGTATTTTATTAGGCACAATTTGTCAGGAAGTATTCTTACATGTAATATGACCTTTAAAAAGTGCACTTTTTTGTGAGGGTGTAGAAACCTCTATCTTTTGATTACTGTTTTGAAATTTATCAAGGACTGCTTAAACATATCCATTTGATGAAATCTTCAGGCAGCACTGCATCCCTCATGTGCTTTCAATTCGATTCAGTTTTATTTGTATAGCACTTTTAACAATTGTCATTGTCGCGGAGCAGCTTTACACAATCAAAATTATGGAAATATGCATGAAATGTATGAAGATTGTGCCTGATGAGCAAGCCAAGGGCGATGGTGGCAAGGAAAAAAACTCCCTGAGATGGGAGTAGGAAGGAAACCTTGAGAAGAACTAGACTCAAGAGGGAACTCATCCTCAGATAATGGAGAGCAGGAATTGTTTCGCAGTCATACTGTGTATTAGACAGCTGGAAGTTCATGCTGAAAGTCTTTAAGTTAATATGGAGTCCAGTTTGTTATTGGAGGCTCAGGTAGAATGTAGTAAACTTCTCTCTTGACTGTGCAGACACAAGTCCTCGGAGAACAGCTTTCTGCATCAACCGAGGTCAGGACTGGCTTCGTGGTAAAGTGGAATCATCCCCAGTCAACACACGCACCCCAAGCAGACCACACAGGGCTTCTATGCAACGACATCTCCAACCAGAAGCAGAACTTTCATATTCCCATTTCTGCTTTTGTGGTCTTGCATTTGGCTTTGTTAGTCATTGCATTTATATTGTTGTAAATTTATTTAGAAAATTAAGTTTAAAAAATTTGTTAACACAAAAGTTTTGTGTTTGTGTGTGTTTGTTGCATGCCTGGACTATGCTAGTTTGTATTTCGTGACTTCCAGATTTTCACCTGTAGTTTACTAACCTAGTTGCTATCGTCTAACAATCTTTCTATCATGTTTAGATGACAACTAGCTTTATTACAACTGCTAAACTTTTGCTTTTGTGTACAAGCCCCTATTTTCAAATGAGTCAAGATTGATAATTCTTTTCTTTTCTTTCTTTTTTCAGTATGACTGCTCTTTACTCCCTAAGAAACATCTAAAAGAGCAGTGATTTATGTTTGTTCAGTGAGCCTGGTACATTGCTACAGTAAAATAAAAACCAGCACTGTCTGCATGGCTTTTTCTTAAGTATTTATACTTTTTATGTACATCATGCATTCAATAACCACTGGAATTATAATAGATGAAGCACCTTTAATTTCACAGTTCGATACAATACAGCATTCTGTTCCCCCCAGTCTGAGTGACAGGTTACAGGTATGTAACCTGTCATACAGTATGTAGGATGTGAAGACTTCCCGTACATGGAGCTGTCACATATTTTTGACAGAAAACACCGTGAACCAAATGTAGAGTCCACATCTTACACACCTGATTAAATGTGATAATGAAGTGACAAGCTAATTTGGGCACCCACCAAAAAAGCTTTTTTTTTTTCCCTTTGCCTTTTTCATGAAGACAAAAGATACTGAAAGCAGTGGAACTTCAGTACTCAACCAGATAGCCAACACAATGTTTAATATTTAAAAGTGTGTCAGCATTTACAGCTTTTGACATGGTTGATTCTATTATTACATTTTGTAGGAATTATGTCTAGGTGATTAAATACATATCTACAACAAACCTCTACTAACTTTGCTTAAATGTATAATGTTATATACGTTTATAAAATGTATAATTATAAGTTAAATTACATTTATAATTTTAATAAAACAAGGACTATAATGTGGTTGACAAAGTAGAAAGTGTAGCTTTAAAAGGCACATCTTGTGTCTTTTTAACATCTCTATATGCTGTTATACACCCAACGGACACTTTTTTATGGAAACTTTCGGTACTGAAGCCTTCCTGTCAGCTCAAACAAGCCTTGCCATTCGCTCTGATCTCTCCATACAACAAAACAAGACATTTACATTTTTCCTCTGTTCTGTATGATGTGAACATTATCTGAATATCTTGGCCTGCATTTGAATGTTTTGTGCATTGCTGAGAACATTGGATGGTTTATTGGATAACTGCATGGATAGGCAGGCATACAGGTGTTCCAAATAATATTTTCAGTTAACGTATTTATATACCTCAATTTTACAATGGAAAATGCGCCTAAGATAAATGTACAAAGGGACAACATAGTAAAACATTCAGTTAGGAACTTGGTTAAATTTTTTATAAGCATAAAATGGCTGGCACTGCCCCTGTGTACAGAAACTTCTAAATACAATTACAGCTGCGATCCTCTTCCTACAATGTCTAACAAAGTTGCAGATCGATCTTAACACCACAACTCCATACAGAGCATTTCAAGATCCTTTAGATTTGATTTTTGTGTTTGCATAGTTGAGTTACCCTGTTCAATCACAGGTTTTAGTGGAGTTGAAATAAAGCTGAGATGGCTATTGTACATCTTTGATTCTGTGTTCTTGCAATCAGTTCTGCCTCGTTTGTGTGTATGCTTAGGGTCAGCACATTGTTGAAAGATTTATCTACAGGAAAGTCGTGACCTCCTGGCAGAGGCTATTATTATTATTATGCAACAACAACAATAATAATAATTATTATTGTTGTTGTTGTTGTTGTTGTTGTTGTTGTTGTTGTTGTTGTTGTTGTTGTTGCTGCTGCTGTTGTTGTTGTTGTTGTTGTTATTATTATTGTTGCATTTTAGTGTTGTCTGACCAAAAACATTCAATAATTCTACAGTTCCAATTAAGAGGTTTCACTGCAAATCGAAAATAAAGCCATTTAGACATTTTTCCAAAAGGTTTTTGGAAAATATGCAAAAAAACATTGTACAATGATAAAGAATTTTTGGGCATGTTTTATTTGAGTTACAAGAGTATCCAAAAATTTTGTAAAAAAAAAAAAAGAAAAAAGAAAGAAAGAAAAGGAAAAAAGAAATGGGTTATATTGGAGTCATTTTTGCATTATTTTGCTAAATAATAGTTCCACCTCCTGTACTTATCCTATATCCTATACTATCAGCCTTCAATTATGTTTCTGGCAATTATGTAAATATGCAATATAATATGTTGGTTAATATGACGAGAAAAAAAACATCGAAATCATGCTTTTGTGTTTCTATATTAGCCATACTACTGCAAATTGAAACAAGAAAAAAACATTTAGAGTTTTGTTGCACACAAAGCTTTTTTAATGAGGAAGATAATTAAGGATCATGAGAAATTTTAAAGGATTACCAAAAGTTTACAAAGCATCACCAGCATCCTCCTCTACACTATAGTAGTTGATTACAGGGCCAAAGTCCATGACGTTGTACGGTAAGTATTATCTTGTTGTGCTGTCATAAAACTGCATGACGCTTATTTTACAATTTATATTATACACCAAACTTATACACGGAAAAATGTCTTCTTTATATTTATTTATTTATTTATTTATTCATTCCTCCTACTAAGTAACCACATTTGTCCTGGTTGTGGTGGATCTGGAGCCAGTCCATTACAGGGCATCATGCAGACACACATTCACACACTCATTCATACGAAGAGGCAATTTGGCACGGCCAATCCACCTACCAGTGGTGTATTGTTGTTTGAGGAATGTGTTGTGGGAGGAAAAAAGGCGAACCTGGAGGACATGGAAATAACATCAAACTAGGGACACTGGAGCTGTGAGGAAGCAATGCTATCCCCACTGCAACATATCATATAAGCACATTTATTTAAAGGCTGCCAAAGAATCCATCACCTTTATCCACTGTAGACTTTTTGAGAACAGATAAATATATATATTTTTTGCAACACATCATCAGTTGTGTCACCAGGACCTAAAATTTTTTTTTAAAAACCCTGTGGCACGGTGATGTAGCAGGTAGCATCACCACTTCAAAGCTCCAGTGAGGGTTGAATTGTAAGCTTGTTTACCGTGCATTCTCGTGTCATGTGCTACCTGGGGTTATGTTGGTTTTCTACAGATTTATGGGTTTCCTTTCACTTGCAGGTAAGTAGATTGTCTAAAGTGCTGACAGAAAGTTTTCAGACCATTTTAAGTTTTCCTCATTTTATGTTCTCACTCATCTCACACTCATTTTCACACTCATCTTTAAATGTATTCCAATTATTTTTTCATCATTCCTATTTTTTTTAAATCATTCTACACACAATACTTCACAATGACATAATAAAAATGTGTTTTAGTTTTTTTGTTAATTTATTAAAAAATAAAGAGCAAAATATCCAATTTACATAAGTATTCAGACGCATCACTTATAGTAGTACTTGGTCAAAGCAGCTTTGGCAGCAATGACAGCCTCAAGTCTGCTTTTGAATGATGCTACAAGCTTGTTTTGAAACACCTTTGTTTTGAAAGTTTCTTAGATTCCTCTTGGCAGAATTGTTCAAGCTCAACCAGGCTGAACAGGCAGGGTCAGTACACAGCCATTTTCAGGTCTCTCCAGAGATGCTCTATTGGGGTTGCATTCGGACACTGGCTGGACCACTCCAGGACTTTCACAGAGTTCTGTTGCCATTCCTTGATTATCTTGCCGTTATGCTTTGGCTCGTGGTCTTGTTGTTCATCCCAGCCAGATCCTGTGCATTTCGCTCAGGGTTGCTCTTTATTTCATCTGCATCAATTTTCCCTCTCTACTGACTAATCTTTCAGTTTCAGAAAAACTTTCCCAAAGAATAATGCTGTTATCACCATGTTTGACTGTAGAGATGGTTTTGATAAGTTGATGTGCTGTGCACTAGTTCAATCGTTGCATCATCAGGCCAGAGGATTTTGATTTTCCTGGCCTGCGAGTCCTTCAGGTACTTTTTGGCAAAACCTGACTGTCATGTGACTTTTAGTGCGGAATGGCTTCTGTCCGACCACTGAACCATATAGACCTGTTGGCGGAGTGCTGCAGTGATGGCTGTCGTTCTGTAAGGCTCTCCTATCTCTAAAAGGTAACTCAGGATCTTATTTACAGTGACTCTTAGGTTCTTGGTTACCTCTCTGACCAAGGCCCTTCGTCTTTGATTACTTAGTTTGGTTCGGCTCCTAGATCTGAAAAAAAAAAAAAAAACCTGTTGGTTGTCCCATATCTCTTCCATTTGAGAATGATAGAGGCTATTGTGCTCTTAAATGCTTTTAATGCACTAGAAAGTTTCTTGTATCCTTCCCTAGTCTGTGTCTTGACACAATCGTGCCTTGTGGGTCTAGAGATAATTCTGTCTTCCTCATGGATTTATTTTCACTCTGACATGCACCATTTACAGCGACACCTTATATAGACAGGTGCATGCCTTTCCTAATTATGTCCAAAGGAGTCAATTAGGCACAGGTGGCCTCCAGTCAAGCATCTCAAGGACTACTGATAGACGTAGGATGCAATAAAGCTCAATTGCAAGTGTCAAAACAAAGGACCTGAATATCTATGTAAATGACATATTTCAGTATTTAGTTATTAATACAACAACAAACATATAGAAACATCTGTTTTTACTTTGTCCTTAAAATTTTATTGTGTGTAGAATGACGAAGCACAAAAACAGATTTGTATACATTTTAAGATGAGTGTGAAACATAACAAAATGTGGAAAACTTAAAAGGGTCTGAAAGCTTTCTGTCAGCACTGTACATATGTTACACTGCCCCTAGGTGTGAATATATATGTGCATGGTCCCTTTCAATGGTCTAGTGGCCCATCTAGAGTGAATTTGCATCCCTTGTCCCAGAGATCAGACCATCAGAAGTGAATCACTGATAATGAATTAATGTACATGTTAATGATTGTGTGAATATACATTCACCTTATACTCTTGACTGTGACCATCCCAAACTGTTCTCTATCTTTCTCTTTTCTCCTCTTCTCCCCTCTCTCTTCTCACTCTCTGTTGAGCCACACAGGGCGCGTCTGAGCTGCCAGCGATCCAGACCCCCCTCTGCCCTCTGGACCTCTCTGACTCAGCCTGATGCCCCGCTTCTGGTTGGAGATCTCGGTGCGTGTGGTCTGCTTGGATGCGTGTGGTGACTAGGGACAGTTCCACTTGACCATGAAGATGGTCTCAGACTGGAGCCGTCTGATGCAGACAGCTTCTCTCTGATGACTTGTGCAGCCGTGCAATAGTTCAGGACTGAAATTCCTACAAACAGTTTTGTAACCGAGCCTCCAATAACGAAAGTGGACATAATAACTTAAACACCTTTCCTGTTGTACTGAACTTCCACCTGCCTAAGACTCATTATGACTGCTGATTAATTCCTGCTGTCTGATATTACCCAAATGAGGATGGGTTCCTTGTTGAGTCTGGGTTCTCTCAAGATTTGTTCCTTTTGAAGGGAGTTTTTCCTTGCCATCATCGCCCTCGGATTGCTCATCATGGACCATCTGATCATTCTGATTCATTCATATTTTCTCACACATTTCATTCTGATTTAACTAATTATCTTTTGATGCTGTAAAGCTGCTTTGCAACAATAAGTACCGTTAAAAGCGCTCACTCATCATCTATACTGCTTTATCCTGTATCGGACCCGGACCCTGGAGGTGCAAGACGAGTGTACCATTAAGCCACCATTCTGCCCTGTTAAAAGTACTAGACAAATCAAAATTGAATTGGGCCACACGGTGGAAAGTGGTTAGCACTGTCACCTTGCACCTCCAGTGTGCGTGGAGTTCTATGTACTGTATGTGCTTGGTGGGTTTCGTCTGCGTACTCTGGTTTCCTCCCACAGTCTAAAGGCATGCAGATTAGGCTAACTGCAGATGAACCCAAATTGCCTATAGTGTCTGAATGAGTGTGTGTGTACATACAGAAAGTGTTTTCTGCGATTGACTGGCACCGTGTTCAGGGTGTACCCCGTCTCATGCCCTATGTCTCTGGGCATAGGCTCCAGACTCCCCATGACCCTGTATGCAGGATAAAGCAGTTTTGATGATAAGTGAGTGAGTGAGTAAATTGAATTGAGTGTGTGTGAAGATACCCAGTCAGGGTTGTGAGTGGTATATTAATTAGCTGATAAATTCAATCAGGTGGGTGCGATTTTTATTTTTATTTATTTTATTTTTTTAAACAGTGACACATGTTATCCTCGTGATAGGTTTAATCATGCGTTTTGGAAGAGCAAACACCGTGGGATCAGAGCAGGACCTGGAGGGAAACACTGCCTAAGGAAACACGTCCGGTGTCCAGCGCAAAAGCGAGAGAGTCTGTGAGTGAGAGAGCGCGCACGCGAGAGAGAGAGAGAGAGAGAGAGAGCGGAAAGAGAACAGAGCTGCCGCGCGCCACACGGAGAGGCGCGCGCACAAGGACGATAGAAGCGCGATTTGTTTCGTCGAGCGGACCCTGTACTCGCGCTTAAGGAATATACTTTGAATTTGCCTTTGGGGGATTTTTGTCTGCTTTAAGACTTTTGTGGAAAGAAAAGAGGACACGACTGAAGAGAAAGAGAGAGGGAAAGAGAGAAACAGCGAGAGAGGGGAGAGAGAGAAGGAGAGGGGACGCGGCTGCTGTTCGGAGAGCGCGCGCACGCACGAGATACAGCAGGGGACACAGAACCTAGAGCATCAATGCATGGAGAGAGCGTGAGTTTACAATGCGCACCGCTCACATGATCTTGCTCTGATTTTAAGGCGAACAGAACACTTCAGGTATCTACTCCTGCACGTGCGGTGCGTTTGTGTGTGTGTGTGTGTGCATGATTTCTTATAACACACATGATATCCTCTGAGCAGTTTGCACAGGTTAAAATACAACCTCACACCTCGTTTGACAAATGTTAATTGATTTTTTTTTTCTGGATCAAAAGAACCATGTAACTCCTGTGCTTAAAATACCTGTTACATGCCTTTGGTTGTACAGTCTGCGTGTTTCAAGTCTGTTGCATTCAGAATTGCATAAGAGCACATACATGACTCAGAATGGATGCAGCAAGTCTTCAGTGTCAGTCCTGTTGCAGACATTAGACATGACACATGACAAGAAACTTCAGCCTACCAGATTGAGTCTCTATGCATTTTGCAGTATTGTAATGGAACAGCAGTCGCTTGTTGTTAAATATGATAGTGTTTTGCACCATCTGAGGAAATGAGAGCAGACACTATGGATGGTTTAATCCGGGCTGAAGCCGCTGCAGAGATGAGAGTGTGAGGTGCTGCGTTTTAGACAACCACCACCTACTCAAACACACACAAACACAAGGAGCTTGATTATGAAATTGGCCACTCTGTTGTATGCTTGGCACTGTGTTTATTGCTGTGACTGTTTCAGGGATTTTGTAACCATGCAACAATAACGTGTGCTTCTGTGAGAGACAGATACCCCTGACTTTGCAGTTTGGTCTTTACAGTTTGGTCTTGTTTTGTCTTTAACTGAAGAAGCACAAAAAAATTGCCAGTGCCAAATGAGCTCATTGTGTACCTGTATAAGTGGCTCGGCACAAATGGTACTGAATGTGTAATAAATGAATGCAGTTGTACAATTAATCAACTGTACCTCATTTTTTTCTTACTCAATTAAAATCAAGAAACCATTGATTCTTCTTTGCATGAACACAATAATACATGGCTGTTGCAGTCATTTAAAATAAAAATAAAAATCATGAGGCAAACTACACTGTATAAAAATTCTCTTTCATTTGGCATTGTCAAAGAAAAAAAAAACTCAAGGCTTTCTGGTACTGCTACTAAAGGCTCATTTAGATAATGTGTTTGTTGTTAAAATCAAGGATGTTTAGCAAATGAGTGTTCTCTATATGCTGTATGGTACAGTACTATGTAGAACCTTTTGAAGCAATTAAAGAGCTCTCGTGAACAGCTATGCAATTTCATTATAAATGAGGATTTCCCTTGGCAGGGAGGAGCATGCATTTATTTATTAAAATTGTATTATTTTTTTATTATTTATTGATTTTTTTTTTGTCTTAAAGGGAAAACATTTTGAAAGGCTTATTGCTCAGATTGTTTAATTTCTCTCTCCACAGTTTAAGAGATTTTAGAATATAGCATGTCGTTCCTAATCCGGTAAATCGCCCTTCCCAGCACTAATGAAATCCTACTCAAGTGTCGATGCCGAGGCCTGAATCATAAACAGAGCAAACACATTGGTGGTGATTAACACTGCTCGCGCTCTCTCTCTCTCTCTCTCTCTCTGTTCCTCCCTCTTTTTAATGCCCTCTCTCTTTCTCCGTCTCTCTCTTCAACACTTTCTCTGTCTCTCTGTTTCTCTCTTTCCTGTATCTGTTTCACACAATATCTCTCAAGCTTTTTCAGTTTCTCCCTCTTAATGTTGTTCATTAACACTGATGAAAAGTGTGAGAGCAGCCTCATTCTCTCTCTCTCTCTCTCTCTCTCTCTCTCTCTCTGTCTCTCAATCTCCCTTTTTGCCTTTCTCAATGGACAGTCATGATCACTTGTCATGATCACAAGTCATTTAAATGACAAACAGTAAAGGCTAGGCGATGCATGACTAAGTTATACCAAATATTTTATTTTATTTTTTAAATAGTTTTTTATGTCTAAGAGAAAACTGGTAAATTTTCAGACATTTGCTTCTTCATCTCTTTTACCACAGCTGACAGCTCATCAGCCCATGCATAGGTTTGATTAGTGTTATTGAGTTTCAGGGCTAGCTAAAGTGGTCTGCTATGGCATTTTCTTTTCTTTTTTTTCCGGTGTCCTTTATTATTTCTGGCATGTTTTCTCTCTGTCATCCTGCTGTTATAATAATTCTAACAGGCTTCAGTAGCTGAGGTACAACTCAGAAGTGATCCACAGTCGCTCTGCATTAGAAAGGACTCGCACACCATGATGCCTCATGCACCATGACATGGGCAAGAAATCTGTCCCAACTGAAATTGAAGCATGACTCATATCCCTGGCACAAGTTCTTCTATATTATCAACCCCTAACCTCATAGGAGTATTTACGCCTATATGCATTTACACCTATATGATGCATCTGTGAGCCATTTTTGGCTTTTTATTCATTCATGGAGCACTTGCCAATGTATACTCCTTAGTTTTACAAGCTACTGACTCATGGTGACATCTTTCGGAAAGTGATGTAATTGGGTGAGTGGTGACACGATGGTATGACTGTATACCAATACAATATTTATACACTTGAGGAAAGCCAAGATAATGCACCACAGTGTGATTCTAGCGATTTAGCATGATAAATAAAAGATTCATTTAAAAAGTGTTTGATAACTGTGATGTCAATGTTGAACCAAATAATGGTGATAATGAATTGTGATAATCATTACAGCAGCATGGTAATAACTATCAAGTTACATTTCTAATGATCAGATTCATTTTAATAGCTTTTCATCAACTTTCTTTTTAATCAATGGACATTTGTTTCTTCCACCCACATGCATCACCATCTGTTATGTTAATTGTAGCTTTGTGGTATGAATAATAAATTATAAATTACAAGCATGAGAATAAATAGCAAACTTGGAGTTTTCTAAAAATGAACCCTGGCTTAATTAAATCGATTTATCAAATTACTTGACTGCTCCATAACTTGTATGATTTACTTTAAAAATCAATTAATTATGTTTTTTTCCTTGCTATCACATTATAGTTACTTGTCTAAATTCATTCTTTATGTATGCCATTTGACATTCTCTTTATGGCATGTACTCCACCTGATGCTTTGACCTTACTTTACTTGTCACAAACATGGAAATGGCTGAAACCTGGTTATGCAAGTCTTTGGTGTCCTGTAGGATAGTCTTTTGATTAAGGCGCTCGTAATCACTCAGACTTTCTTTCTCACAAACATACAATAACAGAGTCCCAGAGTTACAATTACTCTCATGCTTGGTTGCTGTGCATTCAGCAGTGATTTGCTGAGTGTTTTATTTCTACACAGACCAAGACCCTGGCCCAATCAACAGACCACAGGTCGTGACTGTCACACCAAAACAAAACCAGCAGGAGGCTGTAATCTGAATCACCTATATGTGTCTTTGAAATGGCCCATGAGCACTGTGAAGGCCAATCTGGGAAAATATGCCACTGCTTGTTGAATCACTTGATGACTGGTCTCAGTACTTTTTATTATAGCATTCATGAACTCAACCATGCTGCTTTTCAATAGTAGCATTACAATTTACCATATGTTACAGGCTGGGGGTTTATATATTGGTATAATACTACACCAAATCAAAGATAAAAAATATATATATACAAGCATAATAACTTTTTGTGGCACAGCTAGTTTTAAAAGGAAGGTTTAAACATTTGTAGCAAAAATAAAGCATTGCAGTATAAACACAAATTCTCCATAAAAACTTAAAGATAGAAATTCAACTAATATTTCCATTTTTTTTCACCATTTTTCCAGGGTCGAGGGTATGATTCCACTTTTAATGTGCATGCATGGATTTTGCATATTCCTTCCCTGCTTGGTGGGTTTCCTCCCACAGTCCCACACTGTGTGTGTGTGTGTGTGTGTGTGTGTGTGTGTGTGTGTGTGTGTGTGTGTGTGTGTGTGTGTGTGAGTGTGTGTGTGTGAGTGTGTGTGTATATGTGCATGCCATGCAATGGATTGGCTCCCTGTCCAGGGTGTACCGCGTCTTGTGCCCTAAGTCCCCTGGGATAGGCTTCAGGCCCTCCGTGACCCTGTACAAGATATGCAGTACACACGATGAATGAATAGATTGTCTTTATTTTTTTCTGTTCAAATTTCAAGCCTGAAAGTGTCAAAATAAACTGCCAAGAGAATAAGTCTGAAATTAGTAAAATTGTTTACCTTGAGGTCTAGTAAAATGTTCGTTTAAAGTCCAAGCCATTAAACGATATGTGCATTTTGTGGCACATTTAATAAAGAAAAGCTTATTTAAAGCTTATTCATTATTTCATATTATTGAATATTATGTATTGTATATTGAAGACATATATTGTAAGCAAGATTCATGTAGCAAAATAATTAAATTATAAACAAATTATATTATGATTCTACTGTAAAGTGGCGTAGTGAAGAGCATATTATTGCATTGAGCAGGTATTTAACCTCATATTTATCATATGATTCAGACATTTCAATAATATATCCATTAGAGGTTTTCTATTGGGGTTTTCTGTTTGGTTTATTATTGAAGAGATGTGAGATTTTCATTGACCAATAATCAGCCTTTATACAATGTGTATAAACATATGGAAAGTGTCACAGTGTCACAGAGCTTGGGCTATTGTCCTGTTCTGTGCATGTTTGTCCTGTGCCTATGCAAGCAGGGGAGTGGCATCTCATTCAGGATGTGGAGTCACCACAAACCTGACCAGCATAAAGCATTTGTTAAAGATAAATTGAATGAATGAATGAATGAACAGTCCTCAAACAGGTCTTTATACTGAGATGCATGAGGTGCATTAGAGCAGGGTCCTATTCATCCATCTTCTACATCAACGAGATTCACTTTTTAAACGAGGCAGCACTATCAGCTAATGTAGGAAGGGGAACTTTGTACTTTTCAGTATGACATTAAAATAACCAGGGCTTTCACTCCAAAACGTCTGAGCTCCTTTTGATCAGCGGCAGCTAAAGCAAAGCTTGCTGCAGGCCTTTTTCAACATCTCTATACTAGAGATGATGTCATAATTCAGAGATTTTTCTTTTTTGTAAACACCATGGTATCATTTGTGATAGAACCAGGTAGGCTGTGGTTCATAAACCTTATCAAATTTCTTTTTTTGAGTTCACCCAATTAACATGATGTTTATGAAATCATTAATGCTGCCCATTAGTAGAGTAGCTTATACAGTAAGTAATACTAAATTTTATCATACACAATAAAAAAAATGATTAGGCTGTGTCTCTGCTTTGATTTTTTTATAAAATTTAAATACATTTTGTATTAATATTAATATTATACAGTATATTAATATATAAAGACCAATTAACAGACCTCATACCTGGTCAAAGATTAGAACTGTGTGTTTATCCTTAATGTGGTTAATAAACCTTACGAGCTGCACTTGGGTCATACTTCCCGTTTCAAGCAAGTAGGTTAATGGTTTCCTAATTATTATTTGTTGTTGCTTAATACCCAAACTTAATACACCTCCATGAATAATTAAGAAAAAGAAAACCCAGTGTAACAGGTGCTTTCATTAGTATGAACAGCAATTAGCATTATAAATTCCCAGACACAGTAAAGAAAGTTAATTCTGTCTATACAGCATGTCTGCATGTCTTCACTCTGCTGCTGTTGTAGACCAGATGCTCGACTGATCTTGGTAGAAAACTCTAAGCTGTTAATATATGCAAGGAAAGTGGTCAAAGCAATGTGTTCAAATTGCCATTGCCATTGGGATCGTACAGCTTTGAAACATGACCCTGAATTTCGGCTGAGCTGTTGTGGGGTTTTTCAGTTTTTTAGGTACAGATTAAGCCTTGTTTTAACTATTTCTTAGCTCTGTGTGCATGTGCTCTGTTCAGAAAATCATGGGTCTCCATCATCTATTTTAACTTTGCATAAAATCTTCAGAAATACAGATATGTTATGAACAAATAGGTAATCATAAACAAAAGAAACATTGGATAGATAATTTTCTTATGAAAACAATTTCTGTCAAATAATTAAGAAAGTTAGATTTTATACAAAAATCTGTGTCCTTCAGTATCAGAAAGTTAGACGATGTTGACCATGACATACGTAGAGTCAACATTGCCATGATATGGTTTCCTTGCACGCCCAACTGCAACCAAACATCATTGAACAGTGCAACAACTTATCATATATAATCCAGGAATAAAAGCAGTCCTATGGCCCCTCTCTGCAAATGGAGCATGATAGTATGAGTAAAAAAATGCACATTCAAAATGATTTCCTTATTTTTAATACCAATGCATGTTAGCTGGGCATAAACACATGGGAAATCTTGCGCATGTCCACGGCACTCCTAAAGAAGATGTGAGTTCAGTTATCCACTATAAAGTAACGTTCAGTGGTTATGCCCAACTGACATGTCTCACTATGATCCTTTCAATCCATACTGTACACACTCCACAAGACATTTAATTTAAATAAATAAATATATTAAATGATGTGGTTTTTGTTCCAAGGCTTTTGATATACAACTGGACAACTGATATCAAATCAATATAAAAATCAAATCATCAAATCTCAAATTCCTCCTACTCCACAAATTCTTCCCTTAATCAATTTTGCTAGCCTACTCTGCCAACAAGATCACAAAACAATATTCTATTCCAGTGTGTATAAATCAGTGGAATATGATATATGCACTGGTAATTATGCTATTAGTGTTTATGGATTCAAAAAACAGTGGTTAAAGATAAAGAGAAAATTTGACAGTGGTTGTACAGTAGATAAAGGGAAAATGTGATGAAGGATGGTGGCAACATGATTTTGTAATAAATCTCAGGTTGTGATAGTGAGACCACATTAACATAGCTGGGCTCAATCAATCCGGAGAAATCCAGTATACTTCTTTCTTTTTACAGGAATGCATGTTGCGCATTGTCACTACCTCTGCATATTTCACTGAAACAAACACTACCACCATTTTAATCTACAGGTAAACTGGTGAGTCTGGGAGTGCTGTCAGTTTTACCCTGAATATCCATCAAATTTGTAATAATATCACCCCAAATATTACGGAAAAAACGTCAATGAGCTTTGTGTGTTTCCACTTCCCTGGTCTTCTTAGCTTCTTCTTCTTAGCTAATGAGAGTCAGTTGACTCTCTTTTTATGCTTGTTAATCCCCTGCTTGGAGAGACACTGACTTTGGGACTTGATGGAATGGAGATTCCTGTTTGCAAGCACTCAGGCTAGCTCAAGTACACTTGTGTATTTTATGAGCGATTTTTATGGAGGATCTCTCAGATGGGAAATAGATAGGTGTTAGAGTCAAAGGCTTTGTAATTCCCTGCTGGGGGGGAATGGTCCATCTTCAACCTTGACACATTCCAGGGATTGTAACTCAGGGCTGTATCATGCTGTTTTATACAGTGGTTTATGGGTATGACTTCTCGATACAGCAGGCAACTCAAAACTACACTGCCTGAAAAGAAAATCACCACTTCAGAAGAGTCAAATTACTGGCCTGCATCAGGTCTTGAAAACAATTATGGAAATTACTTTAAATGACTTGAAATGGGTTACGAACTGTCCAACACATTATTAAACCTGCAAGGACTCTGCTGAAACGTCATTTCCGTGAAAGAAACGTGGTCCATACATGGAGATCACTTAAATGCTTAGTAATGATGCATGGTAAAAAAAAAAAAAAAAACTGTCAGTAGGATGTTATGTTTAATGGTGAAAGTAAGATCATTTCCATGTTCACAATTGAAAAACACTTAAATTTCCTAGGGATCATAAAAATTGGACTTTGGATGATTGGTCTGATAAGTTCAGATTGACCCTTTTCCAGAGTGAAGGGCACATCAGAAGGGAAGCACATGAAGTAATGCACCCTTCATGCAAAGTGGCCACTGTACAAACCTCTGAAGGCTGTGTTATGATCTGGGGTTGCTTCAGTTGGTCAGGTCTAGGCTTTGCAACATTATGTGGCAATAAAATGAAGTCAGCTGACTATATAATGAAAGTACTGAATGACCAGGTTTTCACATCAGTGGAGTTTTTTCTTGATGGAACAGGCATATTTCAGGATTCAAATTGTATAAGTGTGTTTCTGGCAGCATAAGGAATCACAAGTCAAAGCTAAAGGCGGATAATGAAATCTTGGCGTGTGAGGTTTTGTTTCTTTTGCCACGTAATGCATATTGATTTATTGGTTGCTTGAATATGTAATGGACATTTGAAAATAGAACAAATGCATCAGGCATTTATCTTTTTGTGTTGTTTGAAATGGCTCAAAAATCCTACCTGAGCATCCCCTTCTAGTGTTGTTTAGGTTAGTTTTGTCAAATGTGCTCACAAATGTGCTAATGAAAAAAAAAACTCCAATGTGTGTCACATAGCTGTGTAAATTGTACAACTTGTAAAATGTCTAAAGTAAATAAACAGCGATTAATTTGCTTCATCATGAGGAGCTCAACTGTGAGCCCTGGTGATGCCATAGCCATGCATGCAGTATTGTGGAGGTTGAGAGAAGACCTTTAGCTGTGCTCTCTGGGTCAATAGAATAGCATTTCTTTGAATTGCCAATCAGAATGACACTAATTGTGGGCATGTGTGAACTTGTGTATAGGGAACGTGGGTACTTGAGCCTTGCTCTAACTATGTTCTGCTGTCTTGTGATGCCGCATTTACTATAGAGTAGTTCAAAAAGATGCTTGAACAGAAAGATGGATGAACAGATGTTGTGCAATATGTGAGAATTTATTGGATGAGAATTGGTAATGACCACATTAGAAGACCGTATGCAAAAGGTCATTCTTCATCATTTTTTCATGCATAAATCACTTGATTTTAACTTCACTTCGAAGTCAAAATTACAGCTGAAAAAATTTGTTACCAAAGTTCTGACATTGGAGAAATGGTTGATATTAGGGGTGCAATGAAAAATGATTTTATACATAAAAACGTAGTTAATTAAAATCACAGTATAAAACTACAGTATGACCCTGATTAATGATTGTGTGTGTTTTTATGCTAACTGAATGTTCTAACATGTAGGCATTACCACATATAAGAGTAAAATGGAAAAAAAGGCAAAATGGCAATAACTTTACGCCCATAAACCTGCAAAGTGTGAGAGCCTTTTACTATTAACTCGGCCAACAACGTTATGAACTGCAATATTTGCAAACCTGACCTTGCCTAATAGAGCCTATCCCAGGAGACTTTAGGGCACAAGGCAAGGCACACCCTGGACAGGGTGCCAATCCATCGCAGGGCACACACACATACATACACTTACACACTCCTTCACACGCTATGGGCAATTTGGGAACGCCAATTAGCTTAATCTGCATGTCTTTGGACTTTGGGAGGAAACCGGAGTACCCGGAGGACATACATCAAATAGAAGGCTATTATATTATTTTAATTTGTTTTACTTATTAAGTAAAGGAAAAAATATGGACTCAGTGTATAAAAAATATAGAATCATAATTATTTGTATCATAAACATATTGTTGCTCCACCTTGGCTTGAATTCTTTGATGCAGAATCAACACGAATAAAGGAATATTCTCCGTTTAACTTTATCGCATAGCTTTTGACAGATTTGCAGCATCTAGCCTTTTCATTGACAAATTTATTATTATTTTTTTAAATAACAACATAAATTTTCATCAGGTTGACATCTGGACTGTATGGTGGCAACGTCTGATTTGAAAGGCTTTAACAATCTTTGCTCTGTCTAAAGATGCAATATGATACTGAAAAAAACTGTAAAAAATCAGTATATACCTGTGCATTGACTATTGATAAAATTATTTCCATCTGCCCTCGTCCTTTAGCTCGCATGTGACCCCACTTCACAAATGCGCTGGGAAATTTGATTGTTTTCCTCAGGCTGCCATCTTTATACAGTATGTTTCATTAGAACGGCACCAGACAAACGTTCCCATATCATCTCTGTAGCCAGTGCAGATTTGTGATTCATCACTAAATATGAGTTCCATCCAACCATCCACACTCCATGATTGCTTCTTTTCATACCCCCCCTTACCCTTGTTTTCTTCTGGTTAGGTTTTAGAGCTGGTTTTCATTTGTATTTTCTAAATTTAAATCCCATTCATTCATTTGATTTCTTACAGTTTTGCTACAGACACTGACTCCTGATTCCACCCATTTGTTTTTCATTAGTTTTGTTGTGCATTTTATATTCTTTAAGGCATATTATTTTTTTTAAGGCAGATACTTTATATCCTGAAGCTTTGACATATCCCTTGGTCGCATGTTTTCCTTTTATAACCTTTGTATTTTGTTTATACTTGCAAAAAGTTTTAGACTGTTAGCAACCAACTGGGAAAACTACCATCTTTTGCCACACTCTGTCTTGAAGGAGTTTTATAATCCCTTCCATTGTTTCAATTGACAGCTCTCTTGCTGGGGCCGTGTCTCCTTTCAATTAGCCGAGTCCAACAGCTTGTTAGGTCTGTAAGCACTGGGGATGTAACAGTACACAAAAGTCAGGGTTTTATATGTTTTCTGTAGAATGAAGTTTTAAAAAAGTACAATTTTTTTTCTATTTTCAATGCTTATAAGTTTATCTTGTATACACAGATTTTGTAGAAACTTGTGAACAGTGGCAAACTGGCCATAATTCCCTGATCACATAAGCACACATAATGTACATCACATTGTTTAAAGTAAAATTTCTTACTTAATAATAAGTTACACTATGCTGTATATACAACTTGTACAAATTCAATATCTCTAAAGTGATACTTGAAATCTTTGCTAGGATATCAGTCCTCGCCATACGCTGCTTGTTTATCACTCTGTAGTTGTATTATTTTTAAATCGAACCTCACTGTTTGTGAGGCGTTATCAGGATAAAAAGTATATGTTTTGCCTTCATATTGGTTTAAACTTTTCAATAGCATTTACTGATATTTTAATAAAAAATAAATAAATGTATATTCAGTACTGTATGAACATGTATAAACTTGATTAGAATATTTTAAAAATAGTTTTAAAGCATTACTTTGAGTTGTCCAGATTAATGAAAAAAAATCACCTAGCACTAGTTAAAGCTAGACTGTTCACAAGAAACACAACTCACACTAAACCGAATGTAAAGTTTAATATGTGCATTGTTATACCTCTAGTGTGCACTCTCTTTAATTGCAGATTAATTTGCATTTTTAGACTTGTATTGGTTTATGAAATGCAAATTGCGATTTCAGTATTTCATTATTTTGTCTTCACCATTGAGTGATTCCATAAGTTCCTTCCTTTACTTGATCTGGAAAAAAATATGCCATAAATTAAAATAATTACATATCATTATTTAAAGTACATTTAACAAAGCCTGCATGTTCAGCTAGTAAATGACAAAGTTGTGGGTCATATCTGTGATTTGTTCATTTGCTATGAAGTAGAAATGCTGGACAATCAAATTGACTCCACTACAAATCATGGTAACTTATGACAAACCCTCATGCACTGTCTGTGAACTTTCAAGGTTTACATGCAACACCTCACCTGCCAAGACTTGCCAAGAACTGCTACAATTCCACAAAAATATATATATATTTTTACATTTTTAAAAATAGATTTAAAAAAAGACTATTTTCATTTCATTTATTCAATGTTTAATTTGTGTCCTGTCAGCTTACCTGCTAACAATGCCCTAGACACCACTGTTCTCCATACAGATAAGCCAAGATTTTATCACAAAATATCAAAGCTAGTGAAAAATATACATTTAGTCGATGCCTAAACCTCAAATTACTTATAATTCCCTATTTAAGTGCACTACATTGTTAGTGGAAATAAAGGATTTTACCACCCTACACATTGCACTACATCCACTGCATTAAAATGCAGTCACTCTGACTAGTTACTGTACATAGCAAGTGCTTTATTGGTTGGCAATCGTTCCAAGATTATGAGGGAAGAAGCTTGGAATCGTCAATCAATTCCTGTATCATTTTGAGTTAAAATGATTGCGGAATTTTGGACCTCAAAATTCATTATGAAGAGACATAAACCAGCAACAAAGTCCCAAAGAACCGCTACAACTAACCTACATATTGCCTGAATAACATATACACTGCTATGATCTGTGACTACATTTCCAACTTCTGAGCATTCTAAAAACATTTTGATGGCCGTGATTTCTTTGAACCATGACAAGCCATACCAAACTCCAACAAACTTATTGATACTCCCCCTTAGGATTTGCTATGATCTCAAGATCTTGCTGGTTATAGTTAGAAAGGTCCATAAGCTTCAAAAACTGCTCTTTCCACCACAGTTGTAAGTATCCACATAGCTCACACTGCTTTACTATTTTGGGCTTAAATTGCAAGAACTTACAGTAACAATATATTTAAGTGCGGTCACAAAAACTATGGTGCTCAATGATAAAACTGCCTCTCATGAGGACTGTCCCAGGAAAGGCAGAACGAGGCTTATCTCTGTGGATCAGTACATTTAGAGTTACCAACCTCAGAAATCACCAATTAACAGTACCTCCGATTAAAGTCTACAGGATATGCATGATTCACAGAGCTTTAGTAGCGCACTTCTCAACATCAGCTGTTCAGAGAAGATTAGTTTATATTTTGCATGGCTTCAGTCTTCTGCTACAGTGTAGAAAATAATAAAAATAAAGAATGTCCTAGACCTGAAAACCAAGAGAGACTTGAATTATAAGGTGTGTCCAAACCTTTGAGTAGTGTAATGCTTTTAACAGTTGACATGTTACAGAGCAGCTTTACAGAAAGCCAGATAGAAATTTTTAGTGTATCACTCAGAAGCAAGCCAGAGGTGACAGTGGCAAGAAAAACTCCATGAGATGATATAAGTAAGAAAGCTTAAGGGTACACAAGACTCAAAAGAGAACCCATCCGCATCTGGATGACAGCGGGTAGTGAGGTTATAAATCATTTCTCTTCAATACCGCTATTATAGAGTCAAGCGATGCTACATGTTTCAGAAGGAATTTGATCATAACCATCAGAATAATTTCTAAATTTATTAGAACTTTTTTAAACATCTTTTTTTTTTTTTTTTAACAACTTACCCAGCTTTCTTAGTTAGAGTTCTCCAAAATGAGATACAAGTATTGATGATTCATAGCATGTAGAATATTGTGACATGCTATGTTTGGGATAAAACCTCTTAATGTTTAATTAGAATGTACTGAAAATCTCTATCCAGGTGGTGTTAGGGATTGATGGAGTTTCTCCTGTCAGCCAAAGCTCTGATGTAGCTGCTGTGCTCGTGATGGAAAGAACAGGTGATTCATGGGCTTTTCACCCGCCACCCCCCTTCACCAGCACCCCCACCCCTAAGACCTGAGCACCAGGGGGCATTATCAGTGGTAAATGGCTCTGAAAACGTTTCGGCTCAGACACGTCCAGGCAGGCCCTGATTTATGGCCCTGCGCTGCTGCAGAACAGTTAGCCATGTTACTGGTAAGGATATGAGCATTTTCATGGCCACAGTTCAACTTTATTTCAGTTATAAATTTCCAGAGACACAGAGCAAAAAGCAGTGGGGAATTTATGGCCTGCGAGATGTTGTTTGCAGGCTGCCAGTAAGGAAGCAGCTTTTTAATACAGTGAGGATAAGAATGACCAGATGCTTTTGTAATCATTTTTCACTTTCCTTTAAGGGGGTGTTAAAGATCCTTTTTGGAGCCGTGCAGTAGATAAAAAAAGTAATATGCAAGAGCATCGCTATGACATTCAGTTGTTAAATTTATTAGCAGCTATTCATTCATTTATTTTAATGTTTTTACCTTGGATACCATCAAGGTAAAAGTTTTCTTAGTGTGCCGGTGCCATGATTGGACTGTCTGCTTCACGTCATAAATGCTGGCCCCTCAGGAACTCCTTTAATGATGAAAACATGTGGAAATGGCTTGGAGTGTGGTCAAGACTGTACAGGAGATGTGGTGAAAACTCCTAGCTGTGTTCTTGTAATGTGCAAGTGGTATTTGTGTACAGTTCCCATGGGCAGATGTATCTCTTCCGCAAGTTGGCAACCAGTTATCCAATGATTTTCAACGATCAAGCTTCACTCTCTGAATGTTCATGGGAACGACTGCAGTGGCTCCAAGCCACCTTGGCCAGGATTGTCATTCACAGATGTACAGATTTCTTTAAAACATTTGCAGCATTCAAATATTTTACTGCAGCTAAGAGTCTCATCACCGTACTGTGCCAAGTCTTCTGTAAATGTTTTACTCTTTCATTCAGGAGAAACTGCTCCAAAAGTGTTACTTTAACTTGAACACCTCTCATATCTATTAGAAAAATGGTGGAAACCAATGTGAGCATTGGATGAGCAGGTTGTGTGAGCATTGAATGAGACATGAGCAGTTGAGTGTTTTAAGATTCTTTTTCAAGTCCCCGACACTGGTCTAAAAACAAATAACTAAACTCAGCATCCATTATATTTGCATATCAATACTTGCTTGGACTGTTAAATCGTATTAAAATGTTTATACAAACGAATATGAAATACCTGGGACAAAGATCATGTCTTTCGATGTATCTACCTTCCTATATATCTACTGTAGGCTTTCAACTTATACATTAAGTCCCTTACTTCTCTTTCTTGCCTCTTAGCTTCTCCCCTCAAGGAAATGAAGAAATGATGCATGGATAAGAAATTAGGAAAGAAGAAACGATGAACAAACATGTTTATGGAAAAAGAGGTTTTTGTTTACTGGCGTGTATCTTTTATATCATCTTTGGTGAATTCACTTATTGATTATGTTTTCACTGTCTTTTGTATTCTTCTGCATAATTGGAAAGGCAAGATCACCCATGTTTGGCATATCTGCTGTCTTTGCCCATGTTTTTTTTGTTTTCTTATGTGCATTCTATCTGTTATATTACTGGTCTTTGTGCCTCATGATGTTTCTGCAGTATGGATTAATGACTGACAACCTCTTTCTAAAATTACATTTAAAGATTTCTGTGAAGTTTCATTATTTGACCACTGTTACAAGTGATTGTCCGTGCAAGTGCTCTGGGCGTTTCTCCTGTCGTTAAGGCGGCTTTGTTAAATATTTGTTCCATTGCAAATAAGTCCTTTAAGCCACCTAAATGGGCTTTTTTGCTGCAAACTACTATTCTATCAGTGCATCACGGCTATTGGGTCATGGTTATGGACTTATAGAGTTATTTGTAGAAACCAGTTTATCTCACAATTAGTGAGTACTGACTTGTTTGCTCCTTTTGAACTACAAATAAATAAAATCTTTTATTTGAGCCCTTTTTACTTCTTTACTAAAGGAATCATTTACTGAATCTATGGACTATCAGGCCATGATGCATCACTTTTGTCTACTTTTACTGATTTTTTTGTCATTAACAGTTGAGTTTTAGTATTTTAATTTACATGTTGATGATGTACTGAAGCATGTGATGCAGCCCTAGAATTTCTTATTTTTGTTGACTTAAGTATTGTTGATGTAAGTTTCCAAGAACACATCTCTGGTCTGACATATTCTGGAAAGCACACTCTGGGTATTGTGTATCCTTATAATTTCCGATTAGTGTTCTATCTGATCTTTGCTTTCACTTAGATATAATGCCTACTAAAAAATTTCATGTTCTCTTTGTCTAAACCGGGTTGCTGTTTCATTGGGACTGCAGTCAATAATCTGAGAACGTTGATACCTTTATGTCAACTTTAGTATCAAGTATTTTGTCTTTTACTCTTCATTGTTTATTGTTCTCAACATTCTTAGACTGCACCCTAACCCTGGATGAAAAAGTCTGCTCTGGCTTTTAGACGCCTTTGCTTAAGACTACTTTGACTCTTTGACTTCGACTTTGAAATGCGAATGTGTTGTACTAGACATTAAGTTCACCTTTGGGTTTAAAGATGTTTTCTAAAATTTTAATGATATTATAAAAAGAATATATTTTTTTTTTCCCTTGATCTATCTATTTGTGTAAGCATGAAAAAGTCCAGCTCCAATTTTAACAGTTTAGTATACTGAGCAGTTTTGGACTCATTTCAGCTGGTTAACTTAGGAATGTAACGAGCTAGATCAAAAGTTATTAATGACCTTTTGAGTTTTTACTAGCGTTTATTTTATTTAAAGACTTTTGTAGTATATATAAAGTAAATACAATATTTGACTCTTATAGCCCTTGGTGTGGTCAACTATTAATTCTTTATGTCCCTACCTGTTGCATGCCATCATCCAAGCTTTGCTTAAGAAAGCTGCTATAATACATAATTATAGGGCAATATCTAAGCTTCCTTGGAGACTCTTAATTGTGACTATGCAGTTTTTTTTCAGCTTTGGAGTTGTACAAGCTTTATGTTAAACTCCTTTTTGAATTTTGTAAAATGCACTTCATAGAAACTATTCTTCTCAGAGTTTCAAATGATCTTATGATGGCTGCTGATGCAAAAAACATTTTTGTTCTTGGATCTTAGCTTATCTATTTATTTGATACAGTTGATTACACTTTTTTGTTTTATAGTTTGCATCACTCTGTGGCTTTACTCTTAATGGTTTATGTCCTACATTGGTTTGTCTGGGTTGCACATTATTGTGACTGTTATTGTCAGTTGCGGGGTCCCCCAGGACTCAATTCTGGGTCCTGTTTTATTTTTATTATATAGGCTTCCTTTTGGGAAGGTTATTGGTAGGTTCAGGTGTGTCTGTTGTAAAACAATGTTTCAATGTCATTAAAGCCTGGATGTCCACAAGTAAAATTGTAATTAAGACTATTGTTATTTCTTTAGAATGTTAAACAATTAAACAAAACAGTTCAATAAAATTTTCTCTTCCACTGCCATTTCCAAAACTTAGCTGGAATCTTTGACCTGTCCATGTGATTTCTATATGAAGCAATTAGGAATATTGTAAAACTAAAGCTACGTTTACACTGTCAGTTAAATGTGACCCAATTCCGATTTTTTGCTCCTATGTGACACATATCAGATATTTTCTATGTCCGTGTAAACAGGAAAAAAACGCATGCATTCCGATATTTCGAGATCGGTTCCAGGCTTCCTTCATTTGTGGAAATAAATCAGATATAAATCAGATATGTGCTAATATGATTGTCGTGTAAACAGACAGATCAGATTTTCTGAGGCATTGTGTTCTGTACGTCATTAAAACTGCGACTTCTTCGCGATTTAATGACATAATCAGGCACACCGATGCACTGCTCATCCCAAACAGATGCGCCAGTGTGCGGTAGCCCACACCTGTTGCAAGCCACCAGAGAGCGAGCCCGACACGTCTCGCACCCAGACATTCCTCTGAATGGTTGAGGACACAATAAATGAAGCATATGCGCAGGCTGCAATGATGGCCCTTTTCCTCCTCCTCCGTTTCGCGAACTTTGCATATATCGCAGAGCTAGCATCAAGCATATTTATCCTTCGTCCATCTTTGCTAGTCTGTGGTGCAAGAACCTAAGTATGCGCAATGTTTCAGATGGTATGGCAAGTGTAAACACTTGAATCGGATATGAGTCATAGTTGAAAGAACGTTTAAACAGACGGTCAGAAAAATCAGATATAGGCAACAAATCAGATTTGGGCATCGAGACCTGCAGTGTAAACGGGGCTTTAGAAATCCTGTGTTTGAATTGGGAATTGAGGTACTTATCTACAGTTGTGGCCAAAAGTTTTGAGAAATACATAAATATTGGGAATTTTAAAAGTTTTTATAATAGCAATTTGCATATACTCCAGTATATTTTGAAGAGTGATCAGATGAATTGCATAGTCCTTCTTTGCCATGAAAATTAACTTAATGCCGAAAAAAAACTTTCCACTGCATTTCATTGCTGTCATTAAAGGACCTGCTGAGATCATTTCAGTAATCGTCTTGTTAACTCAGGTGAGAATGTTGACGAGCACAAGGCTGGAGATCATTATGTCAGGCTGATTGGGTTAGAATGGCAGACTTGACATGTTAAAAGGAGGGTGATACTTGAAATCATTGTTCTTTCATTGTTCACCATGGTGACCTGCAAAGAAACTAGTGCAGCCATCATTGCGTTGCATAAAAATGGCTTCACAGGCAAGGATATTGTGGGCTACTAAGATTATTATAGGAATTTATAGGATCATCAAGAACTTCAAGGAAAGAGGTTCAATTCTTCTTTAGAAAGGCAGCAGGCAGGTTTGAGCACATCTGCACACAGAGTGAGACAAAGACTTTTGGAAGATGGCCTGGTGTCAAGAAGGGCAACAACGAAGCCACTTTGCTGGGCAGAACATCAGGAACAGATTGATATTCTGCAAAAAGTATGGCGAATGGACTGCTGAGATCTGGGGCAAAGTCATATTCTCAGATGAAGCCTCTTTCCGATTGTTGGGGGCATCGGGAAAAAGGCTTGTTCGGAGAAGAAAAGGTGAGCGCTACCATCAGTCCTGTGTCATGCCAACAGTAAAGCATCCTGAGACCATTCATGTGTGGGGTTGCTTCTCATCCAAGGGAGTAGGCTCGCTCACAATTTTGCCCAAAAACACAGCCATGAATAAAGAATGGTACCAAAACACCCTCCAACAGCAACTTCTTCCAAAAATCCAACAACAGTTTGGTGAAGAGCAATGCATTTTCCAGCACGATGGAGCACCGTGCCATAAGGCAAAAGTGATAACTAAGTGGCTCGGGGACCAAAACGTTGAAATTTTGGGTCCATGGCCTGGAAACTTCCCAGATCTTAATCCCATTGAGAACTTGTGGTCAATCCTCAAGAGGCGGGTGGACAAACAAAGACCCACTAATTCTGACAAACTCCAAGAAGTGATTATGAAAGAATGGGTTGCTATCAGTCAGGATTTGGCCCAGAAGTTGATTGAGAGCAGCCCAGTCGAATTGCAGAGGTCCTGAAAAAGAAGGGCCAACACTGCAAATCTTTGCATAAATGTCATTTAATTTTCGATAAAAGCCTTTGAAACGTATGAAGTGCTTGTAATTATATTTCAGTACAGCACAGAAACAACTGAAACAAAGATCTAAAAGCAGTTTAGCAGCAAACATTGTGAAAACTAATATTTGTGTTATTCTCAAAACTTTTGGCCATGACTGTATGCCTTTATTTCTTCATGAATAGACGATTGTAATGCTCCTTTTACTTATCTTATTAAGGCATATATTTGCTGCTTACAGACAGTGCAAAACTATGTGGCACGACTGCTGGTTTTGGATAACAAGAGCTCATCTGTTTTTCACCTCATCCTCTTTTACACTTGAATATAATGGGTAAAAAACATGCCTTGTTTTAGCTTTTTGAGCATTACGTTGTCATTCCTTCATCCATATTCTCTTACTCAGTCCTTCACGTCTATAGAAATCTATTTATTAAATGTTTCATTCATACTGTATGTTAATATTTTTGTTTCCAGTTAACTGGGCAAGGTACCTGTATTTCAAATGTGTGTTTTATGCACCTTAGCACTTTGGGACTGTTGTTTGTGTCAAGGGTATGTTTTTGGCTGAGCTCAATAGCAGTACACAGGGAACGAAACATTTGGGTTTTTATTGAAAATGAAAAAGGATTATGAAGTGGAACTCCTTGGGGGTCTCTCCCAATGTGAAAATAGCTCTGGGACTTATCCTTTTCTTGCATTTGAAGGGTGGTGATCTGTGATGAAGAAACAGGAGGAGGTGAGATAAAGGTGGTGATGGTCAGCATATAAGCAGGAAATGTTGAAGCACGTAGAGTAGGTGGACCCGTGTGCAGGCATTTAGAAAACTCAGGACAGGAGGGCTATCGTGATGAAGTCTGGTGACAAGCATAGAACTTGGAAAGACACAATACATGAGAAGGATCTACAGGTACTGGATGGCTATGATGCCGAAACATTTACCACAATGGGGGGAAAAGGAAATCCTCTTCAGTGTGTAATTGTTTGGCAAACAACTTACACAGTCCACTTTAATTTATCCACAAACCAACTGCAGTTAATACAGTTCAAAATCAAGGTTACACACGTGGCAGATTCAAATTCAGGGTTAATTAAAAAAAAGGGTTGCGATGGAAAGAGGCGGTCAGAGGTAGTCACAGATGGGCTACATAGCAGATTCAGCCTCAACATTTAGAGGATTGGCTGGAAACTCCACAAACTCTTGTCGCACAGAAAGAAAAAACAGGTGACAATTTACAGTGAGTAGTTAATGAGCAGAATGAATGAACCCCGAATGAAGCTGTGTGCCAGGTCAAGGCTTGTATCATTTGCTACCAAAAAAAAAGGATGCATTTAAAGCCTCCTGTCTCATTTCTCAGATTGCATTAGGTGTGCAACATTTAAACTTACTGACTGACAAAATATTATATGAAACAGGTATTAAAAACAAACTAAAAAAGAAATAAGTTTGATGTAACCTTGAACAATTGTATAGTAAGTTGCACTGTACAATTAAAATTACTATTTTGTTTAACTATCAAATCAAGTTGCCTTAATTGTAGTCCCAAAAATATAACCACTGCAACCGCATAATTGACTTTTATTTGAATAACTTGAATGGAAACAAAAGCAATAAAAAATAAGAAAATACTTTCACCTTCTAAATAACATATAATTATGAAAATACAATCTACAGACACTTTGATCAGCTCTTTCATCAGCAATGGATACTAATTATACTTTCAATATGATGCTCTGTGAATCAGAATAAAAGCTACAATAAATGCACAAGGATAAGTGAAGTCACTCAGGCTAGTAGCAAAGTCCGAGTCAGTACATTCAGTGCATGTGTGTGAAGGAAACCATCCTTCTCTGCATGTCTCATTACACGTCAGGAAACACTAATCAATACTTGTGATTGATCACCAGCTGAACACAATCATGTTTCCCTTCTCACATCTTGCCTAGTGCCTCAGGGGGACAAAAACATTTACAGCGCATTAGACACGGTCCTGAAGAACTTGTTCTCTGCCTCACTGGGTTGTTTCAAATATTTGTCACGCTTTATTTAACAATTGATTTGAGAGAGAGAAATATTGGACACCTACTTTATTCTGGTCAGGGTCGTGCTGATCCAGAGCCTATCACAGGAACATGAGGTGTGAGACTGGAACACCCCCTGAATGGGACATACACACACATTCAGACACATTTCCACATGCTTGTTCACACCTAAGGGTATGAA
This sequence comes from Clarias magur, assembly GCA_013621035.1. Lineage (NCBI taxonomy): Eukaryota > Metazoa > Chordata > Actinopteri > Siluriformes > Clariidae > Clarias > Clarias magur. The sequence goes on along the minus strand of QNUK01000005.1, from coordinate 3,921,871 downwards.
TTTAGCATAGCCAATCCAGGTGTGAGGAGGATTTTTAGACTGCAGATACTGTTAATATGGCGAAAAAATACTGTAAAAAGTAGTAAAGAGTAATTAACGAAACAAAGTTAGTAATTGCTGTGATGACCCTTTGCTTAAAATATTGTCTTTTAAGGAAATTTGTTGCTAAGTTCTACTGAACGTCCCGCTGAACCAGCCACAGTCCTTCCAAGAAGCTTTTTTTTCTCTCTGTCTTTGTTTCTTTTTTTTTTTCGTCTGAAATGTGGCCTTTTACATAATATGCTGCTTTCTCTTCTGGCCTACAGATATTTACCTACAAGATTTAAAAGTCAGATTTATGATGTACTAATGTTTGAAAAGCAGAAATGTTCTCACTCACTCACTCACTCATTGGCTATATCACTTTATTTTAGAGGGTTGGGGGGGGGGGGGGGTCTTGAGCCTGTACCTGGAGACTTAGTGCACATGGCGGGGTACATCCAGGTACACACACACATACACACACACACACACACACATGCTCATTCACACACTGCGGGCAATTTGGCAATGCCAGTTAGCCTAATCTGGATGTCTTTGGACTGCGGGTGGAAGCCATAGCACCAGGAGGAAACCCACCAAGCATGTGGAGAATATGTAAAATCCATGCACACAGACCCTGATAATTAAGTTATTAAATAAACATGTATAACAAAGTTTATGCTAAAAAAAGATTTTTGGACAGTACTGTAGATAGTTGCAACCATGATAATCTACTGCTCTTTTGTCATGGTCTCCCTCTTGAAATGTCAGTTTTCAAGCATTAATGTTCGCTTTTGATTTTGTTTTAACCTTGCTCTTTGCTCAGTGTGCAGGCACTGGTTAGTTGCCCAATTGCGTTCACATCTTTTCTGTTTAATTCTGCTTTCATTTGTCCTTGAGTGTATTTCTGCAAATATTTACTTTAGTTCAAAGCCTTATTTTACAATATTTCATGTTTCATTGTACTCCTGCTTTTGACATAAATTATCCTTGCTTGACTATGATTCGAACCCTGCTAATGAATCAAAAATTTTTTTTAAATAAAAGCAAATACTCCTCTCACTACACATTGCAACATTACTGTCCTTCAAATTGTGCTGCAATTTTCCAGTGATTTTCAAAAAAGTGGGACAAAGCATCTACAGTAAAATATGCTCCCATGTCTGTATTTAATAATGTTCAATATTCTACACAGAATTTTCAAGGTATAACATATTATATCTGTTTTGAAAGTGAACTGTCCTGTATTCTAGTCATTGAAACTAAGATGTCATAATATTAGTATGTTGAAAAATGTTTCCGTAATATGTTTTTAATTTAAAAAGAAATAATAAAGCAGATAGAACTTTATATAGTTACCAAACTTTTTAGAAATATAGTCTTATATTGTTTAAACATTACCTGTCTATACTTGAACTGTCTCTAGAATTTCAGAACTCATAGCCTTGTTGACATAAATTTACACTTCAGTACTTTAGAGTTTGGCTATTGCTGGAATGTCAAAACTTTGATGTCCCACATCTCAAAATAGCTCTTTACCCATAGAGAAAATTATAATACCAAGGTCAGAAAAAAATGGGTCCTTAAACTGCTTTTTGAGGGGCTTTGCATTTCAGATGAGGACTGAATATGGAGAAATTATTATGTATTCTTAGGTTAATTTACAGTGAACTGTTATGACTCCTGACTGTAAGTTTAACCTTTTATTTAAAAAATGCTAATAAACACCCCCTGATTCTCACTAATGATCTCCAGGTGTCAACGTTGTTGCCCCCTCTCTGAGCCTCATTAACATGCAAAGTCTTGCATATGAAATCAGAATTTTTATGTCTACAGTATAGGTAGTGGTTTTCCTTTTTTTCTTTTTAATTGTGATTTTAGTTACATAGAAAATCCAGTTTTAATAATGTGCTTTTCACTCACTTTGTTTAAGCTTGTATGAAATGCACAACAAGACTAATTGTTTTGGCACAGTGCAAAAGCCTCTAAACAAGAGCCTAACCGGAGTATATTACGAAGCTTGATTCAATGTTAGTTAACAGTATATTACACATACTTATAAAAGTAAAGCTGTAGTACAGTATATATTTTTAAATATTATGATGAACGTATAGTTGCTAGCATTTGAGATTAATATATTTTAGCAGTTTCATTTAATGCATCGATTAGACAAAGTTCAGGATATTTTAAATAGTTTTTTTTTCCTGATTATAGTAAATCAGCAATCAAACATGTGACAGTCAGGAGATCAGCGATTAAAAACTCAGCTAGGACAAGAAAACAGGAACAGAGCCAAAACCATAACATCAGTCAGAATAAACAGGCTTGGTATTGAACTGGTGCAAACTACACAATGTATACTTGGCACTGAAAAAAGAGGCACAAGAACTAAAATGCATGGCTTAACTAGAGAACCATCAAAGACAAGACATAGGTGGAGACAAGACATGACTCAAAACAAGAGCACCTGGCAACATAAACAAAGACTAGACAAGAGAAAAGTGCCATGCCACTGTGAGCTGCCATGCGTGCCAAGGGGCATGGCATGCAGCACGATGTGTGAGGGGGGATGAATTCTGGATAGGTGCACATGACCTTGTATTATAATGAGCTCAGTTTATTAACAGTTTTCACGAGCTTTTTCTAGTTTTCAAGTTTTACCCAAGATTAACCCCATTTATTTTACAGCAACGAAGACAATTTATCAAAGCAAAAGTTAATACTGCAGAGTCACTAATGATTCAGGCTTAAAACTGAATAATGTGAGCACAAGACCAGCACTAGTCCAATTACAAGACAATTATGCATTTAGATACTCTGAGACTTAAACTGAGCTATGTATAATGCCAAGTATTGTGTGTTGTACTGTATTTCTATATAAATGCTGACCCTCCTGGAGGTGGTAGCCAATGGAGAAGAAGACAGTGGAGTCCAAACTCACGGCGAGCATGGATAATGCCTCCCATTCCTTTCATGGGGTATTTGAAAATTTGCAGAGTATCTTCACCAATACTCTTCAGCTCAAATCTTCAAAAATCTTCAGATTATCTAAATATGTTGTAGTAAGGGATGCAAGAGGAAGTCACTGACTGTTCAGATTTAACCCAGCGCACTCCTGAGCTAGCCTGAGGATGATACTTCTACTGGTCACAAGAAAATACAAATACAGCACCAGTACATAGTACACTGCCTGTGATTTCAGACAGACAGGTTAGATGATAGATATATTAGATAGATAGATAGTTAGTTAGTTAGTTAGATAGATAGATAGATAGATAGATAGATAGATAGATAGATAGATAGATAGATAGTTAGTTAGATAGATAGTTAGTTAGATAGATAGATAGATAGACAGATAGATAGATAGATAGATAGATAGATAGATAGATAGATAGATAGATAGATAGATAGAGAGCCTTTATCATCATTCTATATGATAATACAAACTCCTTGGACCAAGTACACACATGTAGATAAAAAAATAAAAAAAACAGATTCTAAGCCATTGACCACACCAACGCAAATTAAGGATTAAAAAGGTTGTTACACTGAGAGACATCCCTTCTTCTCTTACTCTTTCTACTGCTTGTGCAGGGTCACAAGAGGCCTGGACTCTATCCCAGGCTGGGGTACACCCTAGATGGCATGCCAATCCATTGCGGGGTGTGAGGGCACAGTCTTTGTACTATGGGAAGAAACCCACCAAGCAAGGGGAGAACATGCAGACTCCACGCACGTACTATACCTGAAGGCAAGACTCGAATCCTGGGGGTGTGAGGGCACAGTGCTAATCACTAAACTGCCGTGCCACCATTGTAACCTAATGTAATGTTTTCCTTGATTTTCTATCCATATGCTACACTATCTGTTTATTCATCTTTTGAAAAAAATATCTTTGTATTTGATTGCCCTCTCTCTGGCATTACTTTATATTGCTCTTTGTTTGCAACAAATGTTTGGTCTTGATGTAGTAGTCATGATTTCCTTAGAGGAATCTTTCTGCCTCTCAGTCTCTCTGGCTGCTATGGTGTCTACACTGTAATTGACTGATGTTCTTAAGGCTTGTCTGCAGTGTCTTTGCCCTCGGATCCTACTGCACGCACTCAGGGTTTGGACCATGCTCAGCAAAGATTTATGTATTTCTTCATGTGATGACAAAGATCAGAGAGGTTATGATGTACAGTACACAAGGGTGTTATTTTTTATTTTATTTTTGAATTTTTCTATAGTAACAAGTACTATTACTACTATAATAATAATAATATTATTATTATTATTATTATTAATAATAATCATAATCATTACAATTTTACTGTCCCTTTTGTTCATACTGATCTGATAAGGGCCACCACCATGTCACCCTCCCTGACTTCCCCCATTCTCTCTCTCTCTCTCTCTCTCTCTCTCTCTCTCTCTCACTCTTGTTTGTAATAGATAAACATGTTTTCTATGTCCCTAGGGCCCAGTTCCTATTTATATGGAGACAACAACACAGTGAAAATGTTCCTAACTAAACATGGCTTATGCTACAGTATGATGGGTTCTGCTTAGATTTAAACTAAAGGATAAAACATCCTGAATGTAATGAAATGATCTCCCTGATGTATTGTTTTACCTGGATGTTTTATCTTTCTCTTGTTTGCTATTACTATGGTATTAAGTAATTTCGCTTTTGAGTTTAAAAAATGATTTCAAATAAGATTTTTTTTGTGTGTGTGTTTTCTTTGGCAAGCCGAATGCTCTAAGTGGTGGCATGGTGGCATAGTGGTTAGCACTGTGGTCTTGCACCTCCAGGGTCGAGGGTTTGTTGTTTGGAGTTCTCCAACTCCATGTTCTCCCAGTGCTTGGTGGGTTTCCTCTGGGTACTCCATTTTTACTAGCACAGTCCAAAGACATGCATGTTGATTTAATCAAACGTCGAGCTGGCACCCCGACCCTGACTGCCATGGAAACAATGGATATATCTGCAGGGTGGGGAGTGTCCGTCGCCTGATGTGCCGGTTGGCAGGTGGAAGGACAATTTTTTAAAAATTCGTACTTGGCAGTTACTCAATTAAAATTTTCTTCCTTAATGTTACACAGATATGATATTTTCTCAGCTGCCTGAACATTAAGTCTGATGTTTTAGTTTATTTATTTATTTATTTATTTATTTTTATCAGATCTGAGTCACTTTTGTATGTGTTCCTGGACCGGATATAGAAAGAACGGTGAGAACGTAATTCATACAACTTTTTGCCACTGTGCAAGTATTGTGTGCTGTTGTTATCAGTCAGAACCGGCAGCTCAGGGGATTTCATAGCAATGCTTGCAATAGCAGCCAAAACAGCTAAAGTGAGGCATCTGGCTTTCTTCTTTCTTTTGGAATGCAATAAATACAGCCAACTAATTGCTTGCCATCCTCCAGAGCAAAACCCTAATCATATTTTTTTCTATAATCACATCCATTGTTTAAAATGAATGAGTGGTCGCACAGATATCACATGTTTTAACCCAGATGTCACAAGCAAAGATGTATTGATGTGTGCATGTGTGCTGTTTAAGAGGACAGGCACATCGGCATTAGAGTCAGATAAAAGACACTTGTAATTATGAATGTAAACCACCATGACATGCAAACCCGATTTGAACAAAAAAAAAAATCAAGTAAACATAATATGGCTTATAATATGGCTTATAAGTTTTTTTAAGATTTTATGAGAAAAAGACCGTTTCAGTTTCAAAACAAACAAAAAAAAGAAAAAAAATAATTGTATAATTGTAAAATTTTACGGAATCATTAACATTTCAAGAAGTTTTCCTGAATCAAAGTGCCAGATTTTTTGTCAGTAAGAGTGTCCTATTACCATCTGAACAAAAAACATCATGATAAATCTGTGGATCTCTGATATCAGCAAATGTTATTAGCCAAACAGGGGTCAAGCATATCACGTTGCATTGAAATCGGATGTTAATGGCTTTCCTTTAATGATTAAACCTATGCAGAAAATGTATTTCCTGTCTACAGTGCAACAATGCTTCCTCCTCTTTCTCTCTGCCTCTGGTGGTATCAGTCTTTTGTCCTCCCTGGACAGGTTGAGCGTTCCACTTCATGCCTGTTAGGGGAAGTGCCCTGCTGTGTCTGGCTTCACTGACGCTTGCCCAATCTGGTGTCTCAGCGGGCACCATGCCCGTCAGCGGAAACGCCGCTCGTATTGCACGCAAATTCGCTCACTCTTCTGGGATAATGATTACACATTCTGCTGAGAACCCGTGGCCACCGTTTGTGACAAAAAATTCCAAAAAAAGCCCAAGATTATAACAAGAAGAAATTTTTATATACAGTTTTTTTTTTTGACTGTTGCGATAGCTTGTTTTTTATTGTTACAAAAGGGCTAATGAAAGCTTTCATGAGAAATAGGTTGTAATATCAGAACATAATATGCAATAGTATGCATGTGCATTAATGTAGACATTCAACATTGTCATTCAAAACTGATTCGTTTAAACAGTTTACAGTGCTGTTAAATTTTTGAATTTGAATTACATAAATACAAACACAAATAATGTTGGACCTTTTTGCTGGCTTTTGAAAGGAAATACTAATAGTTTTAGGAAACAATATCCAGCCCAGTATAAACATGTTTGTAGTGGTTTCTACCTGTTTTGATTCAAACATTTTCAGTTACTGTAAAGTTTATCATCGTCCAATAACTACAGTATAAGCTGCTACTCGATTAATACACTCATTGGTGCTACTGTTCTTAAAAATTATTGGTCTTATATGAGTGTAGAAGACTTTACTAGTAGTAGTATTAGTATTGATAAAAACTGATTACCTGATGTCCAGTCTAAGGAAATTGTATTTTTCCTTTTTTTTCAACTTTAATGCGTTCCTCGCATTACATCAGGAAAGGTATCAAGTCAGCAGTCATTAATGATTTAGCGTGTCACCTGGCAACCTCGGGCCACAGTGCTAATTCACCCCAATTAAAATTTGTTTTCTTATCAGGAGTGAGATAAAGGTTCATAAATAACCTGATTTTGCCCCCCTCTCTGTGCCCAAGGTCTTGTAGACAGGTTAATTTGCTCCGCTCTCTCTCTCCCTATCTGCAGGCTTCCCTTGTTTCTCTTGTTCCTCCTTCCTTATCTTCTATTTGCTGTTGTTCTTATTTTCACACCTTACATTTGTGCTTGTGTGCTTCAGATAGACAGTAACAAGGTCTTGAACTATATTATTACACAATCTTTCTCTCTCCTTTTCTCTATTTCTCATTTTTATTCCATTTTGTTGTAAGCTTTTACTCGTATAGTACAGTGCCATAGAATCACATTCTAATAGGAGATTATACAGTAACTACAATCAATATGTAGGGATGAGTAACAACTAATGAGAATCATCATTACCCATCCTTGCTTGCATTTTGCTCAAATTTGTAAATGAATTAGAGCAATGAGAACGTTGCCCAGATGTAGTTTTTTGCTTCTGGTTTGGAATTCAGCCCTTGCTTTTGGGTCTTCATCACATCTTGAACGGGTAAATGAATACATCAAAAACATTTTAATTACGCATACACTGATTGCGATGTGGTAACTCCAAATATGAAGAATCCTGCCAGAATTCCTCATGCTTCATTTTTACAAGGTTAGAATTCTGTGTGGTCATTTCATTAAGGTGGAATCCATAGTATAAAAATGTCAAAAGTTTTTTGCAGGTCAATATTTCTGCTCTTTATGCTGTGCCCAGAGTCAGCGCATGCCTGTCTTTGTAAGTAAAACATTTATCTCATTCTTCTTAACAGACAGCAGATTGGCAGCCCGTAAAACCTAGAGCATTTCTAGACTCTTTTGCATTACTAAAATATTTAAAAGATCTGGAAAAAAAATAAGAGACGCCTGCAGCGTAATTACTTTCTTTTTTTCATTCTGGTGCATGTATTGGTGATATGAATTGGTTTTGTTTCATTTTTTGTGAATTACTGACAATATTTCTCCTAAATTCAAAATATAACTTTTTTTTTTTAATTTAAAGTGTATATTTATGTATAAGGCAATGACAATGTCACAACACATTAAAATAACCCAAGATCATGCAGTATTTTCAGAGCTTTAATAACTTTTTAAAAATGCTAATAATTTGTTAACAAATTGTGTTAATAATTTTGGTAAATAACATTAAGAAATCAGTATTTGGTGGAATAACCCTGATTTGCAATTACTGTACAGCTTTCATATGTTTTAGCATGCTCGCCACCAGTTTTTGCAAAAAAGCAAACAGCTCAGCTTTGCTAGATAGTTTGTGACCATCCGTCGTTCTCTTGATGACATTCCAGAAGTTTTCTGGACTAAATTGCAATATATGATGAACACGAAAATACATAGTGAATTGAATTTTATTTAATTTTAACCCATATATGACTGAGCAAAAAAAAAAATTATAATTTTTGTCTATCACATACAAGGTGGTGTCGTGGTTAGCAGGCCGGCCAGGCTTGATTCCCGTCTCTGTGTGCATGGAGTTTGCATGTTCTCCCCGTGCTTGGTGGGTTTCCTCCGGGTACTCCGGTTTCCTCCCACAGTTCAAAGACATGTAGGTTAGGTTAATTGGCGTTCCCAAATTGTCCGTAGTGTGTGAATGAGTGAGCGTATGTGTGTGTGTCTGTGCCCTGCGATGGATTGGCACCCTGTCCAGGGTGTACCCTGCCATGTGCCCCGTCTCCTGGGATAGGCTCCAGGCCCCCGTGACCCTGAATACAGGATTAAGCGGTATAGATGATGAGTGAGAGAGTGAGTGAGTGAGTGAGTGAGTGTATCACATACAGTAGACAGAAGAATTTGCACAGATACAGTACATTGTATGATGTGTTTTTTTACTTGTTTTTGGTTGTTTCTTTGACTGAAGATAATAATAATAATAATAATAATAATAATAATAATATGAACATTTCATGAGTTCATAATTTTTTTTTATTTGTATTCGGGTAGTCATAAAATTATAATAATTTATAAATAGTGACTATAATGTGTTTTAAAAGTAATAATAACTCTGGTTCTACCTGACATAACACAAACATAAACAAATTTTTGGTATTATTACAGTAATAATGGTCAGCCTATAAACAAGGCAGATGATTCACAGGAAATATATATTCTTACAGTTACAGTATGTCTTTTGCATTGTATAACACAATGTGGAGATGGTACAGAATATAAACTGGACATACACTTATGTTCATTTTGTCGTTTAGGAAAAGACACTATAAGCTTGTCTCCTGTGAGTAATATTTAACACTTGTGGATAGACACTATACTGCTACAGTCATGCAGTCTTGCTCTGGTGGACTGGAAAGTCTAGCTGGGCCCTATACTGTATATGAATGTGTGTGTGTTGGGGTGGGGTGTTTGGGGAGGTGTATGGGTGTGTGTCTGTGAGAGAGTGAGATTCAGATTATATTCCCACCTTGTGCGTATTATTTCGGGAACCAGGTTGAAGCAGTTACCGAAGATGAATGAATAAATAAATGATTATATTGTCTCTCTAGGTCTCTCGCTTTTATCTTTCTTTTCCCATCCTTATTTTTCTTTCTCAAATTTATTCTGGCTTTACTAACATGTTTATTTGCTAAAGTATTACCAAAGCAGCCACAGCGACAGAAGAAACATATGACAAATAAACACAAACATACCAGCCAAGCTCATATCAATAATAAATGTGCAATACAGTATCACTAGCATCTGTTCTTTGTCATCCTGATATTAGGGAGATGACTCAGTGAAGAATGTTAAGTGCTCTGCTCTTCTCACCCCCCCTCTCTCCTTTCTTCCTGTCGTTCTTCTCTCTGTGTGTATTCATGCACGTCGTTATGTATTCTGTAACACTGTGTTCTCTGGACTTGCCCTCAACTCTCTGAACTCCAGACGTGGTCATATTTCTAGACCGAACTCTCTGTAGCAAACGCCTCCACGGTTTTTCTCCCACGCCATTACAGAATGCGCACACTAATTGATTTTGTTTTTGACTTAGTGCAAAAGGTTATTGCCATGCACACTCCATATTAATGCTCTCGCCATTGTTCTCATGTGCCTCTAATTTTAATAAGCCATAAGGCAACCAGGCCTTCTTGACCTACAATGAGCACAAAGCAATAAATGCAATTCTGTACGAGATTGAACAGGGACTGTATACAATGTCGCTGAATAAGTAATGTATTAGTAGATATGGTCAATCCTCAGGATTATCACTGACGCAATTAGACGTACTTTATTCGCTGAATGCAATGAAATCGTGTGAGGTTTTGTGCTGTTCAATTTAGAAATGTAATTAACAGCTTCACGAATGTACATTGTCAGTAATTATGATATTTACTGGAGCTAGTTTTTTTTTATTATATGATACCTTTTATTGAATGGTAATTGTTCAATTTAATTTTAACTCTATTAAAATTAATGTATTATGTATTTAAACTACACTTGTATTGTACATCATTGCTCACTTGGTGTTTTCAGAGAAAAATACATAAAATGCCATCTAACATTCCAGCTGCACCAGAGTTCGATTATTTGGTTATGCTTGCGTTCTGTTTATTCTAGACATGCGAAAAGATCACACTAACCCTTCAGCAGTTTATCTGAACTGTGTAGAAATTTAGTTTTTTCCTTTTGCCATTTCAAGGATGCAGTGCTTCTGGAAAAAAAAATTGTGATTGGATAAACCTTAAATTCCTTATTTATCCAGTAGGTAAACAAAGGCCATGTATGCTTGCCTAGTTCTGTGTTTTCACCCTTTAATAGCTCTTTTTATGACTTATGTCCTTGGTTGATGTCAATAGCACAGGAGGCTGGATTCAGGATCGAGTATTTGCAGCATTTATGTGTCTATTGAGCCATTTGAGCAAAAACTCGAGTCATAAGTATTTGCACAAGAGCCACAAAAAGCAAGCATATTTCAGGAGAGAGGGTCAAACAGCCTTGAGAGGACCTTCATTAACAGAGTTACACCCAGTAAACCTTTCTTTACTTTGAAGAAAGGAACCGTCAACAGACATGACATTGCACTTAATGCACAGTCATGAAGACCAAAGCTTGAGTCTGGAGTTCCTCCACAAAAATCCACCGGTGGACAGATGTAGGGAAAACGGGGCACTTCCTGTTGTTACCTGTATTCCTATGAGTTTAGTTCTATTAGAACATTATCTGGTCAAACTATACAAAGATGATATTTGACCAATGAAAATATCTTAAATCTGGTCGGAATTTAATTATTTACTTAATACAAGTTTACAACCAACAGTTTAAGTGATTTCTTGTTCTAGTTGCATTAGAATGGTATAATGGTTTGCACCTCCAGGTTCCAGGTTTGATTCCCGCCTCGGGTGGATTTCCTCCAAGAGCTCTGGTTTCCTCCCGCAGTCCAACAATATGCAGAATAGACAATTTCCAAATGGCCGTAGTGTGTGTGTGTGTATAAATGAGTGTGTGGGGTTGTTCCCTGCGATGAACTGGCATGCCATCCAAGTGTACCCCGCCTTATGCTCCGGATCCCCTGGGATAGGCTCCAGGCTTCCCGCGACCCTGTACAGGATGAGCAGTAGATTGAGTAATCATATAAATTTATTTACATTTTTTATACTAAGGAATTTTGATTAATTTGACATGATTGTATTTATTTATTTTTTCAGTTACTAAGATATCACTTTTTGCAGTGTTCATGTTGAATTACACCCCTAGAACAGATCATAATGGATGTGAAAGGAGGAAAAAAGGAACAGTCTTATCAACAGCCTACTGAGCTTCTTGTCCCTGGTATCCAGTACGATTCCAGTGATTTAATCCCTTCCAATTTTATCAATGTATGTCATTATACTGGTGTATAAATATGCCCCTGAATAAGGCAGCAGTAGAGTGCTCCTCTCTTTAATTATAATAAACGTGACAAATGTATCTGTGCTGATAAGCGGGAGATGGCATTTCCACTTCTGAGTGTCTCATCTCTGCTTTCATCCGACAGGAGAGAGAGAGAGCATCTAATTTACGTAACGCAATTACAATACAGCTGACAGACGAAAGGCAGACTGCGTGTCTACCGCACAGCTGCAGTAAGAACCGAATGTGTGGAGCGTAGTAGACGTGATTCCGTCAAAAATGTTTTGTAGGGTTTAAGCAGCTTTCTGAAAAATAACAAGTTAAAAAAAAATTAATGTCTGTTTTGTCAAATATTCTGAAAGAAGGCAATGAGCTGACTTCATTAAATCACCAGTCTAACAGAGAGAGAGAGAGAGAGACTAGAAAAACACACAAATTTGGTGTGCTCCATTATCTTTTTTGACATGTGTATTCAGGCCCTTACATTTACAGAAAGAAGACAGAACATGGCACAGTTAGGGGCACGATATAGTGAAGCTGTTTGCTTTGCATGTCATAGCATGTTTAGAGGCTTGGGGTCAGAGTGAAAATGCACCCTTGGAGCAGAGAGAGTTACTGGACCAGCTTAATCTGATCAGTAGCCATGAGCCTTTACCACTGAATCACCAAATGTTGCACAAACACAGAGATAAACACAAAATTCAAAACCTTAGACTTTAAAGTCGTCACATATTCTGCAAATAAATGCAACACAAAATGCACAGAATAAAACTAAACTGTAAAGTATGTCTTACAAACACAATGTTCTACATGAACTGGGTAAATATCATAGGAGGTGTTATATAAAACATTTGTATCTGTAAAATGTCCAACCAAAGATTTGCACAAAAGGTGAATTGAAACCTATTAATCCTGATCGGAAGAGTTCCATTTAGTGAGTGTAAGCACCCACTCTCTAACGCCCCCTGCAGGAATCCTGGTAGAGCTTGGCTCGCTCAGGATAGAGATCCACCAAACTCGGTGATAATTTGGTATCTTCTCCAACTTTGAGTTATTAGCCACTAGCCACTACTTTTTCTCTCTCTGGGTTTCTTTTTCTTTTCATGTTTTTTTTTTTTTGGTACTTCAGTCAGACATCAGTCCAAGCCATGGCAGATTGCTGTGCCAGTGTGCGTTTGTGCCTTTGTGTATGTGTATGTGTGTGCATGCATATATGTAAGCGTGTGGTTTACATCCATGTGTTTACCAAAGCAAAACGCTGGGCAGGATTTGAGCATGCCTCCTGCTTGCCATCTGTTCTCACTGGGCTTGCTGTGTCGTAATGAACACACACCACACACTAGAACAAAAACATTTATACATAAAGTACTGTATATAATGTAATACTGATGTACAGACAGGTAACTAGTTTTAGGTAGGGTGGAATATAAAGTGTCTTAGTAGGTGGTGGGACATTGCAATCTTCCAAAACAGTAAAGATGATAGCAGATGATGGTTATGGTTGATTACGCATGATTACATCATTTTCATTCTCATCAAATCATTCAGTGGAGTCCTCATTCCCTAGGGATGAGGGCAGAGTAATTCTGGAAGCTGATAGTCCCGTCAGGATAGCACAGGATAAAGCACAGGATGAAAACTTTTGGATCTACTTAAGTAATCTCACTGTCGACTGACACCTTACTTTATATAAAACAGCATGTATATAGCTAGTGTAAGGTTTGTCTTTTCAATTGTTTATAATAGTCTTCACATCACATCATGTGCCATGAAATAGATGCTTTAAGTAAGGAATAAAACAAAATAGGAAAATAATCCATCAGCCAAAGGCAAAGTACAGTTAGTTACCACTTTCCAGAGTGTTCGTCTAAGACCACATACAGTGATCACAGTTTTTACATTTATTTACAAGTAAAGCGAAATATCTTTTAATTGTTTATAGGCACATACAACTCTGTGGAATTCCCATAATCAATTGTTCTTATGAAGAAATATGTACATTACAGCATTTGGCAGACACTCTTATCCGAGCAACTTGATTTTTATCTCACTATACATCTGATCAAATTCAAATTCAAATTTTATTTGTCACATACACAGTCATACACAGTACGATATGCAGTGAAATGCTTAGGCGACTGCCCGTGACCTTAGAATAAAGACTATTAAAGACTATTTACATGAATATAACAAAGAAAGTAGAAATAGATTGAGAATCAGTTGAGGGTCAAGGGTCTTGTTTAAGACCCCTACAGCGGCAACTTGGTGATGCTGAGGTTTGAACTTGGGAGCTTCTGATCAGTAGACCAACACCTTAACCACTGAGCTACCTGTACCCTCTATGGTATTTTTAAAACCCACTTCTTCATCAGGATTCTGACATCCACCAGTGTTTTCTTATTCAAGATTGATTTAGAAATAAGATTTGAGTTCTTCAATTCAACAATTGTAGAATATTATAGTATTACAATAATAGTTTTATCATTTGTTACTGTTAGGAACAAAAGGCATTACAAAAAAATATAAACAGATTTCAGTACCTACTGTATGACTGTTTTTATTATTAGTATTATTATTATTTGTAAAAATATCTCAGGAACGTGTGTCAGAGATTGTGGCCAGCGTTAAGGCTATCTGTGTAAGAGCCCAGGCAATTATTTCTCAGTTTTTACAGAACTGAGCATCTGAGACATGACATGGGCGGTCCAACAAGACCTGCGTGCACACATGAAGCTACTGCTGTTGGAAGTAACTAGCTGCAAGGAGCAATTTGTTGTTGTTCTTTGCCTCAGATTTGAAACCAGATCCTTTTTTTAAAATCATCAGTCATGTCCACCCTTTTGTGGAACAAGTAATACATGTATCTTTTTGTATTATGTTATATCCACTACTGACCTACTTGAGACTACTAATAAGTATGGCTCTTGTTGTGTCCACTTGTGATATTTCTTCTTAATTTCTGTGTGCACGTGACCCTGCATTCTCATGGCCTTTTATAGTGATTGGTGGGATCAGTATAAAAGTGATAACTGTGCTAATTAAGAACAAGAGATTTATTATTATAAGAACAAATTGTGCAAACAGTTGTGTGGTTTTGGAACATGTCATAAATCAGAGTTTTGTTTGAACCTTTTAAGAACAATAAAAAAAAATTATGACATCTTCTAACAACAATAAACAATCCTTTCTTTTGAAGGTTTTTTACTTTCTTTTGAAGTTAATGAGACAAAAAAAACAATGTAATATCCAAAGTCCTCCAAACATTGTAGCCATCCATATGCTTCTTGCCCTCATAAAAACTAGGGCCGCTTGCAGTTATATGTTCCTATGGGATTTTTTTTTTTAACTTCCTGAATGAGTAGTTGTTGTACCCTTTGAGAGATTATGGCAGACTAGTTTCTACTGGGAAGATTCTCCCAAAGAAGTTCAAAGTCTTCTCCATTTGATAAAGGATAATGACTCTCACTGTGGTTTGGGGAAGTTGCAGAACATGAGACATTGCTTCTTAAAAACTTTTTTATGACAACGTCTTTTCATCTTTATCAGAATTTGCTTTGATTGTGGAATAGTGTGCTTGGAGTGTACTGTATGTGATGACTGCATCACTTTGATATTGAAGTTCTGTACCATATTGTTTAAATTAATTAGGGCTGAATGCAAACAAACCTGGCTGTGTTCAGTCTGCTAAACCTAGGTATTAATTAAAATTGGTTACATTGCTGCCTGTTAAAGAAGAATACATCGAGCTTATAATGGAGCAGGCAGTGATGGAAGTACTGAAAGAATATGGTCCCATATATATAGAGCTTGTAATGACATGCAATTTGTACCTGTATATTAATATTTGAATAAGGAATCATTTACACCCGGTGTGTGTATGCATTCTCATCATCTGCACTCTGTTGGCATTGTGATTGGATCTCATTTCTCCAACACAATATGCCAGGAAAATGAACTAGCGTGAGTGTAGGATGTCAGCCAGCTGTCAGCAAAGAAAAAGCTGGATCATTAGAGTTTTTTGTTTTGTTTTGTTTTCGAATGTCATCTGCATTTTCATTTTTTATTTTTATAATAATTTAATGGTGCTTTATCGTGTGGGTGGGGCTATTGTCCTAGCTCCAGCCTGAAGTAGGAGCACTGTATTGACGCTTGAGGTCTTTCCACAGTGTGAGCCAGACAACCTCCAGAGATATGCACTTTGTGTTTACAAAGGTCAAAAGCTTTGAAATAATGGTATTACCAAAATGTATTGTTTGCATGGTGTAAATGGTGCCTATGTTTCATCAGCTGACCAAAAAAAATGAATGTTATGAACCATAACTGTTTTTTTTTGTTTTGTTTTGTTTTTTGTTTTTTTACATCTATGTGAGTTGGATTATGTGTATGATTACAAATTTTCAGTGTTGGGTTATGGTCATAAAAACTCATCTCAGACCATCTGCTCTTTCTTCCAGCTCTGCTCTGTTTTCTCTGCTCTGTGTTACTGTGCAGCTGTAGAGTGTGTCCTTGGCTGTATCCTCCTTATGTCAGGCCATTATAAATATAAATGGATCAGTGGTTATTACTGATAGAGGACACTATGGAGCTCATAATGTATCCGTAGGAACAGAGCTGAAAAGCTGACTTGTGTGTACTGATGCAGATGAAGTAAAGTCCTGGTTCAAGAACTGGTTAGCAACAATGACCAACAGGAGTGAATCAAAGTGACTGGACTTTTGGTTTAGTCCTAAATATGTGTGACACTTTGTACAAGGGTCTTTATACATGCATTTTGATTACTTTGTACTTTAAATGTTCCAGATTTTACTATATTAAAAAAAAAGGAACACAGGATTCAGAGGTTCCCCAAAGTGTGTTAATGCTCCAACTGAAATACCTATATTGCTTTTTTCCCCTCATTTCACTTCTCATCTGAATTTGCTGCTTCACTGTTTATGTAATTGAGCTACTGCTGAGCCATGCCCTACCAGGGAACAGCAGAGCTCTGCAACTAGCTGGTTGGAGGAGATGGGTGGTGTTATTTTCTTACATGTGGGCACATTAGAGGAAAAATCTAACTGAATCGTTTAAGCCTTGGTCAGTGCAATTTTTTTAAATTACAAAATTCATCGTTTCTTTTACTCATACCCATCTGAATGAAAAAAAATGACTAAAAAGTGTACTTTGCATAATAGTTTCCCTTTAAACTCTCTTAAGCAAATATAAAAGTTCCCACGAAGGATATATTTCACAAAGAATATAACTGACGAAATATTCAAAGAGAAATAACTAATGGTAAAATGTGTTTTGTTCAGTCCTTAATCTAGCAAGCTGACAGGGAGGGAAAAGGTCACAGAACATATATCCACAACAGTGCTTCACATAATGCAATAATGTAGTTTTTTATTTATTTATTAAATTTAAAAAGCTCTGTCAATGTGCTTAAGCCATGTAAATAACTCAGGCATTTTATTCCTGAGAGGTTCTAGGAACTGTTCTGGCATTATTTGTGGAAAATTCATGTTGTGAACTTTCTCTAGCCGTTCTGGAAGGCCATAACTTTAACTTTAACTTGAATCCACCCTTCGTACTGTACATGCATATCTGCCGTTGTCACTTTGCCTGGTCACCTGCTTCTTGCTTCTTACTGACACTGAACAGGCGATGAGTCAGTAACATTTCAAGTTTCTATTTAACCAGAGATGTAACCATGTACTGTATATTTTGAGTAAATGAATACTAATTTAATTAATAAACCCTAGATTATATTATATTTTAACTCTGTAAAAACAGATCAGTTGAAAAGGCAGAGTAGTCCATATTGATAACCTATCACACAGTTCTACTGTACATTTTACATATACAAAGGTCTGAGCACCTTTCTGAGCACATGCCACTTCACCTGAACACTGGCACTTTTTGGCCAGTGATGTTCAAATGCATATTTTGTTATATTTTCTTTAAAGACTAGCCCAGAGCCCTTATCAAGAAAAGAACCCATGAATAAAAAATGATGTATAAATAAAATAAACAGTAGGTAAAAATAAAAGGCTCTGTCTGCCATCTGTCAGTTTATCTCGTGACCTGTCACTGTGCTCCAGTTAACATATGGAGATACGGGGGATAATAAAATAATTCAAGCCGATTTTAGCTGTATGAATCTTGTCATGTTGCATTGATATTGTTATATTTCTTTGGGGAAATAGACCAGTATAATAGGCTATGAACAGCTGGCTAAATAGATCATTATTTGCTGTTTGATAGTTTGAATGCATTGTGTGAATGTGCTTTGAAATATACAGTATTGAGCTCAGTGCCAACCCATTTGCAGTATGTTATCTAGCTTTTGGAGATAAGATTGGAGATTTATGATTTATATGTTAACATAGATGCGAGCATTCCTTATGATATAACCAGGGCTATAGTGGAGGCTCGGCACATGTACATATCATTTATGTACTTCCTACATTTTTAATATCTTTTACTCACCTCTGACTAGTGTAATGCAGCTTTAAACTAAACTGCTATAGTTATTCCTAGAGCGGCTTCTCAGCATCTCAGCTTATTCATAATGTTTTGCCAGAACCAACCGTAATATGTTCAATATTGCACTGCTTAATAAGCCTTTAGGACACTTCAACTTTATTTTGTGTCAGCCAGATCATCAGTTAAAGTCTGACAACATGGATATACAATGATTTTTGAAGTGTGGAAATAGTGAGCCTCCTCCTACTGATGCCGGCAAAAGACCTTAAACCTCAAACACATATATATTTTTATATCATTATAGAGCTAGCCAGGTAATGATATAATCTTGACTTTTAGTTACTCATTGTACTCTACATCCAGCATGCATTTCAACAAGTAAGAACTATAGATCACATCATTTTTTTTCCAAAAAAAATATTCCTAACATTTGTTTATCTGTATGTTGTGGTCAGCCTTACCTTGATGACATAATTCATGGTTTATCCCCCCCTTTCCTTTTTTACCACTACAGCCCTGGATACATACAGAACAGTATAGTATGATGCTGGGTGCCAAAATATTTATAGTCTCTTATAGTATTTATAGTACAGGCCTGCTCTACTGTCCTCTTCTTACCTTCCCATACCAATTTACAGGTGCAGATAAAAGTTTGTTAATACTGTTAATGCATGAAAAAGGTAGTCTGATCAAATCTTAACAATGGATCAACCCATTCTGCTGAAACTGATAACCTAAACTCTATACAATAGCTGTTCTGATAAAGTAAGTACTGAGCATGTGCTAGGCTGTATCTCTGGGCTAACTTTTGTCAGGCAATGTGCTTTAAAAAGCACATGTAGTCTGATCAGAGACAGAGTCTGCTCTTCTTAAGATAGATTTGTTCATGGAAATGATGCCCCATTCAAAACTAATTTCAGAGACTATGGTAAAGGGAGCTTTGTGATTTGGAGCTGCTTTCCTGCCGCAGGGTCTGGACAGCTTGCAATCACTGAGGGAACAATGAATTCAAAATTATATCAGAAACTTTTACAGGAAAACTTCAAGCTAACACTCCATCACCTGAAGGTTAATAGAAGTTGGATGTTACAACAAGACATGGATGAATGAATAAAGAAAGACTTTAGTAAACATACAGTAAATAAACCCACAGGTATAATAAGGATTATGGGCATCAATACGTTCTTTAAATATCATTAAGTTGTAATTTTTAGGTCACAATGATTTAGTAAGTTATTATGGAAAAATAATGATCATTATGTATGGTTCAATAACTTAAATTCTAACTACTGTATATATGTTTAATATATTGTTAATTAATATTTATTAATATATGCATAAAACTAATAATAAACCAGAAGTATTATTAGTGTGCCGGTTATGATAACTTCACATATTCCTTGTGAATGTATTCCTTAATCTCTTGTTGTAAAGTGACAACCTCAGAGGAAATGTCCCTGTTTCTTTTGCCCTATGCCCTTTACTCACTCAGCCACAGCTAGTCCTTCCCATGCAGATGTGCTTTTAGCAGAGCTCTTCATTATTGCCGTGTTTACAGGATGAGCATGTTGACCTCACTGTCAATCACTTCGGCTAGAAGGCTGAAGTTCATGCACAAGAGAGAATTAAAGATCACAAAACATAACTATGTGCATTCATGCATGGATTCGTGTGTGGGTTTGTATAGTCAGGTCCAAAAGTCTCTAGTCCTCCTTTTCTTTTTTGTTACCTGTTTAAGTGCCATTGAAATGTCTGAAGCATATCCATAGTTTAGCTCTTAGAGACTGAAATTGGTTTTCATATCTTGTTCATCTTGTCCATTTTTTTTTTGGACAAGACAGTACTTTGCTGATCCTAAAGGAAATAAAGACATTTTGCTGAGACAAGCAGTATTGTTTAGGGTACATGTGTAAAACATTAGCTTTAACTCCAATCATGGCTGATCAACTACATTTAAATTAAGAGAATTATATTTATTTATTAATTAATTTTCCTACTTTTTTGAGGGGGTTAAACTATTGCATGAAAAGACAACAACTGTTCCTGACTCTGTCATTATTGTCCCTATTGATGATGTCTTGTTTGAGAAATTTAATTAGCTTTTTAGTCTCATTCCATTTGGACGGAGGCAGCATAGGTAGGCATCATTTTTTGGGCCGCATTAGGCCAGTTCCATTTGGCAGGCAGCATTAGGGTGGTATATAAGACCATTATTGTGATATGAAATTTACAATAATCACTAGACTGTGGAAGTACTGGCAAACACATGCATGCACATGCACACACACACACACACACACACACACACACACACACACACACACACAAAAGCACACTGTTCTCCATACTTTTTAGACTGAGCTTTTTAGACTTAGACCAACAACCAAAGGTTATTTGCACACACACAGGCACATACAGGCACACACAGGAGATCCGAGTGTACCACGGCCATGCAAATCACTTGAGTTGTATGCTAATGGCTCGCTCCATCACAGTGATGGATGTTGTAATCCATACAAATGAAGTCAGTAAAGATTATCGTTAATTGCCAGGACCTGATATGTATTATATCACCACAGAGGCCATGTAGCCATATTGAACGTCTGATTCCATTTATCCAAGGCGTGAACGGCGAGTTGATGAGGGCCAAAACCGTATTTCCTGTTGCAAATGAGATTGAGATCTCACTTTGGGCCCGCAATGAGGCCATGAAATGCCTGTGAAAATGAAATTGTATCTTCGGGCTCTTCTCTTTCTTTTTACACAGAACATAATCACAGTATAGATAATTGAGGGCAGTCCTTGAACGGCAGCAGTAAAAATGGAAGAGGATTGGTTAATTGTATGCGTCTGTATGTGTGTGTTCGTGCACTTGTATGTATGTGTGTGTGCACTTACACACGTGTGTGTGGGTATCCAGTAAATTTGTGAGAGAGGGATAAATAGAGAGAAAGAGAGACAGAATGTGTGTTTGTGTGAGTGTATGGGTGTGGAGTGCTGTACTATCCAGGCTGTACTACAGTACATCCCCTGTTCTGAAGAAATCTGTCATTTGAAAAACATGTAAATAAACAACTGAAAATCTGTTAGTATGTAGAGAACAATTAGTATGATCCCTTACCTTCAGGAATTTACAATTGATCACTAAATAAAACTATTCATTATAAAACAGTATAGACTGGCCTGCTGTAGTATAGCACATCAATCATTACAGTAAATGTATTCATTGAAAACCATCATAACCATCATAAAGCACAACCACTAAGGTTAAAATATCACCAAGAATCCATTAGGGCACTCTGAAATGAGTAGATGATTGGCATCAGAATACAATCAGATGAGCGATCAAGAACCATTAAGAACAACACATTACCATCCATTAAGAATGATTAGAAATCCCTAATGATTTTCAGTATTTTCTTTTTAGCACATATGTTCATGTATGTCCATGTATTTGACTGCCCATGAATGGACAGGTATTTCCCAGGCCTTACAGAAAGATTAAGATCAAACTTGCAGCAAAGGCTTTAGTAAAGGAGACAATGCAATGCTGAACTATTTCAACTAAACCATGTTAAACCAGGCCAAATAACATTATTGGGGGATACAATAAAATCCAATAGGACCAACAGTATGGAAAATTAAATCCCGGATAAAATAATGTCATTCATACTTATGCAGAATTAAAATGCTGCATTTCACAATTTGGAGTGACATACTGTCTGGAAAACGTAATATTCCTATCAACTAGATGCGTTCACTCTGAAGACATAGAATCATCTACTACTGAGCAATGCAGAGTGTATTATCAGTACTACTGCCTTTAGTCAACAATAATGAGCCTCAAACAGATTGAGACTGTTAAAAGACTGTAGTTAAAAGAATCACTTACTAAATACCTTGCCTTAAGAGCCAGATTGTATTAAGATTGACTCCAGTACTGTATCAGGTTAGGCGCAAATATATTAGAGAATCTGCTGTAAGATAATATGGGATGATGATGATGATGGCACAGTAGATACAGTATGGTAACAGCTTCACAGCTTATTTTCCCTTCTCTCTGGACATAGGTTTCCTTGTTTCTTTTGGTTGTCCACTATACCTCACTATGTTCAAAACATGATGGTAGATAAACATACAGGACCAGTTAAAAGTTTGGACACAAGTTTGGATAAATTTTTTACGTTCTATTTTTTCAACTACAGTCAGTTGTTTTTTTTGTTGTTTTTTTTAAACGAGGTCAGCTGTTTCGGGATAGAGCTTGCTACAACAGTATTGTCGAGTGCATTTGCAAAGCCCATCAAGCACCATGACGAAACTGACTCTCATGAAGACCATCCCAGGAAAGCAAGACCAAAACTTACCTCACTTCATTTCGAGTTACCAGCCTCAAAGATCACCATTTAAGATTAGATTTGTACTTAAGGTGCATAATGGTAAAAGCATTAGTGGTTTTACATACAGTATGGGCCTATTCCAGGGAAAAAGGCAGGGTACTCCAAAACCCGAGGTACACTCACACTGCATGCCTGTTTACCCTAGATTTTGTTAGAGGAAATAGGAGTACCTGGAGGAAATCCACCAAGCATTGGCAGAATATGCAACCTAGAAAGAACAGGACTGATGAACAGTGCTTTGAAAATGTACTTATCATGGGAGCATGACAAAAAGCACTCAGCTCTAGATTATATCATAGTGTATTATAGCATATACTCATGGTGCCTCACATAGACTCACAGTTCAGAGATGCAATGAAATTTTGACAATGCAGCATCACAGAACGTCATACACCAAGTGGTATAACCAACTGGCAGAGATCATACAGGAACAAGGATCAACATTAACTCACAACATGAGCTCATATTGCAGATGGCCAAGATTAGTCATTGTCATTCGGATCAATAGGGAAGAGAATAATGGCATCCTACCTACAGTACCACGGCAGCTTGGCCAAGTATGCTTTCCTGGACTTCTGGCCATGGCTTGGATGGTTAGAATCCAAACATTTTCCTTTACACCCCCTGTGAGCTAGTGCTACTATATCACACTGTCAAAAACACTGTATTACACTCTTTCTCAAACACAAAGCCCACACTCTGAGTTCGCCAAGAAAAGACCTGCACAGTTTCATTTTTCAGCTCAGGTTTGTTTGTATGAATATGTTTCAAAACATATTATTGTGCTGTGCAAATTTGTTAATGGTTGGCAGTGCATATCTGGCTTGCAGTTGTGCCTCTGTCTAAAATTTATTCATTCATTATTTAAAAATCATACCCGATGCTGAAAAAAGTCTGTTGTTTTGGAGGACAAGAAAATAGCTACAGGGTAATGCGGCAAGGTGCTGGAAAAATAACATTTAGACAGGATGGCATGTTGGCAGAATTCTTGTAAAGTTGAAGTCATGCAAAGTATACTACAATGCTATTTATTTTCATCATTTCTTCCTAATAGCCAAATTTGCTGACAGAAAAAAGGAACTCCTGTATGATATTTACACATATTAAATATTAAAATGGAACAATAGTATTTTTCTTCTAAATCTACAACATGTCAGAATTATGTTATGAATTTTTTTTCCTTTTTCTTAAAAAAAAATGGAGTTTTTTTTTTGTTGTTGTTGGTTTAAATGTGTCCTGCATTTGAACCAAGAGTGAAGGCGTTTTGCTTACCTTCCATTGTAGTACTATCTGTGGGCATCTGGATCATTGTGTAATGCGATGTGCACACCCAACTTGTACACATTTTAGTGAGATCTTATATGATAGAAATTAAACAGTGCATGAGCGCTGCTGATAATATCAGATTCAGCCTGCAGGGTAAGGACAAAACGCGTGAGCAACATTCCCATCAAATGCCTTCGATGTTTATTTAATTTGAGTATGTGTGTTGTGCATCTCTATATACATGTGCAGGAAAGGATTATAGAATAAAGATTTTTAAAAAATGAACTGAATGCACACTGCTAAAAAACAATTCAGTACACTGTGAACTGGTATCTTGTAATGAACCTTTGCTACCTAATTAATTTGCACATTTATTTGCATTTGAAATAACCTGATGCTACAGTACCTACCTCTATTATTCCATATTCTATAATAAAGGAGTGTTTTTTGTTTGTTTTGTTTTTCCCTGAACCACTAGTTACACCAAGCGTACTATCAATAGCTTTTGTAACTGAATACGTACTGTATGTTCTGGCTAATTATAAGATTTCATCTGAATATAAAAAAAAAATTTCATTGTATGAACATATTTTGCATATGATGCATTGTTTAGAGATTAAAGCGAACACACAGAATAGTCACTGTTCAAATGGGTCAAGTGGCTTTTTATGTTATTTAATGTCTAAAAGATGTGAGACTGAAACAGAAAATATTGAGCATAAGCTAGCCACTGAGTGAGGCTTGTACTTTAGACATTCCCGTTTTGATACTGCGTGGCCAAACTGAAAGCACAAGAGGAAACAGGAAATATGATCAACATTTCCCTTTATCAACCACAAACATTTGCGGTGAGAAATTTAACTGGGCATAACTTTTTTTATTAACTGAAATAGGTTGTGCAAACTGCACATTTTGGTAGAGTATTCCTACCTCTTTCTCTATTCAAAGCTACTACTCAACACTGTCCCTCATCATAAGCGATGCATGAATCCTCTTTTAAAATCCCTTTTGTTGATGGTTTCCCACCATTTACAATGGCGCACACACATCGCTTGTGATGGAGAATATGTTGAGTAGTACCATTTTATAAATGATGAGTTACTTCAAAATGTCTACTTTTGCAGTAAGTGAATTCTACAAAAAAAAATCTTGTAAAAAAAAAATCCTTCAATGTACATAGCTACATACAGTACATGGCTTTTTTTTTTGTATTTATAAACAGACAAGACATTTTAAGACATTATAAGGAAAAGTGAACAAGATAATTACAAGAAATGGTAATGATTAGATAAGGAAAGTAAGGAGACGGAAGATGTTTATAGAGCTTGGTAGGTCAGTCGGGACAGAATAAGGGCAGACATGACAGCTTGATTCACAGGAATAAAATGTCTGAGTTGTTTTTGAAACACAGCCCCTATTCTGCCTTCCCTAAAACACCTTGTGTGTCAGGAGTTTTGTTTATTATCCCCCCTCTTTTCCAGGATCCATGTTCTTCCTGTCATATCCCACCTGTAATACTGTCTCACTGACTCACACTCCAGGGGTGGGCTCCTAGGACACACACACACATACACACACACAAACACACACACACACCATCAAAAATGCAAGGGTCCTTAACCACCATAACGAGTGGCTCCATCAATACACCCTGATCCCTTCATCTCTTTCCAGACGTGTGTGTCTCGCGCCAGGGAGTGTGTGTAGAGCAGGCCCGAGCACGCAGCACACACGGGTATGAAATAGTTGAAATCTGAGATGCGCTGGAAAATGAGACACATCCAAGGCCACCTACAATGTTGCTGTCGCTGTTGACCCAAATGCGCTCTCTCATAGAAAATCTTCATTATTGATTTTTTTGTGAACTTCTAATAGTATTGGAATAAATGGGTGGCTTTGTGTTATAAGTCTTTTTTGCCACTTGTCTCATTAAAGAAGAGATGAGGAGATGAGAAAGAAATGACGCAGAGGTGAGAAATAGACAGAGGTGTGGAAAGAGAAAGCACTGATATGGAAGAGACAAAGGGAGAAATGAAGCATGAGAGACAAGGAGGTAGAAAAAGCAAAAAAAGGTCTTTGAGTCCTGCTCTTCACGTGCACATTAGAGGATGACATGTAAGGAACAAATAAAGTTCACATTATTTTTGGGGAAAAAAACACTCACGGTTTAATTGGTGTAATACTTTACAAAGAATTTGACTTGTTTCTCATCCCCGCATTAAACAATATGCATAATTAACTATGCCCAATATAAATAATAAAATATTTATTTTCATTCAGCCACATACAGCATTTGTATCCCTGCTTAAGCATCACAGTACAATATAATAGGCCATTTCCAGCTATTTCATCAGGCAAAAGTAATAAATGTGTGTATCAATTGCTATATTATAATCTGGTAGACTAATGAGTATGAAAGTTATATCATTAAATAAAGACAATTTTGTGGTAATGAATGTATTGGAATTATATTACTTTTGCTTTAACCGGGAATTTTGATTGTGCAGAATAACTATAATTATGAGAGTAAAACAACTTTTACATTTTTTTTTTTACATAATCCCCTGCTTAATGTATCCAAGCGTTATACTGGTGCTTGAATATCATCAAAAACAGACCATCTGCTTCTAAACTCTGGCCTCCCAGGAGCTCCTTTAATGGCCCAAACATGTGGATATGGCTTGGCGCAAGGTCAGGCTGTACGGTGGTTGTGACAATAACTCCCAGTCAAGTTTCTGTACAAGTAGTATTCCTGAATGATTGTGTGTACAGTTCCCACAGAAACGTGAATCTCTTCTGCAAGTTATTTTTAAGGATCAGGCCTTTCACCCATCAAAAGCAGTTGTCTATATACAACTAAAAGAAAAAACAGTCATAAAAATAAATTTTAGATATGTTTACAACATAAAAAATCTGTTCAATCTCTTCAGTTCATCTCTTATTTCTCAGGTAATTTTAATTATCTAATAAATGGAGACACACAAGGCAGCACGGGGCATAGTGGTTAGTTCCTCGGATCATAGTGTCTTTGTGCATGTAGTTGGTGGGTTTTCTCCAGGTACCTCGGTTTCTTCCCGCAGTCCAAAGACATGCAAGTTAGGCTAATTGGCGTTCACATTGCCCGTAGTGTGTGAATGAGCGTGTCAGTGTGTATGTACCCTATGTTCTTATGCTGTCCACCATATTAACTGTCTAGCAGGTTTTTATTATTATTATTATTATTATTATTATTTTATAAATATTTTAACTTTCTGTACTAAAAATAAATTATCCAAACAACATACAATTACATCGGCACCAAACAGATCAAGAGACTCAACAGGAACAGCCAGCTATATACAGATGGTTGCTACGAACAAGTACAGGCAGTGTCCATGGTTATGTACTTAACGGCAATGCCGAAAAGTTCTTATGACTTTTGGCAGATTTAGTAAAAATCTTGTGTAATTATTTGCTGGAACAAACAGAGAGATTGGGCACACATTGTTCTTGGTGGAAATTAAACTGTAACATTATGTACTACTAAACAGTTAAAAGCTCTGTGCTCAAATTTGCCTTAAAAACGTATAAAGAACCATTATGTCAGCGTTTGGGTCTGTGTGTGAGTCCACTTATAGCCCATATTAAAATAATACAAGTGTGTTTATGTGTTATCAAGAGTTGGTATTTTAGAAAGAAATATCATGGATGTTTTTTTTTATTATTTCAGTTAAGCTCACTGTGGACAATATGAAACTCGTCCTAGATTATAACAAGATTATAAAACAAGAATATAACATTTTATAGGTTTTCTGCTTCTGTGCCTATCTATCTACGTCTAACAGCCAGGCTGTCATCTTTCAATTATTCTCTGTGTGTTAGAGAGCATGTGTGTGTCATAAGAGACAGAAAATGTAGTCTGTGGGTGTTAATGGAACTCAATGCTCAGCACACACCAAAGTGTGATCTTGTGGGACCCAGCAAAAAACTCACATGAGCAACAGTTTTTACTTTCATGTGAGAGCAGGCAGTCAGATATGAATACAGAGGCACCTTGGAGATGTCCATTAACATCAAGCCCTACTGGACAGAATAAGATGCAAATCCAGTGTTTTTTTGAGGGGAAAAAAACTCAATGCATGTTTTTTATGGACTTCCATTTTAAAATTCAGCTAAATGATCTTGATGTGTAGCAAATTCCATTGTACTGTTATTTTGGATGGTCACATTGGTTTCTATTGTTTGTACATGCAAAAAATAGAACATAAATCTATATCCCTTCCATTTTCTTCTTCTTCTTGGGGTCACAGGGAGCCTGGAGCCTATCCCAGGAGACGATGCAGGGTTCAACCATGGGCAGGGTACCAATTCATTGCAGGGCACACAAACACACACAAAAAAAGCACAAAGTCACTCACACACTGGTTATGCCAGGTAGCTTAATCTGCATGACTTTGGACTGTGGGAGGAAACTGGAGTACCCAGAGGAAACCCACCAAGCACGTTGAGAATATGCAAACTTCACATACACAGACCCGACCCTGGAGGTGCAAGGCGACAGAAAAGGGTGGTAATTTGTTTAAGAGCCATTGTGTGTTTGGCTATAGCAACCCTGTGTTGTGAGTAGAGTGTTAGATGCCTACAGGATGACAAGAAGCAAGACATGCTCTGTTGTTGGCCGTTAATGAAAACACCTACCTATTTTTAATACTAATTTAAGGGGATAAACTTTATTTACAGCGAAAACGTTCCTACAGTTATCTATGTGACATTTCGAAGTGAACTGCTTTCTGATCTATCAAGAATTTTAAAGCTTGTGACTCGACTACATCCTGAAGCTGCGACTGATGCTATTTTTAAAAGTGGCTTTAAGGTTAACGCATTGTCAAGATGTACAAGATAATCTGTTTTTTTGTGCCATTTTCTTGCTATTAACAGTGACTAATATCATCTAGCTAGATAGATAAACAAGGGCAAAGGTTTTATAAAGCCACCAGAAACTTGTATAGATTATTACAGACTGCACGGAACAGTGTGTATACTGAAAAATATTACTGCAGAAAAGGACCTGGACCACCAGGTCTAATATAGAACTCTAGACCCAAGAGAAAGCTAGGTGATGTCTGCAGGGTGTTTAAACAGAGTGTGCTCGACCGTTAATAGCTGCTCCATAAAAAACTAAGAAGCAAAAAACACTTTCCCCACTGATTTTCTTCCAAAAGCAAAATGAACAATATGAGGCTTTTGATATTTTAACCTCATATGAAAGTTAAAACACAGAGGTAAGGCTAATGGCTAACTTTTTAATAGCTTCAGAAGAGTGGGTTAATTGTTAGCAGCTAATTATAAGCACCAAACCCAAAGATGGGTAGGTTAGTAGCTAATGGCTAACATATCCTTCTTTAGCTCTTATTGCTGTTTTAAATGTAATATTTGCTGAACATTGAGGATGTTATCATAAATCAGAACGCTACAATATACACACAAAAAATGGTTGCTAACGAAAAATCCCCTTTCCATGCGTGCTTTCTTTGTCAGAATATGTGATGGAAACACCTAAAAACAGATGCAGTCTGATTGGTTAGAAAAAGGCACATAAACAAAGAGCGTCCTATGGTGGTTTATTTAAAACTATAGACTCTGGTGCAGTTTAGAAAGGAGTAAAACAGAAGAAATTCTGGCATCCCAGAATGCAGGATCTGAGCTTTAGTGCAGCTGGAAAAGTACCAGTCACACTTTGGAGACCTCTAAGCCTTACATTAACTTGTTTAAAAAGGATTATAATCGGGGAGCTTTAACTGTCCTTTTCCATTTTTTATGTGAATTCTTAACGACACCAGATGTTTTGTCCATAAAAAGGTTGGGGTTTGAATGAATCCAAAGAGGTGTTGTTAGGTATACTTCTGCAAACCACACCAACTACTCTCATTTCCTTTTAAGAAGAGAGTGTCAGGGCAAAGCTTTTGATTAAACAAAATGTCTAAATATCAGCAAACAAGGGGACTATGGAATAAAATAACTCAAAAATAATCGTGCGTAAAAAAATATTTGTGTGTAATTCTGTGTTTTGTCCGGGTTGGATTCCAAAATCTACGGCCACGACAGTTTATAGATATGAGATTTTGTGTGTTTGTTACAGTACAACTCTGAAATATACGACACAAAACTCGTTTTTACAACTCCTCTGTTACATGGACGAATTGCGAAATTACGTTCACGAATGTTGGACGAGTTTTGTGTCTGTAAACGATCAGAGTAAGCTGTATCTGTAAACTGTCGTGGCTGTAGATTTTAGAATCCAACTCGGACAAAACACAGACTTAGACACAAATCTTCTTTTTTTTTATGCACGATTATTTTTGAGAGTGAGAGTTTTATTCTTGGACTTGTTAAAAATGTGAGTGGTTTGATGTGGAATTCCACTATTCACAAGCATAGAATGGGAACATACTAGATCTCTGCGTTAGCTTTTTGATCTCAAGCTAATACAAAGATCTAGTGACAAATATCCAGTCCAATGTTTTACTACTAAGCTACAACTGCCATTCAATAAACCACCCAAGGACAAGTGTTACAGTAATTTTATCATGGATAAAGATGTTCTTGGACAATGGACTATAGTGTACCTCTCCAACAGAACATTGTTCTTGTTCTCATGACTCATTGTTCCAGTATACTGTAGCACATGGTTCATAGACATTCATTGTGATGTCTTGCCAACAACCTACTTGTGTAAAGTCTGAGGTTGGTTATTTCTCTAACTGATTTTTTTCCCTTGACTTTTTTCCCTTCACTCTTTGGATTACTGTTTTGGCCTTATTTTGTTGGCTGGCGATTTGTGTTTTAGCCCTTTTCTGACTTTTTGATTTACTTTGGATAGTATATTGGAGAAATGGTAAAAGTGGTGGTTACAGATTCTGTTCATGGATCATAAATACTCTCCCAAGTCCTGTCTATTATATCAGCTCTGTTGAATGTTACCTGGCAATGGCTGTGTTTTGCTGTTTCTCAGCACCGGACTTGTGTAAGTAAATGACACACAGTATCCTGTGTCTATCCAACTTAATTCCTCACTCTGAGAGTTTAAGTAAACATTGTAGGTGTTAATGATTAAAAAGTCAATTATAAAAATTGATTTTGTTAGTACTGTGAGAGTTACTTCAACACTAATTATGCTAATTATCCTGTTCACGAAATGCTTTAAAATTCAACACAAGCCAGAGGTATTAAATCAAAGTTGCAAACTCATTTGTGTTCGAGGGCTATGATAAAGGAGCGACCTCAATTTATCTGGTCACTTTTTAGTCATAGTATATGCCTTACTGATTTTATGAGATTTATTTAAATTGATATTAATGACTGGCCAGTTCATAAGACTGCAAAAGAATCTCACTCACTCACTTACTCACTCAGTCATTCTCTATAACGCTTATCCTGTACAGGGTCATGGGAGGCCTGGAGCTTATCCCAGGAAATTTGAACTATGGGACGCAACATTATACACTATGGGAATTTCCAGTTAACCTTCCCTGCATGTCTTTGAATGGTGTAAGGAAACGGGAGTACCTGGGAGTACCAATCGAGCACAGAGAGAACAATACAATCTGTTTTATTAATATTTTGTAGTACTTTAAACACAGGACAAATACATTTCTTGACTGATTTTATGACTGAAATCAGCCTCTTGATCATTCTCTATAATTTGAGAGCTGCAGTTAGCTCATTTATTTGGTTTGTCCATAGCTGTGCAGCATACTGGCCCTTTTTTATTTTGACCATGATTAATTTCTTAATGCCTTTTGAGCACAGCATCTTGCCTTATTTCTGGTTTTTTCCAGGAAGTAGTATAATTTTGTCCATTTCTGCATTCAGAATCCACCAATTTAACATATTATTCAAAGCATTGCAAAATCATAGGTTATATGGGTACAGGGGCATGCATGCACCTCTGATACTGGGAAACAGTGCCAAATAATGCAACTATATCTAAAATGCAAGGCCATGTGGTAGAGTCTGACCTGATATATTTCCTCCTATCTGGATGGAGCTCTGTGGAGACAAATTAAAATTCTGTGAGTGTAGTGTATTTCAGGCTAGAAGTTTTTTTATTGTGTTGTTTAGTGTTGTGCAACGTTGTGTGGGTTAGGGGTTAGGAGGCTGGATTAGGGTTATTCTTATAGGAGGAGTTTAATCAGATCCCACTCTACCATTTTATTTATGCAATGAAGAATATTTCAAATGATGCCAAGAAAGGAACCCCTCACATATACGTAATCGCATATGGGCAGCCATAATGTCAATAGTAATAGTAAAAAAATATATAGAAAAATCTGGATCTGTTTATCCCTGTTTTCAGGTGAAAACACACATTTTTCTTTGGGAAAATATGTCGTTTATCATGTATGAAGCTGGCCATGAGCCTAAATGCTGTTTTGAGCTTAATGTACAAAACAACATCCAAAGTGCACTTTGCCTTTGTGTACATGCGTGTTTAACTGAATGTTGTCCAAAATGTGGAAACAAAATAGGTGGTGAAATTGTAAGTGTCGTTGATTACATATTCAGGTCGATGTAGTAAATGGTGTCCAGTTCCCTTTGAAAAGCTACTCTGGATGCTGCGTGAAAACACTATGGGAACATCTCTTTGTTGTCTGGTTGTGAAGCCTGTGCATGTCAAAACCGCCGAATACTTCGGCTTATAACCTCTGCCAGGCATGACGTCACCGAATAAGGTGCACCTGCAGGTGATAAATAGGAGTGAACCGGAAACATCCTCAGATCTTTTTGTCTTCAGGACCGCTTTGTGTTTGCGTGTGCATGTGCAAGCCATAACGAAATTGAAAATAAAAAGGAAAATAACAGCATTAACTCACCGATATGGTGGAGTTGCTTAAGAGATGCGTGCCTCCGTGCGATAGATCTCTTTCGGAGGGCGATCTTCATGAATTTTTGTCTTGAGTGCTTGGGGGAAGAACACGCTCGCCTCGGGCTTCAGGGAGACTGTGAGTACTGTGATCTTCTCCCTATTAAGGTGCTTCGCGCGCAGCTCGCTTTCTTTAAAGAGAAACCGCGAGCCACGGCGCATTCCTGGGGCTCGCGTGCTGATCTGGCAGACGTGCACGAGACGGAATTTCCAATTTCTCTCTCGCTCTCTCCGGATCAGGAAGTTTTAGCTTCCGCTTCGCAAGCGCGCTCCGGCGCCTCTTGTGAAGGAGCGGAGGAATCCTCCTCTCTTGCTTCCATGGAAGTAGCTCCTCACAATGCTCCACCAGTGCTGACAGAGCTTTTGAGGAATTATTAGAGGTTATAACGCGTGTGGTCGAGCGATTGCATATCGACCGGCCGCAGAAGCGAGATTCCCCCAAGCGTTTGAGATTGGACGACAGGTTTCTGTCAGGTGGCTGGGGGGAGGAGCCTCAACGTCTCTCCCTCCCCTTCTTTGGTGACCTCCATGATGAGTTAACCCTTTCATGGAGCAGAACATATTCATCGCGTGTTTTTGTACCATCGACTTCGATTTATTCGAATATCGTTGATGCGAAAGCACGCAGTTATATGATGATGCCCCAGATAGAAGAGATGCTTGCGGGCTATCTCTCTCCTGGGACATCATCCTCTCTGAAAAAGCCTACTCTCCCCTCCAAGCCGTGTAGATTGACATCTGCTTTGGTGGGGAAAGCTTTTCAGGCAGCAGGTCAGGCTGGCGCTTCACTGGACACCATGGCGGTTTTGCAGGCTTACCAGGCTGACCTGCAGAAGGACCTGAGCACCTGGGCGTTTGCAGAGCTGCGCCGAGCCACAGACCTGTCTCTCCGTGCAACCAACCAGACGGTCCGTGCTGTGGGCCGTTCTATGGCTGCCATGGTATCCACGGAGAGGCATCTGTGGCTGAACCTCACGGGCATCAAGGATAAGGATCGTGCTGTCCTCCTTGATGCCCCCGTCTCGCCTTCCGGCCTCTTTGGCGACGCTGTTAATTCCGTTGCCACTAGGTTTTGGGAGGCGAAGCTATATGAACAGGCCTTTGGGAGGTTCCTTCCCCGCCGTGCTCAAGATCCGGGACTGTCAGCCACCCGGCCTCGGCCAGGTCTGGCCCCTATCAGGTGTGAGGTGCAGAAGGAGAGCGTGACCAGCCGCGCACCCCCTCATAAAGACTGGGGTAGGGCTCGCCACTCTTCTCAAAAATCTGCCTCGAAAAGACTGGATCTGAGGAGCTTCCTCTCCTCAAAGAAGAAGCCCTGAGGCTCGTGCGCCTGGGGCCGTGGGGGTGTGGAGGTGGATTTTTGTCACAAAACAGGGCCTCCTCCCTGGCACTCCCAGGAGGCCGGTGTTCAATCCCTGCCACCACTGGTGTTTCGGGGAGCGTCGGTTTCCAACGAAAAAGTTGGGTTTTCGGCACTTCAGGATACCCAACACCTAACAACCCCCCATCCAGCCGAAGTATCAAAGCTCGTGCCCCTTTCGGAGAAGCTGGCAGCGTGGAAACTATTGCCAGGCATATCTCCTTGGGTACAAAGGACTGTAGCCACAGGCTACAGGATTCAGTTTGCACATCGTCCTCCGCGTTTCAATGGCGTGGTCTCCACTTCCATGAAACCGGACCGAGCACATCTGCTGGCCCAGGAGTTACAGACTCTGCTGGGCAAAGGGGCCATAGAACATGTTCCCCTCCCAGACAGAGAGTCGGGCTACTACCTTTTTGGTGCCCAAGGGGGGGGGGCGGGGGTTGCGTCCGATCTTGGGTCTTCGCGGCTTGAACCGCTATCTCAGGAAATCCAGATTCAAAATGTTGACTGTCAAAATGATTGTTTCTCAAATCCAACCAGGATTGGTTTGTAACAATCGATCTCAAGGACGCATATTTCAATATAGAAATATTGCCACAGCACAGGAAGTTCCTGAGGTTCGCTTTCGGGGGCGAAGCTTACCAGTATCGGGTTCTTCCATTTGGCCTAGCTCTGTCACCCCGCACATATACAAAATGCATGGATGCAGCTCTGGCTCCTTTACGACTCCAGGGCATCCGTATTTTGAATTACATAGACGACTGGCTGATTCTGGCCCAGTCTCAGAAGCTAGCGCTTCGACATCGGGATGTCGTCCTAGCCCATCTTCATTCTTTAGGATTGAGACTCAACGCTACAAAAAGCGTTCTTCTTCCTGTTCAGAGGACAACATATTTGGGTGTCACATGACTTGCGTGTCACTCTTATGGATAGCACCCCATTGGCCAACCAGAGTGTGGTTCTCGGATCGAATATCTCTCCTCGACGACTCACCCTGGGTGATTCCAGTGAGGAGGGATCTTCTGTCTCAGGCGCAGGGGACAATACTTCATCCCCAGCCCGAGCTCTGGAACCTTCACGTTTGACATGCTGGGCTTTCAGCCAGCGTAATTGAAACCATTTTAAGTGCCAGGGCTCCCTCCACTAGAAGAACTTATGCCCTCAAATGGAGTGGATTTGAAAATTGGTGCATGTCAAGACATGTAGACCCAGTTCACTGCCAGATTGTTTCAGTGCTGGAGTTTCTGCAAGAAAAGTTGTCCTCTAGCTTATGCCCTAGTACTCTCAGAACGTACGTAGCTGCTATTTCGGCTTGTCACGCTTT
The DNA here is from genome assembly GCA_013621035.1 of Clarias magur. NCBI lineage: Eukaryota > Metazoa > Chordata > Actinopteri > Siluriformes > Clariidae > Clarias > Clarias magur. The sequence continues at coordinate 3,886,292 of QNUK01000005.1, read as the reverse complement.
GAATGATGGGGTTTTTGTGGGGAAGCACCATTTAGTTGCCCGTTTTATTCGTGGAGCTAAACGGTTGAAGTCGCCACGACGGTCCCTTCATGGGACTTAGCTATCGTACTCGAAGGCCTGGCTGACACCCCTTTCGAACCACTAGAGTCAGCGCCTGTCAGGCTTCTGTCTCTTAAGATGGTTTTTCTTATGGCTATCACTTCTTTGAAGAGGATTGGGGATCTGCAGGCTCTGTCAGTCTCCCCATCCTGCCTAGACTTTGCCCCTGGGCTAGTCAAAGCTATTCTGCATCCTCATTCGAACTATCTTCCCAAGGTTCCATTCTCGACCATGCACCCAGTTGTTCTCGAAGCCTTCTGTTCTCCGCCTTTAACAGCTCCGGAGCAGGAAAGACTTCACTTACTGTAGCCACTCACTGCAGTAGCCAGTGGCGTAAGTCGGAGCAGCTCTTTATTTGCCATGGGGGTCGCAACCGGGGCGCGGCTGCCACTAGACAGACTCTGTCACACTGGGTGAGAGATGCTATTGCCCTAGCCTATGAGGCGCGTGGTCACACTTCGCCTCTGGGAATCAGGGCTCACTCAACCAGGGGGATTGCCTCATTGATTGCCTTGGCAAGAGGCGTCCCCCTGCAGCAGGTGTGTGATGCGGCGGGCTGGTCTTCTCCACACACGTTTGTTAGATTTTATAGTCTGGATGTCAATGCTAGTCCGGGCTCGCGGATCCTTGAGTCAGCATTCCAGATCTAGGTCTGAGACGTCCTCAGCTTGTGCGCACACGCTACACAACCTGGGGGTCCAGACACTTGCAGTGCGGCGGCGTTGGTATTCTCGTTCCCATAGCGTTTTCACGCAGCATCGAGTGTAGCTTTTGAAAGGGAATGTCTCGGGTTACTTGGCTGTAACCCTCTTCCTTGATAAAGCGGGAACGAGATGCTGCGTTCCGATGCCGCACTGCTGGCGTGCCTGGACGTCCTTCAGACAAAATTGACCTGAGGATGTTTCCGGTTCACTCCTATTTATAACCTGCAGGTGCACCTTATATGGTGACGTCATGCCTGGCAGAGGTTATAAGCCGAGGTATTCGGCGGTTTTGACATGCACAGGCTTCACAACCGGACAACAAAGAGATAGCGTTCCCATAGCGTTTTCACGCAGCATCTTGTTCCCGCTTTAACAGGGAACAGGGTTACAGCCAAGTAACCCGAGACGTTTTCCATGTGAGGGTGTCCACCTTCCAAAATCAGATATGAGTGTCAGAGAGCCATGTATAAAAAAAACTGCACTGTCTTTCAATTCTTTTTTTTTATTGACCAGATGTCAAATTACCGTTGTTTTGTTCTCACCAACATCTATAAACATTGTACTGATATTTTCTAGTTTTACAAACCTCAGTCATACTACCCTATTTCTTTTAGATAAAAGACATTTCTCCTGGCAACCCATTCAAGTAAACTGTACTTGTCTCTGTACTCAGTCTTCTTCTAATTTTGCTTTCATGAACTTTAGCATTTAACATGCATGCTGAGGCCTGTTGGGTCTGAGTGGTATTTCTCTGAGTATTGCTGGGACGTCCACTATTGGGAAGATTGTAAATAAACTAAAATAAAACTACTGTAGAACATTGAACTCAAAAGTGAGCCAAAAAGTGAGAGAATTAACCATGGAAGTGGTGGATAGACCTGTAAGCCTCATACAGTAACTTTCGCTTTATAGTTCCACTTAGTCTGCTTTTATCCTATCAGCTACAGTAACTTTCAGTAACAGGTTCCAGCGCTGAATCTCAAATCTTGTTAAATGAGCCTATTAATAAGTACACAAAGTGTTGTTTAAGATGATATAACATTCAGACGTCATCTCTTCCTAAAAGTGCTGCTGTGATTGTTCTTGAATGTGGATTTCGAAAAGCAGCTGCTCTCTCCTCCGAACTGTGGACTGTACCAACTTTCTTGGTATTGCTGCCTTGGCCATGGAAATGCATGAATTTTGGAGTAGCGATTTATGAAGGAGCACTGAAAGGAGTGGGTGTATTAGTATTTCAGCTGTTGAGTTAAAAAAAAAATTAACAGTCCTTCTCCGGTGTCACTGACTTCTCCACTGAATGGATTAGTCTTGGGGCAGTACCATATCACACCACCCCACTGTTGATTATTCTGATGTGATGACACTCTGTGTGTTTTCTTGTTACATGTTTACTGATGATTCTTTGTGTGTGTATGTGTGTGTGAACACTCATTTCCTGCGTTAATTTACCTTTTTAAATTCATCCCCGTGTGTGAACACCCCATTTGGATTTCTGATTTTGCAGTAATTCTGTCTGTGTGTGTGTCATCACGCCTATGCAGAGCTCGAAAAAAACATTCCTCTTGCTTCAATTACACACACATTCGCGCACACACAAACACACACACACTCACTCACTCACTCTCTCTCTCTCTCTTTCTCACGCTCCTCTCTCTCTTAATCTCTGTGTTTTATAGTCAGTCTGTCTGTCTATCTAGAACAATGAGCCTCAGTCACTTCTAAAAAACACAATACTCAGATGACTTTAGTTTACAGCATCACCATAGTGATATTACCCTGTAGCCAGATGGTCTTTCTCTGAGTACTCTCCCAAAATCACTGGCCATTGAGTTATCCAGCTTCTGTTTCCTTGAAGTCTAATCGATTCTGCTGTATGCAATATAAACAGAATCAGTCAATAAATGTTCACTTTTTGTACATTATCACTGTGTGATATCTCTGTAAACTGTAACACTGATTGATTAATTGATTGATTGGTTGGTTGGTTGACATATAACACTGAGCGTGTGTACCGATTGTGCGGTAGATTGTGTGCACAAAAAAATGGGTGTGTTGCAGGTGATTTACAATTAATAAAGGTGTGTTTTATCTTATGTGCAAAGTCCATTTGTAAATGATATTTTTTGTGTGCTGCCAGCAGGTGATTTTGGATGTCAAAAGCGCTTAATTCTAAATGTATTACTAATAGCAGTTCTAGCTCCATTTACCATAAATCTAATACAAAGTATGCCATGACCAGAGCAAAATAATTTTTAATTAATTATTAAAGTATTTAATAATGGTAATTTTCTTTCTATTCTTCTTATTATTCCTATTTAAGAGCAAACCGTGTACTTGTAAATTAACTGTGGAAAAGGATTTTGAAAATCAGGAGGCAAAAAGCGTACTTTGAAAGTGGTAGAGAAAGAAAATTGGATTTTGAAAAGCAAATTGTCTCGGTCAAAAATGAGGCGTTGAGGTAAAACCTGAAATGGGGTGCCTATGCATATGATTGTTTCTGATCAGTCAGACGGAAAGGTTATATGAGGGGCATTCAAGTCAAACTGGGACTTGTGATGAAATTTCCTCATGAATGAAGGCATATAACCAATTGACATTTACAGAAGACTTCAAGCACAAGTACGTTGATGAGACTCTTAGCCGCAGTAAAACATTTGAATGGTGCACCTGTTTTAAAGAAGGCCGCACGTCCCTGAATGATGAGCCTGGGCAAGATAGCTCGGAGCCAATTGCAGATGCTCCCGTGAACACTCAGCTTGATCCTTGAAAATTTACAGATTACTTGTTGATGCCTTGGAGAAGAGATACATCTGTCCTTGGGATCTGTACACACAATCGTTCACGGACACCACTTGCACCTTACAGGGAGTTATTGCAACATCCCCTGTATAGTCCTGACCATGCTCCAAGCCAATTCCACATGTTTGGGCCATTAAGGGCGTTCTTGAGAGGTCAGTGTTGGAGACCTGAAGCAGGCAGCCTAATCATGGCTTCAGACAAGTGCATTAATGTATGTAGGAGGAGATTATAATAGAGAAAATAAGGGAGTTTTTAACTCTCATAACTGTGTTAATTTATTCTGCCTGATCTCAGTTTGACGTGAATACTCCTTGTTTTTTAGTAGCTTCTTTAAATATACATATATGATTGGTGGTCAGTGAGACAGAAATATCGATTAGCAAAGAACATTACTTTCAACATCACATTACAGTGAGTTAACACGCACACCCTCCTTTATCTCTATTATCTTTATGACTGTTCTGCTGCCAGTCTGTCTGTCTGCTTCGTCTCCAAAAAAAAAAAAACCTCCTATGTTTCAGTAACACTATGCGGACTCATCCCCTTTACACTTACCTGTACAGGGACAGGACTGGGCTTTTCTGTTTCCTGATTGGTTAAGGAGTGTAAATCCGGCCCCTTGGGGGCTTGTTGTAACTCAACACCTGAGAGAGAGAGAGAGAGAGAAAGAGAGAGCGAGTGGGAGAGAGAGGATTGGCCTGGTTCCCAGTGTCAGAAAGCTCACGCCTCTCCCTGGAGACACACTTTCTCTCACGCAGACACACACACACACACACCCTCAGCGTGTCAAGCAGGTGGATTTGATCGGAACAGTCATTCAGAGAGTGACCACCTGGAGCTGTTTCTCTTCACCAAGCTGGATTTTACGTTTTCATTTTGGGGGGAATAGTACCAGTTCACGGCTTTCTTCCTATTCAAGGATTTGTGGTTCTGATTTACCTTGGCTTTTTTTCACCCTCCTTCACATGGTAAGTTCCTACGTAGGTTCACATTTAGATTTCTGGTATATAGTTCAAACTTTTTCTCTCTTTTGCTTCATTTCTGTCTTTTGTGGGGTTTTTGGGATCACTTTTGTAAAGCTGAATTGTGTATGAATGACTTTCCCATCCTTTCAGCAGTATATCTTTCACCTCTGCGTCAGTGTTCTTGAGTTCAAAAACATCTCTAGTTGTTTTATCGTCACTGAAGAGAAATGACTTGGCCAGAGGGCTTGCTCTGGTGTAAGGTCGTCTTCCTCCAACAGAGCTAAAGTTTTATTACTTGTAGATTTACTTAAAATAATGGCATGGTTGAAATATACATTTTTGCAGGTGTTTCTTTCATACTGATGAGGTTGTGGAAATAAGGAAATAACATTTTTCTTTTCTTTTTTTTTTTTCTTTAAAAAAAGTTTCCTGATGTGTTCTTTCTTTCACAGCGTAAGTGCTGAACCTTTTACCGCTCGGGTCTTTCATATTTCTGACCTTTTCCTTCTTTCTCTGATTTCTTATCATTTCTTGACACTTTTCAAGCTGAATTGTTTAGCAGACCACTTTCCCGTCCTTTCAGCTTTGTCTGGCCGCCACATTCTGACGTGCAAAGATGTCTCAGGTCGTTTTATTGTCACCGAAATGAAATGGTGTGACTTGCGGTAGGGAAGGAGCCTCCTTTGCTTTTGGGGTTTTGTGGCTTGTGGTCGTTTTTGGTTCTTAAATAAACAAACTGCCATGGGCACACATACGTGTACAGGATTTTTCTATTTTTGTGCACCTCTAAAAGTTATCAGTAGAATCAGGGTTTGCCGACAGTGTGTCTCCTGCATCTGAGGCGTCTTTAAATGATCAATCGATTTTACTTGGTAATCCTTAAACTTTTGAAAGATTTATTCATGTGATTTCACACATCCAAATAATATGCATCACAATTATTAACTTGCCTTGTCTGATACTAAATAAATAAATAAATAACAATCGCATCATGTATTGTTCTGCTTTGGTGCAATGAATAAATGTAAATGTAGTGTAATTTAATATTTAAATCTCATTGACTAGTTTTGGTTAATTTCATTTAATCTTAGACTTTTACATAACGCTGCTAGTTGATAGGTTTGATCTAATAAGTGGAGGTTTCAAACTAATTTGTCATCAGTAATAATAATAATAATTAATAAAAAGGTGTATTCTTGCTGAAGGTGTTAGTAAATTCCAGTAATTCCACTAATACTTTCATCAGGATCTTACTTTTTGTTCAGTTTGTATATAATTTCATGGTCCTCGTTTTTGATTGATATTTGTATCTACTTGAGGTGCTTGTTATTACTGGTGAATAGAAATGAATAGAAATAAAATGAATGCAAGGACATATTTTAGGTCAGAACGTATGAAGATATAAAACATAATGAATACAGATCAAAGATAAAAATTTGTTAGACGTATAAACAAAAATTACAAAACGCCAATGTATGTGGTGAGAGTAATGACCTCTTAAATGGCAATTAATGAAAGTATAATATATTATTAAAATATACAAGTGGGTTTAAATACAATAGGATATTAATACAAGTACAGTGAATATCTTTTCTGATTTTTCCCCCCTCCTGTTAGAATCTGTTGAAGCGCTCTGATTGTGTACTCAAAAAAAAAAGTCTTTTGGGGAGAAGTCACTGTGAAAGTGTGTGTGTGTCCATGTGACTGGTGCTGCTGTGCATGACTGTGTATGAACAGGAGTGTGTATAGGAAAGAGACCCTCCATCTCCGGGGAGTGATTCCATTTCACAGAGGCTTATGTCTTTCAACTATGTCTTTGTCTCCCCTAATCCTGCAGACCTGCACTCACCATTTAGCAGTCTCTCTCTCTCTCTCTCACTCTCTCTCTCTCTCTTTCTCCCCCTCCTCTCACTGTCTTTCTTCCTCTTTGTCTATGTCTCTGTCTCTGTCTCACATGTCCCCACACCCCACACATGCAGGTTGCTCTTATTCATAGCAATGGAATGGGCGGGTGAAAAGACAGAGCGGAGCAGTAAGTTGTGTTAGTGTGGGTGGGCAAAGCAAAAAGAAGGGCAGGTTTAGGGTCGGACGTGTATAACCCCTTCTTCTCCTCCTTGCCCTTTCTTAGTGTTTGAGCCCATAAAGGCAGTCAAGGCTGTCACTAGAGGTCATGACCTTCCTGGGCTTTTTGAGACACCAATATTGACTTCTCTTTCAAGCACAGTGTTGGTGAATGATTTATATAACCACTGTTCCCTTTAAGCTTAGAAATCTGACTATTTATACTGGCTCAATAAACCAAAAGTTCACATACTATGGGTTAGTTAAGGACAGTCGATGTGGCAAAAATCATCCAGACATCAGTGACCAATAAAGAAGAAGATTACATGTTATAAAACCGCTCATTCCGTAGCACTGTCGAAGACTTGAATCTGATTCGTTAGAAGGCGATGATTCATTTCCTCTGATGCCAGCCCCGACTAGCTGCAAGACACATAACAGGTTTAAATGAATTTGCTCATTCTGATACTTCATTATTTGTAGTAACTCATGCAGAAGGGCTTGGAAGTCTAAGCTTAAGCCCAGTAAATAAGAGATTAAAAGCATGCTGTTATTTAGCGAAGAAAATAGCATTTTTAAATTGGTGAACATTTCCGTAAGGTGTTTATTTAACATTTAAGGATGAAGTGCCTGGTGCGCTTTGTAACGAACAGTAGATTTTTTTCTATAACAGCATAGGATTCAGAATTTTACACTTTGCAGTTTCTTTGGAGCATGACAAGCTGCGTTTTTTGCTTGCTTGTTTGTTCTTTGTTTTTTATAAGAAAACAACTGTTTGTAGAAGCTAGTGTGAAGAAACTTTAAGAATGTCAGTGTTGGCTTATTGGGTTGGTATAAGAGAAATAAAACATAGGCAGAACATAATCATAAAGGTATACGTTTGGTAGCTTAGTAGTTTAATGCTCTGAGTTACTGATCTGAAGGTCAGCAGTTCAAGCCCCAGCTCCACCAAACAGCCACCACTGGGCCCTTGAGCAAGGCTCTTAACCCTGTCAACTCCAGAGGCACTATATCATAGCTGACTCTGCACTCTGACCCCAACTTCCTAACAAGCTGGGATATGCAAAGAGAAGAATTTCTCTCTTTTGTTATGTGTATTCGACAATTAAAGACTTAACTTAGTAAAGTTTAATTTCTCACTTATTTTAATTAGTTGTTGAAATTTTATCATTTATTTTCTCTTCAACAACACCCTTTAAAAAAATACACACACACACACACACACACACACACACACACACACACATATATATATATATATAGACTAAGACTATTTCCTATTTCTGGCTTTAATAGATAATAAGTTGAAGTTTTCTAAGTTTCACCATATTAATAAACCACATATGTTTCGTGCTTATGTTCTAATAAAGGTTGTGAGCTCAGATGGATTGGATTCTCTCTCATGTGTAAGTCACTTTGAATAAAAGCATTTGCCCATTGAATTCAGAAACCACAAGACATGGCCACTCCCTCCTACAGGCACCATAAGGTGGCTGAAAGGGTCGGACACAGAAACGAGCACAGCTGCTGAGGCGCTCTAATAAACAGACATACTCTAAAGAAGGGTTGGGACTCACTACAGTAATCTATTAACAGGAAATGTTCATTTTCCCAGACAGTGTTCAACGTGATGCTCTATAAATAGAAAACAAATGCATCCTAAATATTAATAGTGACCAGGAATCACTTAACATTTGTAGACTTGATATTGAAATGTCATTGGGTAGAGAACAGCTTCCTTATAAATACACCTGTAGGGGTTAATAAAAGGAAGCAATATGGCAAAACACGTTGGGACTGCTGTGTTAAACCCGACTTTGCTTTTTCAGCTACAGTAGAATCAGCCTTAGAGTAAGAATTTCTCTCACTTCATCCTCACAAGTGCACATTAGCATTCTGTCTCCTGATGTAAATGTTTGGCCATTTTATAGGATTTAACTCTACTATCTCAGAGATAATCATTTCAGGCTATCATATATCAAGCTACTGGTTAGACAGCTATCAGTCAAGACAAACAGTGTGAACTGTGTTGAAAATGAACCCTTTTATCCCAATAGCGGCACCGTTGCCGACGGAGACAGAGCAGGTAGTCGGAAACGTGCTTAACCTCTCTGGCTTTTTGAGCCCCAACAATGCTCGAGCACTTCAGCCTGCACTGGCAGGGTGATAGGTGTTTTGTGAGAGTGTGTTTGTTCATGTTGAAATAAGGCACATTACCGTTGGCTGTCTGGGTTTGGTCCAGGAATCTCGTTGTCAGATCCAGGCTTCACTTTGTGGTGTTTGCTTTGCGGCCCGCTCCTGTTTGCCTTCTTATTGTTTACCGCAATGTTGTAATTGATTACTGTTGAAATGTGGCTTGGGTTGTTTTGTTGAAGCTATCTGTTCCCAGCAATTGGTTGGAAGGTGGCTGCACACACACATACACACACACACACACACACACACACACACACACGTACAGAGGATTCCACTGAAATATTGCACCATGCTTATACTTACAGTACGCATATCAAACCCAGGAATGATTCGGTGGTCTTTTAGAAAAACCCCGCTCCGTATTTCCACACTCTTTGATGGCAGACTCAGAGCCTCTGAAGATGAGTTCAAAATAAATCAAATTTAATTACGCCTCTTGTGTTTCCAGTGAAAGTAGTTTGTCTAAAAGCGTATTTATGCAGATGCGAGGGATTCTGAGAAAAGCCTCCGCAATGCAATAAGCTTTCAACAGCATTATTCTAAACTGCTGGATTGTGTGTGCCAATCAAAGCCCACTTTTCAAACGAGCCTCTATAGTTGTAACTATAGGAAAAAAAAAAAAACCTTCAAACACATTTCTTCTGAAACTTTTTGAAGTTTTTTTATGGTTGCCTTTTATCTCTCTTTATGACACAGAGTGATGTAGGTAGTAATTTATGTTCACTGTAAAAAAAAATATTTTAAATGATTTGACTTTTCTGGGCAGTATGCAAGATGGTTGCTTGTCCATGAATATTATAAAATTCCTTTGTGGGATATACAATGCGACTTGATTATATTGAGTCCCTGTTTTCCTATTGCCATGTTTTTTCTCTCTGTCTCTCTCTCTCTCAATCTTTCGACTATTCGAGACACATGCGCCAACTTGCCCTCAAGTCTGATGCATTATGTGTTGTGAATTCTTTCCCTCCGAGGTGTCTCCCCTCTTCCCCGACTCTTGAACCCTCTTGCACATTTATAAAGTGTAAAACCCTAAAATAGTGCTGTAACTTAATAAACCAGTAAAGTTGTAGTAACTTATGGTGACTGAAACCAGCAATTTGTTATCACATGGTAGCTGAATCCATTCAGAGCAGAGCATTAGCTGTGTAATTCTGTATACATGAGCTAAAAGATGCCTACCGTGGCTGGCAGTGTACTTTTCAACAGTGAAAAGAGAAAGAAGAACATCCTACTGTACCTAGACTGAAGGCCAGTTATGCTCCGTTGGTTTATAAAAGATTTTAACTTTATCCGGCTATTAGGTGACACCATTGTCAGTTGTACCACTTTAAGCATATCTTTAAGATTTTATTTATTTATTCATTTCCGATTTATTCTATAACTACCCCGTTTATCCTATTCTATTTTCTATTCTGTTTTATGTTAGTTTGAAGGTTTTAAAGTATTGAAAATGACGTACAGTATATAATAAACTTATGAATGTGTTGTCGATTGTTTAAATGTCATGTCGATTCCAAATGATATCTTCTGCTCCTCACTCCAGTTCAGTAATGTACAATTAACTCGAAGGAATAAGAAGTGTTGCAATTGCCAAAATGGTGTCTGTGGAAGATAGAAGACTGAGATATATTTTTAAGGAATTTGTCAATTTTAGACCATTTACCTTTTGTAAATAATTTGCTTGTAAAAAATCTGAATTTGATTCAGAATCAAAAAACAATTAATAGAGTTGGCCACCTATGTTGCATACAACTCAACTAGTTGGTTACTACTACACATTAGTTACTATGTACTCACTAATTATTCCATTGTAAGTAGATATTGAACCGATGTAGAAACGTTTGGCAGTAGTTTTCAAATTACTTTCTACGTTAAAGATGTTTTGAAATACATTCTATAAATAAATCATTCAATAAATTCTTTATATTAAATAAATTAAATTATGTAGATTCAAATAAAGAAATTGGAACAAATGTTTTACTGTGACAGGCTGTTAAGTGCCTAAAGATAAATTTTTTGTTGTTGTTGTTTTTCGTATTTTTCCCCCTAATTTAGTCGTTTCCAATTCCTCCCCGTCACTAGGGGGCTCCCACATTAAGTCTATTACTACCACTCAGCCGGGAGGGCCGAAGACTACCATGTTCTTCCTCCGAACCACGTAATGCTAGCCAACCGCATCTTTTCGAACTGCTTGCTCACGCACCGTAGGTGGTTCTGGTAGGTTAGGGGCGTAACACACTCGGAGGACAGCGCTATCCTCTCCTTCCACTTGCGCGAGTTCACAGACGCCCCTGATTGGCTGTAGAGCCGTGATTAATGTAGGAGCAGTAAATACCCCTCATCCCTCCCCTCTGAGAGAACTCAGCCAATCAGCTCTCTCTAGACTTTCAGCTGCGAGAGTTTACAGCATCACCCAGGAAACAAGCTCGCGGTCAATTTTTATAAACTTTTACTGTATTTATGTAACAACCTCAGCAGCAACCTCATTTTCCCTTTCATCTGTTCTAACCACTCAGCATTCAACATCACCAGTATACCAATCAATCACCAGCCTGATCATCTGTCCTGATCTGCAAGCCACTTTGGCACTTAAACTTAAGGCATGAACCAGTGAGAAACCTGTTTTACGTTACAGTAGATATTTATGCTTGAATGATTCATAGGTCACTGTGTGGCTTAACAAAATAAATAAATAAATCCTCTAAAAACTGGTCAGGTACAGGGATTGGACTAAAAATGAAAGCCAAAAGCTTGCCAAAAACAAGAGCCAAAAAAAGTCCTTGAGGATGTCTGGAGAACTTTTCTTTGAGACTACAAATAGAAGAAAGTTTTCCTTTTGGAAGCAAAATATAAAGAAGTCAAGACTTTGGCACTGTACTCTATACGCTTTAATACGGCAGGGTCGCATAGAAGATAGCACAGTGGCCCCGCACCAACTTGGTCAATCATTTGCGTCCCTTCTCGTGTCTGTTTGTCCATAGTTTGCATGTTCTCCCCCTGCTTGGTGGATTTCCTCCAGGTACTCCAGTTTCCTCTTACACACTGTGTGTGTGTGTGTGTGTGTGTGTGTGTGTGTGTGTGTGTGTGTGTGTGTGTGTGTGTGTGCTTACTTCCTGCAATGGTTTTGTCCCCTTACTGTCCCTGTCTAGTCCCCTGGGTCCAAGCTCCAGGCCTCTTGTGTGTACAGGACAAGTGGTATAGAGAATGAGTAAGTGAGTGTATATTCCTTTTTAAACAAACCAACAGAAACATTGTAAGACTTAATCTTCTGGCCTACTTCAGCTTTGATGTGGCTACAGTCATCTTTCAGTTCCTAAGGAACTCTCAGACTTTTACTGGATGGCATAAAAGGACCGCAGGATGGTTCCATCTACATGTAGTTTCCATACACATTGATATGCAGATGATGTGTTGTTCTGAACATTGTATGTCAGTGTTGCTGCCAGATTGGTGCCTATATGCTTATACCCAGCATAATGCTTTAGTTAAAAGTAAAAACACATACCAGATGACTTTTTCTGGATAACTAATATTGTTATGATCACCAAGATCCCAAAGCCACGTTTTAGTGATGCTTAAAATAATTAAAAGGGGACAAATACTGAAACCATGAAGGAAAAACAGAGCACGTTACCTCAGGCTTATTCATGCTGCACCGGATGTCTATTACATTCCTGCTCATGACATTTAAAGGCCTGAATGGCCTATCTCGCTGATCTCCTGAAACAGTATAGCCCACCCGAGCACTTCACTCAGCTGCGGCAGGCCTACTGTTAATACCAAGGATCAGGAGAAGCTCAACCAATGAAAGATGTTTTCTGTAAACTCTGGAATAGTATTCCAGAGAACATTAGGGAAGATAACTTAATATCTGCTTTTAAATCTTGATCAAATACATGTCTGTTAAAATTGGCCTATTCTTAGTCCTGAAACTTATTTTGTTGAATACATTTTTTATGATTGATAGTATGTTAGATGTACAGTCAATACGGTGCTGGTGAATTGGTTTAACATGCTCTATCATAAAGCACCTGTTTTGAGCAGTGCACGATTTGGAACCCAAAATGCATATTGCTACACAAATAAGGAACATACAAAATGATATTGATGTTAATTATTATTTATTCATTCGTTGCCCATACCGCTTATTTTGTGTAGGGTCACGAGGCAACTGAGCCACTGGGCCTCCCTATGATTATTATCATTAGTAGTAATTGCGGTGGCAGACTTGGCACACATGGACACCACTTCAGCAGCATGTTCCATTCTTACTTTATTTTATTTTAGTTTTTGTGCTGGATTCATTTGTAGGAAACTACCTTTGAATCTTATCTGAGAATTAAGCTGCGATATGGGACAGCATGTCATTTATTAAGCAATTTCAGCTCCGCAGGTAGGAGAAACACTCAAGTGAGAACAAGAAGCTAATCCATATTCATCCACTGGCCCTCAATGACCACATGCAAAACAGTCATTTCAGATGTGATGTTTTTTTTTTTTTTCCCTCTTGTGGCATGTCTTTTTTAATGATCTGAGGGACCACACACACATACACACACAGCGGTGTGTTTCCGATCAAAAGCCTTCGTTTCTCTGGAGGGTCTCATGCTGGGACCATCACAGTATCAGAGAATAATTGCCTTCCTTAGCATATACATCAGTGACTCCCACATTAGGGTTTTAATGAGCAGAAAAATAGTGTGAAACAATTTTTTTTTGTATCGATGTGACTGCTGTTCTAATAGTTAAACTTCAATCCAGAAAAATTTAAATAAAAAAACTTAGCAACAACGGCGTTAGTAGAATTTGAAAATACATTAAGTATACATATGTATTAGTTTATATCTATGCATGGACATCATGGACAGATGGTGTCCAGTGGCTTTATTTGTTTTATTTGTATATCTCTTTCTAACGCATTCTCTGAACCACTTATGCTGTGTATAAATCCTGGAGCCTATCCCAGGGGACTTGGGCAGGGTGGGCAGGGTACCCCCTAGATGCCAATCCATCACATGGCACATATGCACACACACTTACACTAGTCTAATCTGCATGTCTTTGGACTGTGGGAGGAAACTGGAATACCCAGACGAAACCCGCCCACAGGGCTAACCACTATGCCACTATGTCTGTTTGTTTTTATTTTTATTTGCATAATTAAATGATACCTTCGCCTCCGAGTGGCGCAGTGGTAAAAGCGCTCACCCTATCATCTGGAGATCGCTAGTTCGAATCCCGGGTGGTGCTGTAACCTCTCGCAGCCGGAGGTCTAGAGAGAGCTGATTGGCCGAGCTCTCTCGGAGGGATGAGAGGTACTTAGTGCTCCGACATTAACCATGGCTCTACAGCCAGTCAGGGGCGTCTGTGAGCTCGCGCAGCGGAGGGAGCGGATAGCGCTGTCCTCCGAGTGTGTTACACCGCCCCCAACGGTGCGCGAGTGAGCAGTTCGAAAAAGATGCGGTCGGCTGGCATCACGTGGTTCGGAGGAAACACGTGATAGTCTTCGGCCCTCCCGGCTGAGTGGTAGTAGTAGCCTTAATGTGGGAGCCCCCTAGTGACGGGGAGGAATTGGACACGACTAAATTGGGAGAAAATCGGGGAAAAATCACCCCCCCCTCCCCAAAAAAAAAAATTATACCTTCAATTATACATAGTTTTATCGATTCATATCAACAGTTGATTGCTTCTACTCAAACTGTCTGACTTTATGTCTGTACTTCAATGCTTCTTTCTTAATATAAGGACAGAATAACTGTGTAATAGTGCAGTCAGCAATAATAATATAAAGAATCTTCAGATATTATGTAATAAAAAAAAATCACACAACTTTTTACATTTTTAATTGGCTACAGTAAAGTTTCTGATGTTTTATAGCCTGTTTCCGTGTGAAGGTGTTGAATGGCTAACCTGAATAACATTAGAATTCATCAAATAAATCAACATTAACAGTAAGTAATAAAATTATTCAAAGCATAACCTCACATGTGGGAGAAAATGCGATCATTATCTTCTCTTGTCAAAAATGCCGAAACGCTGTAAGGTATCAGATTATTTTTAGGGGATTCGAGTGTTTGAGCCAATTAAAACGATGCTTAATTGCAGCAAGTTAAATTTTATTTGCCGTCGGAGTTGTTTTACTGTTATGAATTAATTAAAGAGAGTGCAGGCATTTTTCACTGTAATCAGTTAGGATGTTGATATGAGAGGCGGGACACTAATGAGATGACTGATATGATGGCTGATCAGTGGAGAACGGCTCAGAATCGCATCCTGCTGGGTTTTGTGTGTGTCTGGTCAGCTGGGTAAAGCTCAGTAGCCTAACGTTGTTGTCCTTAAGGATAAGTCGAATTAATTAACATATTTGAAGCAAAGTTAGTGTGGAATAATAAGGACTTAAGTGTAAGGGCCACATACATACTGATGCAAGCTTGATTCATTGCTTTGTGTCAGATGCTGGATCTTACAGATAATTAAGATTAAACATGTTCTATTCTAATTCACACTGAGAGTTTTTTTTTCCCTTTTTTTTCCCACCCAATGCAGTTTTAAACTATTACTGGAATAGAGCATCAAGAATTCTCAGTAACTGGTCATGAGCGCACCTACTACCGAACAACAGAAATAGTATTTGGGTCAGTTTGATGCGAGGATGCTCAAGTTAAACTTTTTCTAGCTCTGAGCCTCCGCAGCTCATTGCCTGGTGTATTAATCAGCTGTTGAACACTAAAAATCTACATGTATAAACATGGGCTAATTAAATTCACAGACCTGGATTATGGATTCACAGACCTTCACTGGCCTGTAACGTTCTGTATAAAAGAAAGCAAATTCTAAACAAATAACCTGACCTTAATAATACTTTGTTTTAGAGTTATCGGTTAAAACATATTTTTTTTCCACCTTTCTTTCAGGTTTAATGAACATTAAATAATAACTGGATTTTCCCCCTAATATTACACAAGAATAGAATCATCTGGAGCAGCAAGTGTTCTCCTTTCCTGTGTGTTTTTCCTAAACTGCATAGGTGAAAATGATCCAGTTTACCCATGATAGGCTTTTGATATACTGGAATCATTACCAGGATAAAGCGGATAATGAAGATGAATAAATGAACGATGAGACATCTGATACTATAGCCAATCATAATGACACAATGTGTAAAATACAAGAGGAGTCATTTTTTATATTTAAAAAAAGTCCCCTTTTAAGATAAATGGCATGACTTCCTTATTGCCATGTATGTAATTTTCTACCTTTAAATCAATTAGTGATAGCTGTGTGTTGTGCTGTGATGGGTGATAGTTGTTCCATGTCCTAGAAATGAGTGTGTATGCTGTGAATGGGTGTGAAAATTGGTATGACGCAGGCCTAATGAGGGAGACAGGAGTTGAATAGTCATAGTTTGTACGAATAACCAGAGATACTCTATGGTGACAGATGTGATTCATTACAATTTAAATCTGTATGATTCCCTGATTCCCTTCTTGACTGAAATTGACAGCCACACCTTGTGTACTGAGATTGACAGGGTTAGGTTCATGAAGTCATTCATGATTACATCCAACCCAGTCTCTGATAAATGCCATGTTTATAACAATACAGCAGGATTCTTAATATTATAAACAGTTCAGTGGTATGAATCTTCAAACTCATACAGGCACAATATCCCAATAACAAGTCACACCAGCATCAGAGGGCAAACACAGCATGACAAATGAAGTATGCCGGAAAAGTTTGAATTAAGTATAAAACCTGAGGGAGGCAAGCACTATGGCCTCATACGTGCAGGGTCGAGGGTTTGATCCCCACGTCATGTCTGTGCATGGTTCAGTTTGCATGTTCTCCCCATGCTTGATGGGATTCCTCCGGGTATTATTGTTCTCTCCCACAGCCCAAAGGCATGCAGTTTAGGCTAAATAGTGAGCCTGTAATGGATTGGTGCAATGTTGCAGGGTGTACTGTATGTCCAAATAAAGTCAATTAGAGTCATATTACTATGTAACAGTAAAACATGCATACTCGCTGACACAATGACATGTTTTTGAAATGTGAATGGAACCCGGAGAACCCACAAAGACACAGGTGAACATGTGAAAGTGTAAACAAGAATCCAAGCTCAAGCTTAAATCACAGTTTACTGTATGTGCACTCTAACTTCAAACCCAGCAATACTATATACACGACACGTGCACTTTCGAGTGAGTGTGAGTGTGACATCAGTGAGGCATTAGGGTGCCACATGTTTGCATGTTTCATGTGAATCCATCTCTTTCTCTCTGTGTGTTGAACATAGAGCTAAAGACATCTCCAGAGCAATCTGTAATTTTATGGGACCTTAAACTGTCAACCTGCCAAATTTTGTTAGAATTACAGCAAGTTCACTGAATTAAAATATTCAGAGGTGCTAAATAGCAGGTACTGTGACAGCTGATGATCATTGCCTTTCACACAGTCTTTGGGTTGCCGTTAATACAAGAAAAAAAGCCACATCATGGATGTCAGTTTGTAGGCGTATTATTGTTTTCTGAAGCCTGTCATTTTAAATGTTGAGTTCATGTACATTTTTTCCTTCCCTCCTACTGCCATATTGTATCTGCATTCATACTGCATGTACAGGAATACTGTATAACCCCATTATCTACAGTAGGTTCATAAATACAGTCCTCAGGGTAAGCATGAGCCCTAGCTGTATAGATACAATGCAGATGATCAGGTAATAGATATAGAAACACGTCCAGCCAATGCTGCACTTTGATTAGACACAGTTTCAATATACTGTACTACCTTACGCTAACAATGACAAGACGTGACAGAGTCTAGAATGCAATAATCTTCCAAAGGACCTGTCTAATTAAAGGCTGTCCCCAATCGCATATTAGTGTAATTAATGATATTGTAGTTAGAGCTGTGCAGTTGAAGCAATTATGCAATTTAAGTGATCCTTTGTTTAATTGAAACGATAAATCAGTTGTCGATTTAGAATCGATTCACAATTTTTTGTCAATTATTTCAGCAACCTTAGGCAACAAATGCTGAATGGTCTATAATTGACGTATTGCTTAAAAATATACCATAGCTTACACAAACCGCTTCCATCTTCTGGGTAAGATTTATCAGAGTATCAGGGTGGATGGAGAAGTGTGTATACACAGCATCGACTGGAAAATCTGTTCAGTATGTATACCTGCATGTATTTTGCACTACACCCCTTATTATAATAAAATCTGTAATGGGATATTCATAAAGGATCTACATATGTAATAGCCATGTGTCCACAATTGTTCTGTCATGCTGTGTGAGTGTATGTGTATGTGAGAGAGAGAGAGAGAAATAGAGAGAATGGCCCCAAAACTGCAGAAGCATGACTAGCTCAGCTCTCTTATCACTGTAGTCAAAATTCTGCTGAATTGATATGCTCTGGACTCCCTATTAAAGCTTTGCAAGGTGCACAACATTAACTCCGGGGATTCAGAGCCAAGTAAAGTGCACTCCCATCTTGTCTCAGCTCTCAGCTTGGCCAGAAACTCATCAGTATGACATACTCCCACCCATCGGAATGCCACACTCCTGCTGAATGTATCGATTAACACCTACTTACTTCTCCACCTCCTCCTGCCTTTGTGGACTAATCCTCACTGAAATAAAAGTTCACACTCCAAATGCAGGTCCTGGAACGATTTGTTGCTGTTTGGGACAAGTTGAATAATAATTATAACTTGTACTCAAACTTGTGCTCAAATCAAGTATTTTCTTCCCATCCAAATTTATTAAATAAATGAATTAGGACCGTCAATATTAACACATTAACATGTGTGATTGATCAAAAAAATTTAACGCATTACTATTTTTAATGACCGAGTTTGACCCTAATGGCTTCCCGTAATGACAGTGCGCATACCCAGCTTGTGTGTGATAACGGCATGTTTAATGCGGATAATAAGATGACTGAGGAAAGATCTGAATGGCAACTTTCATAATGAAAAGCTTTTAAATGAAAGTTTGTATAAAACCACATTTGTGTGCTCGAACTACCTCTAAGATGAACTATTTTTACAAGAATAGATTAGACGTGAGCCATGGGAGTGGGAGGTGACTAGGTTGTTGGTTTTTGGATCTGAGGATCTGGGTTCGAGCTGCATGCAAAATTTGTAATCCATTTACAGCACTAATAATAATAATAATAATATAATAGGGAGAAGAAGACACCTTTATTAGTCACATATGTTTCTTCAAGTCTTTTCTTCACATATCCCAGCTTGTGACTAGGTTGAAGTAAGCATGCAGA
Source organism: Clarias magur (assembly GCA_013621035.1). Classification (NCBI taxonomy): domain Eukaryota; kingdom Metazoa; phylum Chordata; class Actinopteri; order Siluriformes; family Clariidae; genus Clarias; species Clarias magur. Next base: position 3,867,177 of record QNUK01000005.1, on the reverse strand, counting down.
ACAAAAAAACCTGATTCACCCATCTTTGGTTTCATCCTGAGCTCAGGTTACCCCTTGTGTGACATTTCACACGTTACTCTAGTGTGTGCATTGATTTCCTCCAGATTCTTCCTATCTTTCAGCAACATACAGGTTGGTTGATTGACCAAGTGTGAATGAGTGTGTATGGAAAAAAGGCTTGTTTGCCAGTCTTTTGACCTATGTGGTAAATGGTAAAGCTGGATAAATTTGTTATACATGGTCGATGAATTGAGCAACATTAGTCAAATTTGAAAGTAAAGTTTGAGATAAAAATGTATTAATTTTGGTTATTGACTGCACATGAAAGTTTATTGACTTCAACTATGCATTGTTTTGATTTTACTTCTTATTGAACATCCAGTCACTGTACTTTTTGGTGAGTTATATAATTTCTCTCTTTTATCAGTAACTATGGCAATCAACAAAATGGCCGTCTAGGAGCTTAGCTCAAATAAAAAGCTGCTGCATTTCGAGAGCTGTCCCACTCATAGCAATTTTGGCTGAGACTCGTTATACTGTCTGCCAGTGCTGAAGTGCATTTTGTGACCCAATTTGAATGTACTTTATTTGCAGTGTTAAATAGTTTCCCCATATGACACTCTGTGCTACACTTATCATAAAGAGACTCTCTCTCTCTCTATCTCTCTCTCTTCTCGCTCTCACTCACTGCAGAGAAAACTCACTGGGCCGGATTAATGGCATCCCAGAGTGCTTCTTTAATTGACTAACTTTCCGTAGCCTCTCCTGTTCCGAGGTGATTTAGCATTTGCTTTCACACTGAGAAAGCAGAGTTCCCATTATATCATAGTCTCTCTCTCTCTCTTTCTCTCTCTCTCTCTCTCTCTCTCTCTCTCTCTCTTGCCCCCCCCCCCACCTCTCTCTCATACACACACACAAATAATGCATCGTAAGGCTCTTTCCACATCCAACATAAGAGATAATGTGCATTAAAAGCACTGTCTTCCTGTCACAATGATTATGTACTTCAAAAGTCTCATTTGAGAAAACCACCTTGTTAAGTGTATGTTTGTGTATGATTTTTATTTTACTCCGATGGCACACCCGTCTAAGTACTGTAAAGCTTTCACCTGCTCTTTTTAATAGTGATGTTTCAATGTGTAGGATCTAAGAGTTATAGAGACAGCGAAAGCTGTAATTAATTTCTGCTCCAAAATGTATCTCCTCCGCAGGGAAGAAATAGCGACTAGACGACCAGACCATTACACATGGCTGACTAGGTTCTATCCCAGGATGCCTCTGCTTAGAACATAAATGATGTTTCTTTGCGTGCTGAGTGTTGGTCAATGTGGGAAATGTGTCAAGAACTAAATAATGATTTGGACTACACTACAAGACGAAGTAGAAACAACTTTTTCATTTTCGTTGAAATTTTTCTCTAAATAAGACAGAGGAATCCCTACCAAATCATGGACCAATTCCCACCTCGCGGTCTGTGTGCATGGAGTTTGCATGTTCACCCTGTGTTTGGTGAGTTTCTTCCGGGTTTACTCAGATTAGGCTAATTGTCGTGAATAAGCTGGAGAGTGTGTATGTGTGCCCTGCGCTAGTTTGGGTACCCTCCAGAGTGTCCACCTTCTCTTGCCCTAAGTCTCATGGGATAGGCGTCAGGCCCCCGTGACCCTGTACACAGGATAAAGCGGTATAGACGGTGAGTAAGAATGTCTCTGGCCTGAGTGCAGAGTGACAGCAGAATTACAAAGAAATCTCTGTGGAGGATCCTGCTAACACCAGTGACCACACGGTTCTAATCACTCGATTTGTGATCTTAGAGAGGTATATAAATGCTCCTTCTGTCGCTCCGGTGAGATTACATCTCCTGTCAGGCTCACATTAGTCTATGAAAACAGGCAGACCGTGGCTCTGCACTTAACACTCTGATCACTTTGTGTTCCACATGTCGCCTCACAGATGATACCAAGAGTGAGCAATCTCGAATGATAAGGCACCAGTGTAGCTTTTCTGTATGGTTTAGAATTCTACACCAAATGCTACAATTCATGTCTGGTTGGTGTGTTCCTCATTTTAATTGCTTTAGTATGAGCTCTTTTAGCAAACACATACATGTTATTTCTCATAGGTGGAAATACCCTTCCTCTTGGTTTAAAGTTAGAATGTTTGTGGCATGTCTGTCTCATCGTCGTCTGCCTGTTTGCAGTTGCGTGACATATCATCTTGGGTCAGAGGCTGTCTGGGTGAATATGGCAGCTTTAGTGTTCATTTCATTTGGTTTCTACTTTCAGAGCTAGTGCTATTGCGTAGTCATTACTGTCTTTGATGTTTACTATTTACCCCACATTTTGCCAAATCAGTTGAATTTGCTGAGTGCTGTTCAGTCGACATCTGTTTAATCACAGACTTAAATGAGAAGGGTGTTCCTGCCAGTCAGCAGAGCCATCCAGCAGTAGAGGCTGGGGGTGAATTTGAGGATTGTTCGAGGTTTGGCACATGTACAGTACGTCCTATTTCTGAGCAAATATCTGATTTTTATTTCGTGCTTCCAGAAAAAAATTAGAAGATTAGATATAAGCACCAGGCAAAACCTATAGCGAGTTTGCTCATCAAAATCCAATTCTATTTGAATATTGAAAAGTGCACAGCTAGTGGAGATTTGAATTTTAAAGAGATTAAAGCGTTGATTCCAACGGAAGAGTATCCAAGCTGTCTGCCTGAGCACTGAGTTGTACAGAATAACTGTAGGACACGTTGGTGGTCAGTACAGTCACTTACTTGCACAAGCCTTAGGAATTATAAATTATGTACAGGGGGACAACATTTTCCAGATTAAGCCGCTAATACACACTTACTCCAGCATAAAGCACCTAGCTCTCATACAAGACAGACAATTTCCAATGAGAGTGTGGCACTTAGTCGTATAGTGAAGTTTCTAACAACCATTTATAAGGCCAGGCTCTGTTTTGCATCCATATACTCAAATTGATTATAAAGCACAAAGGTGAAGCCTTTCAAAATACAGACAGAAATATCGTTCAGATTAGTATATGACAGTAACATAGGTGTACCATAACGTTACAATGGCAAAGATTATGCCTAGTATTGTGTAGGTTCCCCTTGTGTCACTTAGACAGCCCTGGCTTCTGGGGAATGACTCCAGAAGGCATCTGTGGTTTGCTGTGTTGTCTAACACTGGGATGTTCCCTTGGATCCTTTGGGTTGTGGGTTGCTGGATGTGGTCTCCGTGGATCAGACTTGTTTGTCCGATGCATCTCATGGGTGCTTAAATGGATTGGGATCTGGGGAATTTGGAGGCCAGGTCGGCGGCCTCGGGCTCACTGCCTGCCAGGTCCCACGTGCGTTGGGCTGTAGTGCACATGGTGTTTTGGTGCCTTTCTATCTGGGCCAGTATTGACATTCAGTAACTCGTGCTGCATTGGCTTTTCTGTGGGATCGGCCCAGAAAGGATGGCCTTTGCTGCCTATGGGCTTAGGTGGAATAAATATATTTTTAATATAGAGTGCATATTCCATCATTTTGCCAAATGTATGCTTACCTCCTGACATAGTCACCTGTGATGTGATTAGCAAGTAAACCATTTTCACAATAAGAAGGAAAGGTGAGGTGACAAGCTGAAATTTGTTTTAATGATAACAAAAATAAAGTACAGTATATTTTAAAGTCAATAAGTAAATTGTACTTGATCCCATTTAAAAGTCAGCCTTTGCATGGCCCCACTGGGACTTGGTCTAGGCTCAACTGTAGCCTTTAACACCACCCCCACCCCAACCCCCCAATGACAGCCTGGTTGAGCACACTACAACCCTGCACGCCCACCACTTCTCAAATTCATAGTCATGCTATTATAATGAGCAAGGCCACTTCATTGCTATATGTCCTGCAACTGGAAGCAATTCTAATGTCTTATTCTAACATCAAGCCTACATTTACGTTGTTTGTGTTTTCTGGTTTTATTCCAACGGAGGTTAATGGTGTGAAGCAGTCCATTAACATAATAAGGACTACTGATGCTGTTTGGTTGTTTAGACCGTGCATGTAATGTCTATAGATTTCTGTGCTGGCCATGGTATCTGTTAATTTAGCTTGGTGTCCTTTGTGTGCTCCTGCACAACAGTTACCTGCCCTGCCATTTTGCTGTTTACCAGTTAGTTTCTGCTAATTTCATTCTCAGCTAAATAAGTTACTGAGCATTTTATTCATTTACGTACAGTAATGTGATTGACCAGTGTGACTCCTCTCTTTGTAGTAATAATTCCCATCTGTTGACCCTACAGAGGTTAAACCGGGTATACCACTCGATCTCACTGCAAACTCCAGTCTGGGTCTTTGTTCTACAAAAGTCAGTACTAACATTATGTACTTTATGAAAAAAATTAAGTCTCAGTAAGAACAACAGTCTTCTCTGAAAAGGTGAATCAAGGTGTTTTACCAACTGATTATTCCTTATCTATATTGACTCAAAAGAAAAATAATGAATAAAAAGATTTTGGCCTTGTGTAGCCTTAGCATAATTATATATAAATTTTTCCTCAAACAAATTAGGTTTGTAAATATACTTAATTCCTTTTAATGAGTTTAACATAAACAAACAAGAATTTACTTTTATTTACACATATTTACTTATAGTAAACTGACACGTTTTACTCTCTCACACATTGTCTATACCTCTTTATTCTGCGCAGGGGGGCTGGAGTTCCCCTCAGGAGGCATAAGGTGAGGTACACCCTGGACAGGGTACAAATCTATCACAGGGCACACACACACATACAGTACAAACACTCACATACTCATTCATACACGCAATTTCAGAAACACCACCTAGCCTAATCTGCATGTCTTTGGACTGTGGGAGGAAACCGGAGTATTCAGAGGAAACCCACCAAGCATGGGGAGAACATGCAAACGCCATGCACACAAACTCGAGGCTGGAATCGAATTGTGTTTCTACTTTCAGAGCTAGTGCTATTGCATAGCCATTACCGTATTTGATGTTTACTATTTTCAGAAAATTTTGCCAAATCATTTGAATTTCCTGAGTGCTGTTTAGTGGACAACTATTTAATCACAGACTTAAATGAGAAGGCTGTTCTTGCCAGTCAGCAGAGCCATCCAGTAGTAGAGGTGCTAGGCGTCAGTGGTAACCACTAAGCCACCGTGCCGCCCTCACACATTCTACTTGAGTGGAAATTCTGCCCCTAATTTTCATATGTTGATAAAAAAAATTTTTTTCATAATTTGTTTCCCTCATATTCAGGTAAGGGATTCATTAAAGATTTCTACATGCTTTAAAGTCTCGCTTGGCCCATCATACTACAGTATGTTCCTATAGGTTTATTGTCGGAAAGCCTCATCATATTATGTGTATGTGCTTTATATCATATATCAATTGATGGCATTGGCCATCTGCCAATGTCTCATTTAAGTAACTGTTTTGTGTATGTGTGTGTGTGTGTGTGTGTGTGTGTGTGTGTGTGTGTGTGTGTGTGTGTGTGTGTGTGTGTGTGCGCGTCAGAAGATTTCCTGAGGTTATTTCTATACATACTCTAAGGCTCCGTCCACACGATGCCAGTGCGTTCTCTATCCGATCATTTTTTTTCCTCGTTCGGCATCGTCTCAAGAAATATCTGCGTACACACAAAACCACTGAAAACGGTGTAATATATATATGCCAGACCAGTATGGGCCGCTGTAATTCTGCCATAGAGATGCACTATACACGGAGAAGAAGACTTTGAGCATGCGCATGACATCATCGTTTCACAAAATATACGGATTGGCTGTACACACGAAACCGCAAGGGTGGCGTTTTCAGATTTATCCACTTTGGGACCCGGTTTAAAAAAATAGCGGTTTCAGTCTCCTAAAACGCCGGATCCGTGTGAACGAAACGCCAATACGATAAAAAAATTTATACGTATACAGCGAAACGCGTCTCCGTGTGGACAGGCCCTTAGATCAAAGTCAAAGCACTCACCATGCCAATACTGAATACAGACAAGCCAATACTCTCATTTTATGACTTGGCTGTCTTTGTTGGTAGTCCTTAATTTAAACATCAAAAACCAAGTCTGTATCACCATGAATCACATGGTGCACTCAGATGTTTCCATCGGACATGTTTAAAAAACATGCTGTGAACATACTGTTTGTTTTCAACCCCTCTGAGCTCATTTTGATTCACAGTGCTTGTTGGCTGTTGAAAGTTCTGTAGGAGTAATGGTTATTGCCTGCTCTGCCATGCCAGGGTAAATGAATCTTAGATTACATCCTCTCTCTTTATAAGCACTTATGGCTGGCAAGGGACATGCCTAGAAAAGCTTTAGGTTCCTTTCAGGCGGAAATGAAAAAGCATTATGACCGAAAGACGGGTGAGCACTTGTTTGGTTTTGGGCAGAAGGTTTTCGCATTTGCAACAGTTCAAGCTAGGTCCATATCTGCTATGTTGGTTTAATTCTAGATTGGAAATATCATTCCTAAATTTAAGTAAGTCTTTACAGCATTTATCTTTAAAAAAAATTGACTTAACCTCTGTTTAAACTATTAAGGCGCTAATTAAGAGTTTCTCCACTGCCATTTTCAGACAGTTTCAGATGATCTTGCAGCACATTTTTTCAGCATGACATTGAAGCTCCAATTAGTTGTCCCTATCATGTTAAATCTTTACCATGTGGTGCTATGAAAAAAGTGCATTGCTTCCTATTTCTAGTTTTTAGCCTCTGGCATTGCATTTAGATGTTCAGGGATTGTAAAAAAGCCCGATTCATTTCCCTTTCATGTGTGGAGGACTGTGTGGATTGTGTAGGCTCAGCTGAATTTGTTAGTAAGTTGAGTTCAGCCTTTATCCGTCACATATACGTATATTACTGCACAGTGAAATTCTTTATTCTTAATACCCAGCTTTGTTAGGATCCCGGGGTCAAAGCCATTATACGGCGCTCCTGGAGCAGACGCGGTTAAGGGCCTTGCTCATCAAGGGCGCAATAACGGCAACCTGGTGAAGCCGGGGCTCGAACCGCTGACCTTCCGATCAGTAACTCCGTAACACATTGACGCACCCCCGCCCATTTGACAATATCCACCACACTTGTATGAGAAATTTTTAGCTACTCCAGTCTCAATCTAGATATTCTGTCCTCCCAAATTGGATGTTTGTCCATGACAT